>JADRCH010000013.1:2057624-2294171 GCA_019843965.1 Rhynchomys soricoides
TTAGATGAGCATAGATGAGCACGTCAGAGTGTTGAGTACAAGAGCTTTGGTAGCGACTCCTCGAGTAGCCCAGCTTTCCTTGGTCCCCTCGCTGACGGCCGTCTCAAGTTATTGTTCCAGTTGGTTTTTTAATTCTAATCTTGATAACGTATATTAACTCTCAGACACACGTTATATTGAACGCTCTCTCTCTCTCTTTCTCTCTCTCTCTCTCTCTCTCTCTCTCTCTCTCTCTCTCTCTCTCTGTGTAAAACATATGATAAAGGGGTTAAAGGGGCCACAGCAGAGCTGCAGGATTTTCAGAGAGACCTGAGAGGTAAAAGCTGGTAGTTGCAGAGAGTCTCTGTGGGAGCAAAATGCTGAGGCCAGGCTGGAGCTCCCTGGGAAAGGTGGTAGCTGCTGCTATCAGAGTCCAAGTGTGCGAGCAGAATTGAGCTTCAGAAGCAAGGTGAAGAAGAGGCTCAAGGGGCAAGAGGTAGGACTGGGCTGAGGAATGAATGGGCACGTGGATGGGTTATAAAAAGGACCCTCTCACATTTTACACAGTGTGAGCTAAGCTAGAGCAGGGTTCGTCCCAGGGATGAGAGTACGTACTCCAGGACCACTGTGTGGGGTCACCGTGAAGATAAGTAGGTAAGTGTACATAAAGCATTCAGAACCATGCCAAAGACCTGACAACTGGTTTACCCTTCTCTTGTAGTTATTTGCTTGGGGCTATAACAACTGTGGTCAGGTGGGATCAGGATCTACAGCAAATCAGCCAACTCCTCGGAAAGTTACAAACTGTTTACATACCAAGAGAGTGGTCAACATCGCCTGTGGTCAGACCTCCTCCATGGCTGTTCTGGACAGTGGTGAGGTTCGTGCTCATTTCCCATTCCCTCTGCCTCCATTTCAAAGGGGCCAGCATGCACAGGAGAGCTTGTCTTGGTTAACTGACCCTAACTGACGACCAGCTAGTGGGTGTTCAGTCCTCGCAATGACTGCAAGTCTGAAGACTTGAAGTAAACATTCTAATGTGTCTTAATTTTAGTTTTGGCAAGATCCCTGTAGTCATGTGGTAAAGGCAGAGAGTAGGGTAAACATTAGATCATGTAGTTCGGTACTCACAGGTGTTTGGATTTAATGCTATCTACTGAGAAAGAACTGCCTTTCTTCCAACAGAAGAATCGTCTGTACATTTTAAAGTTAGCTAATGAGTTCTTCATAAAACCACCACAGCATCTGAAATGTCTTATTGGAAGAAGCATCATGATGTTGATCATTGCTAGCTACTTTTATAAGACTATTCTCTGCTACCCTGTACCATGGTCACTTTTAAGCTGATGGTTACTTCTTTGAAATTGCTGGTACAGCTTAAATGGACAACTTACCACCTATGTTTTCCTTGGTGCATGGAAATTATGCAGTCAACCCAAGTTGACTTTTTTTTTTTTTTTAATCCTGTTATCATCCCTGAATACTTCAGAATTCTGTGGGCAGTTATCTAATATCCTCTGTTCCAGTGTTCTTCATGCTTTTAATTTTTAATTATTTATTATTATTATTTTTTAAATTGTGTGTGCGTGTGTGTGCACATGCACGCACATGAGTGCATTGTGCCTGTGGAGTTGGGAAGAGGCTGTCAGATATGCTGTGGATGGAATTACAGGTGTCGGGAGTCTTCTGAGCTGGAAACTAAACTGGATGTCAGCGAGAGCAGTTGGACATCAGGGAGAGCAGTACCAGCTCTTAACTCCTGAGCTGTCTCTCTAGGCCTATTACTGTAGTTTTTAGTAAGTTTAACTTTAAAATGATTATTATGTTGTTATTTTTACAAAGGGGAAGACAATGAAGCATGCAAGTTTGCATACATTTCTATACAACATTAAATAGTCTTTTCCTGATTTTGTTAATAGTTTCATGTCTGTCCCTCTGTACTTTTCTTTCTAAGCAGTTATCTACAGATGAGTCTAACTACTTTTTTAACAGATGTGACAATTATACATCTCTGCCTCTCTTTGTCATTCTTTGGCCTGCTGTTCCCTGGCCCACATGTGCTTTGTCTCTGGTGTCTCAGACTGTCTCTGTAGCATTTGTCATAATACTGTGATATGCGCGTGCAACTCTGCTGAAGGGCATTTCATTTTCCATCTTTTTGCTGTTGTGAATAGTGTTGTACTGATTTTCTGTTAGTGTGTGTATATCTTGATTTATTATGTGGGTATTTCTATAGAATAAACTCCCAGCATAGAATTTCTAGGTCATGAAGTATGCCATTAAGAATATGGACACACTATTGCAGATTCCTCTCCAGGAGGCCAGTGCTTGTTACACGCATGGCTTTGATGGCATTATTAACATGGCCGCCTCTCACTCTCTGCCTCTTTCAACTTTGTCCTAGAATCTCCACTGTGCATTTGTTACATCAGTGCAGGGCTTGGTGCCACCAGAAGTTGTAGACTTCTAATTTGAATTTAATCTTTTAATGTCGGTTCTTGTTAGACTTTATTACTATGACCCTCGTTGGATATTCCAAACCATTCACCCTCCTGACTAGCCTATGCTATCTGCCGCTTTTAGCGGGTGGTGCAAGCCACTTAAAACACCGAGGGACCACCCAGTTCTGTGATTCCTTGTCCAACCCCTTTCTTTCCCATTCACTCTCTTGGTTCCCTGTCACTTCTTAACCTCGGAGCCTATGAGGGCTCCCTTGTTTACTGATGGGACATGAAATTACCCACTGAATAGTTTTTCTGTCTGTCACCCATTTACCCTTCTCTCTGTGATCTTTTAAAAATGAAAATTTAATCTCTGTTTTTAAATATTGTAGTAGAAATTCTTAGATGTATTCCACTTTCTTTGTTGTTGTTGTTGTTGTTGTTGTTGTTGTTGTTTGTCCCTTTGTTTTTGAGACGGCATCTTGGTGTGTAGCATTTGTTGGTCTGGTACTTGATATGTAGCCCAGGCTGGCCTTAAATTTGTAGCAGTCAGTCTCCTTGCCTCAACATCTTAGAGCTGGGATTACAGGCATTCACATAATACCTGGCTTTTTTAAAAAAAGAAAAATCAGTTTATTACCTGGCTCTTCTTTTCTCCTACCACGTCTCTACCTACTTACGTTCGGTTTCTCCTGTGATGTTCTGTGTGCCCTCTGCCTGGAATGCTTGGTGCTTCACTTTCTAAAAGCCTTTCCTAACAGTTCCTCGTAGAAAGACATCCTGTGCTCTCTGTTCCTGCAGTGCCTCGATGACCTCTGGCATGGCTCCTGCTACCCTCTCACCCAGTGTGCACTTGTTCTTTGCCTCTGTTAAACTTTAGCTAAAGACTCGTTAGTTCCTTTACTATGTAGGCTGTGTGGTAGGTGCTTCTGATCATCATTGGCCCCCAGCTTCCTCCTCTGTGAAGTGGTGAGCTGGGAATAGATGGTCAGTTCAGTCCTCATCACCCTCAAAGCCTCTGAATGGCACCTGTAGGGTCACATAGCACACAGTACAGGTTCTAGAGGAGCAGATGTACTTAGGACAGGGCTTCTCTTCCCATTGGCAGGTCCCACAGTTCTCTCTTCTCTCCTCTCAGGTGTATGGCTGGGGCTACAATGGCAACGGACAGCTGGGCTTGGGAAACAATGGCAACCAGTTGACCCCAGTGAGAGTGGCGGCTCTCCATGGCATGTGTGTAAACCAGGTACACATTGCCTTTTCTTGCCGGGCAGCCCCACCCACTTTTGGTGCTTTGATGGTGCTGCCCCTTGTCTACTTCTCTTGGGATATCCAGGCTCATTGCACTCAAGCTGGAATGGAGGGAGGGAAGCTTGGCCTGCAGCTGTGAGACTCAAGAAACAGCCAGTTCTAGGGAGATAGCTTCAGTGAGACAGCTCATTTAATTGGGGGGAACAAAGGCTATTTAAACCTCTGGGGAGTGGTAGAGGATTTCAGGGTAAGTGTCCTTGGTACCAGTGCCAAGGTATTGGGAATGCCTTATTTACATGAGGAGGAATTCCAGGTGCTTGCTGAACATGACCTTATAAGGAGATAGGAAGCTTAACCTTGTAACCTGGCTACCAGACTATGTGACCACCTCAAAGGTGGCAAAGGTGAAAGGATAAGGACTTGTGCCCCAGAACATGTAGACCCAGGACTGGGAGGGAGCAATCCTATTCCTGAAGGTCTTGAGACAAGAATTTTGAGGTTTGGACATGCGTTAACATCACTCTTGCTCCAGCCCACTCCCGTCTCATGGTTCCCTGGCCCACATGATGGCAGATGTATATTGGTGGTTAATTCTTTTGTCATTCATCTCTGGCAACTCTATGCCTTCACCTTTTACATTTAATGTTTTAGCCTTCCGATTTTTCCATGAGAAAAAGGAAGCCCATGGTATTGGACATAGTCTTCTTCACAGAGTAAAGAAGCTCATGAAGAGGTTCAGTGGTCACAGAGTTGGGGTTCTCTGGTGCTTCTGACTATCCCAGCAAATGCAGTGTACACATGTAGCTGACCTGGCCTTCTGCAGAAACTGACTGGGCTAACAGTTGCCTTGCCCTGCCTGTCTTGGTGTGGTAACCATTTGTGTTTCCTTTCAGGTTGTCTGTGGTTACGCACACGCACTAGCACTCACAGATGAGGGCTTGCTCTATGCCTGGGGAGCTAACACATATGGGCAGCTGGGAACGGGAAGTAAAAATAACCTGCTGAGCCCAACACAAATCATGGTGGAAAAAGAAAGGTAAAGTGGCCATGCCATGTCTTGGAGACTGTATATGTGGCCTTGGGACTAGAGCAGAGCTATGGTATTTGGCTTTGACTCTTGTTTATTAACATTCTCATTTTGATCAAAATGGTTTATCAGTCAGAATGAACATGTGTAATCTTGCTCTGTCTTCTGAGGCACCCACCTATAATTGGTAGAAACTAAACTTCTTAGTTCTGAAAGACTTAGAGTTGTCCATTACAAAGGGAGATTATCAGGGGTCCACAATCATACTGAAATTCAGAGTTTAGCACTAACTTTGTACCAACTAAATTTACTTTTAAATATTTAAAATTGGTTTTTAAAGGGCATTATCTGTTTAAATGTTGATTTTTGTTTAATGTCTGCTATTGGGATAGATAATGTTTGTTCATCAGACTGTGAGTTTTTTGGGACCCTGCCTTAGGAGCACTGAGAAAACTGAAGCAGGTCTGGCTTTTGGGTTGGAATGTTCAGGGTCTGTGAGCCCCCAGCCCAGTGATTCATCTTAATGAAGATGCTGAACTCTAGATGGAAATGAGGGGGAAAATGTATCTGTCAGGAAATTCTGTATTGCAGATAATATTTACGGGGGGTATGGTGGAGAGGAAGGGGTAGTCGAATAAGGAAGTGCTTGTGAGTAACTGAGTTTGATCCCCAGAACCCACATTCTAAAAGCCAGATGTGGTGGTGCGTACTTGTAATCGCAGTACTGGGAAGGTGGAGACAAGGGGATGTCAGGGACTGGCCAGCCTGGCCTATTTGGTGAGTCACAGACCAGTTAGAGACCCTAGCTCAGTAAAAAGCTTTAAGGTATCCGGAATTGCACCTGAGGTCGTCTTCTGGCCTTGACACAAATGTACACTCAACCCTCACACTGCATGAACACACACACACAAGAAATAGGTTATTTAAAGTTTTTTGTTGTTGTTGTTTTTTAAGTTTAATGTGTCTGTATGAGTTTTTACTGGGTGTATATGTGTGTACCGTGTGTGCATGCGCGCACTGATATCTATGGAGTCAGAAAAGTGTCTTGGATCTTCTAGAATTGGAATTACAGGTGATTGTGAACCACCATGTTGGTGCTGTGACCCAAACCTAGGTCCTCTACAAGAACAAAAAAGTGATCATAACCTCTGAGCCATCTCTCCAGCCCCAGTATTTTTTGTTTACTGTTTATAATACCAGAACAGTGAAAATATTTTGTCATTGTCCACTGTCATCATTGACTTTAGCTTCCAGTCTCTTTCCAAGTTTGCCTCAACAGAATATATTATTTATATATTCTGACCTGAAGATGACCTTAGGTGAGAATTGGGCCCTCAGAAAGCGACAGAGTTTCTGGGAGTGTTTGTGGAAGGGGGAAGGGTTGGGAGGTCCAGGATGTTTCCTGACCTTTGGTTTTGTAAGCAGGATTTATCTTGGGCTGACTTGTGAGTGTTCAAGCGTGAACTTCTAAATGACAATATCGAGTGTGCTGGAGAGTAACGTGATAAGGAAGTAGCACGGCTTTTCTTATTCTTTCAGGGTTATAGAGATTGCGGCCTGTCACTCCACCCACACATCTGCTGCCAAGACTCAGGGCGGGCACGTGTACATGTGGGGCCAGTGCCGGGGCCAGTCGGTGATCCTTCCACACCTCACCCACTTCTCCTGCACCGATGATGTATTTGCCTGCTTTGGTACCCCAGCTGTCTCATGGCGCCTCCTATCTGTAGGTAAGCTGCTTAAGCCTGCTTCCACCCAGGGACACCACATCCCATTCCCTGAGTACTTGGCTGTTGTGTGTTGTGTGGGTCCTAGGGTGTCTCTGTGTGCTGTGTGCTAGTTTTAATGCGTTTCCTGGATAATAATCAGGTTTATTCGTAGGTCGTGAAACGCTTCTGTAGTCTTATTTTTTCTTCCCTAACTACTTTTATTTTTGCTGAGTTCGTATTTAATAACAAAATTAACCAATATAACCAAGTGGCATTTAGTCTACTCAGAATGCTTTGCACCCACATTGCACCATATTAAGCTCCAAATGTTTTCACTACTCCAAAAGTCAGCCACAACTCACTAAGCAGCCATGCTCATCCACATCCCCTTTTCATGAGAAAAGGAAGAATTAAGCTGCTGCTGAACTTAAGGAGAAACAAAGGACATTTTTTAAAAATGTATTTTACCATCTCTGTTAGTGTAACACAATGAATATTTGCAATAAATACAATGCCCAAAGAAAAAAGAAAATTGGTTCAGTTAGTGGGACCATTTGATTATAATCACATTTATGTTTAGCACACACAGCCAAATAGGTCAGTACAGCACAGCCTGATACTTCCATTTGTTCTTCCAGCTGGCCTAAGTATGAAAGGCTTCCCGGGTCTGTCTCTCTCTGTCTCTCTCTGTCTCTCTCTCTCTCTCTCTCTCTCTGTGTGTGTGTGTGTGTGTGTGTGTGTGTGTGTGTGTGTGTGTTTGCACGCGTGCGCAGAGATCTTTTCAGAACACTATTTAATACTGTTGGGAGAGTAAAACTAGCCACTGACCTTATCTCAGACATGGCTGCTTTCCTTCCAGCCAATAAAGTCAGAAGGATTGTGCTGGTCATCATATACTAAGAGGGCAAAGGGTTGTTTCCATTCTGTGAGGAGATGCTGAAGCACCTAGGAAAACCTTTGTTTTGAGGGAGTGGTTAGCCATCATTCATACTCTGGACACTCTCACCTTAGTCACTCCCGTTCTTTTCTCTGGGGTCAAGGGAGACTGGGTCCTTCATATAAGGCCTCACTGTTTTTCAAAGCCCATAGCACTCCTAGCTCATCTATTGTTCTCAGCCCAGGACAGTGGAGACTTGTCTGCTTTGTCTTCAGTACCCAGCCTCTGGATAGATCTTTCTCAGTGTCATTTGTTATTTTTGTTCCTTCATACATATAAAGTATCAGATGGATTTGTACTGTATCCTTGACTGTGTTCACAATAACACCATGCTCCTTAGGTAGACTCATCACGGCAGCTCATGTCAGGTAACACCATTGATTTTCCTGTAACTGCTTGAGTCCTTACAGGGAAAGAGAGCATGGGGTATTACTACTTTACCATTAATTTTCAGAGCTAAGTGCAATGTTTCAGTTTCCCAAATGGCTAAAAAGTTTCTCTGCTTAAGAACTGTTTGCATGGTAAGATGTTTTGGATTCTTCACCTTGGTTTGAATATGCCAGCTAACTACCCAAGTCAGAGCCAAGATGTTCTCAGTGTTTCAGTCAAGGAAAATTGGTAAGCAGTTTGTCCCAGAAGAGAAACTACTCAGCTCATGGGAGATCAGTTGTATCCATGTAAACTACCTGCGAGGTTTATTTTTAGTGCATATTTTCATGTTTAATTATACAGGAAGACTGTCATTTGACTTTCCCCATACTCATTTTGTTTTGTTGGTAGTTTATAGATGAATTAGTTAGATACTGTGAAGTAGATTTGTCAACTGAGTCATGAGCTTTATTGACCAGAAATAGAGTGGAATTGGACACCATAATTATCTTTTGGAAGCCTTCCATGCTCGACTCTGTCTCTTGAGCTTTGTGTATTAACAGTGTCTCTGTTGCCTTCAGAGCATGAAGACTTTTTAACAGTTGCAGAGTCACTGAAGAAAGAATTTGATAGTCCAGAAACTGCTGATCTAAAGTTTCGAATTGATGGGAAATATATCCATGTTCATAAAGCTGTTTTGAAAATCAGGTATTTTTGCATGATTTCAGAGCTATCAGTAACATTACTGTTTCCGCTTGTTAATTACGCTGTAGAATTGACACTCAGAAGAAATGGCTGTGGCAGTAAAAAGAAGTATGTCAACTTAGTACCTTGGCAGACAGTTACTACTTGTTCCCCAAGAGCGTTTGACTTGTGTCATGCAGCTTTTAGGCAATGGGGAGTATAAGTATTGATAGATTTTTTGGGGGTCTGGTTTTGCTGTTGTTTAGTTTTCTGCAGTCCTAGAAATTGTAGCCAGTGCTTGTGCATACAGGACAAGTATCCCTAGTTCTTACCGTCTTTTCCAGATTACAGATGGGCAGTGATAGAGCGCAGTTGTACAGCACTTGTCTAGCATGACCAGTGCCCTGGGTTTGATTCCCCAACAATAAAAATAAATGAATTAATAAATTAAAAATAGCTTCTGTAGATACTTTATTTGCATGTTAAATTTGTGAGTAAATGTCAGTATATATCTTCTTCTTCTGTTCAAGATTAATTTTTCCCTTACAGAAAACTTTTATAATCAGGAATGCAAATTGCCAACTAAAGAAAAGTTGTTTAAATAGAATAAGTGGCAGGAGTTCCTGAATGAATGTGAGGGACTGAGCACTAATTAATGATGATTGAATGATTGTTTACTTAGATTACTGCTACAGCGAAAACACACAAAAACTCAAACCGTTAAATTAACCACTTATGTCTTTATGGAAAAAGACATAAAATTTTCTTTATGGAAAATTCAGTTAAAAACCCATCGGTGGATAGAGATACAGTTCAGTTGGCAGAGTAGTTGCCTGCCTTGCGAGAGACCCTGGGCTAGAACTTGCACTGTAGGAAACGGGTGCTTCCCAGCATCTTATGGGTGGAAGCAGCAGAATAATAAATTTTAAGATAACTGCAAAGCTATATGTTAATTACTTAGACCAATAACTGTATGTACCACAGGATAGATTAAAAGATGAAGAGACGAGCTTTTGCCTATGACTCTGGTCATCTCAGTGTGTGTGTGCACACGTGTGCACATGTGTATCTTCTATAACTTTTCTAACCCATTACTCATTATGCCTTGCTTAGAAATATTTTTAAACTTCTCAAAGTAACTATCCCTGAACCAATTTTTTAGAACTCTGAGTGAATATTATGTATTTCTGTACCATATTTTAGTCTACCACTAAGCTACACGTCCAGCCCTCACTGAGGTGTTTGAAATGCATTAATTGATACTGTTAAATGGTGATATCAAGATGAAAGTGATTTTATCAAGTGTACATAAAAGTCCTTGCATAGCAAATACTTTTGTCACTAATAGTTAATGATCCCAGCTTATGCCAGCACAGGATAAAGGGTACCCCTGATCTCAGCCTTTTCGTTAGGTATGTCTTTGCTTTTGTTGTAGGTGTGAGCACTTTCGGTCCATGTTTCAGTCCTACTGGAATGAGGACATGAAGGAGGTGATAGAGATAGACCAGTTTTCTTACCCTGTGTACCGTGCCTTTCTCCAGTACCTCTACACAGACACAGTGGACCTACCACCTGAGGATGCTATAGGTACTGCATTGGGAGTGGCCAGGTCATGTGGCCATGGCTGTCTCCTGTTCTTAGAGCTGGAACATATAGTAATTTACAGGTGTACTGACTTTTATATATGTAAAAATAATATTTAAATAAACATCTCTAAAATGTTAGTATAGTTTAAAATTATGGACATAGTTTGTAACTATGAACTTATTTTAAATTTTTTAATATGAAAGCATGAATTTCTAATGCATTTAACCTTTAGAAACAAAGAAGTGAATCTCTTTTTTACTCTTTTACTATGGAAGAAATCGTACAAAGTAAATACAAGCTGCTGACCATGAAATGACAGTGTGTCAGTCATAGCATGCACTGTGAGCTTCTGAGATTTAGTTCTTCTGCCTTTTAGGTCTTTTGGACCTGGCGACATCGTACTGTGAGAACAGACTGAAGAGGCTTTGTCAGCACATCATCAAGCGAGGAATTACTGTGGAGAACGCTTTTTCATTGTTCTCTGCTGCGGTCAGATATGATGCAGAGGTAACACAGAAGTGCCCCAGCTCCCTCAGCATCAGCCCACTTCCCTCTCTCTTGTGACACAGTATGGCTGGTTTCACCTCCTTTAGTGACTCAGTGACAAGCCTCAGATGACATCTGCCTTTGCTTCTTTACATCTCTGTTCGCAGTTCAGAATCAGTGTTTTTCTGCTTCTGCTTTTAAGTAATTGGCTGAAGGCTGCACAGAGGAAGTATAAAGTGCTGGGCTCCGCTGGACTGACAGGCAGCGTGCTTTACTTCCAGTCTTCTGATTCAGTGCATCTGTCTGTCTGCAGACCGGCTCTGCCAAGTCCAACCTGTCAGAAGCCCGTGTGGGTCTGGAACTCTGTCATTGTCATGTAGCTCATTTCCTCTGTGAAGAATGTACTGTGTGCTACCTCTTTTTTTAACTTAAAGGTTTTTAGTGCACATGCACTATGTATGTGTGAGTGTGTGTGTGTGTATACATGTCTGGACAACTCTGGGGAGTCAGGTTTCTTCTTCCACCTTTACATGGAGTCCAAGGATCAGAGTCAGTTGTTAAACTTATGCAGCAGGTGTCCTTACCCACTGAGCCATCTCAGCAGTTCCCATTCTTTTTGTTTTAAACTTAGTTGAATTTCAGATCTGCATTTCTCAGATTTCTAGAGTCTGATGAGTGGTGTTCTGGAGTATGTATGCCATTGAACTTTCCTGACTGAGCAGAGCCACAATATGGCAGGACTGCCTCTGATTGGCCTGTGCTGCAGCACCCAGTACAAGTGCTAATACATGACAGCTGATGCAGTTGAACCGTGAAGACAGTGCCACAGAGGGCTGCAGGACATTGCTAATGAACTCAGAGCTGACCTGGTTAGTTTTACAGATTCATAAAAAGTAAAAGGCTGGCTTTACTAAGTACCCCAGAAACCTGTCTTTTAGAGGTGTTTTGTCATTTGACAATGCAGTCTCCAATAACTGGGAATTTATCAAAAACACATATTCTGTCTCTTGAAGTGTAACAGAGGGCAGACTTCCTGTCTATGACACTTAGGATTGAGTTGACCATTGTGCCTTTATTTTTAAAATGTATCCTATTTTTGTTTGAGGTTCTTTTATGGTAATAAATATTTCACAAGGTCAAGTGCAGCTGACTTTGGAGTCTGACCACAAATGGAAATGTGGTTAATGTGAATTGTAGCTAATGAAAGATGGAGGTGGGGTTTGCTTCCTTGCCTCCTCCCTTCTTCCTGTCCTGTACCACTGGGAGCCTGTGTTACACTCATTCTTATACAACAGTTTAATTTTAAATTGGGTTGGTTGTAACTTTAATTTTCTTTCAATTCCTACTTCTAATGATGGTTCTTAAACACTTTAACGTCTCTTTTAGCCCACCACCCACCAAAGGTAGAGGGGGAAAGGTTGTCAGTGTTGTCTGGAAATTGGCACTTTAGTGCACAGATCAACAATGGCAGCTCGAACCACTGGCAAACACTTCATGGATACCTCAGCAGTCCAGATGTAAAGTCAGGATAGCAAACACGAATCAGCAGTGGTGGCACAACCAACCTAGCAGGACAGCCAGGCCTCAGCCTCAGCATGAGTCAGCAGGAGGGACCAGGGCTAATAGGAACACCAGAAGTTCTCAGCTGTGCCTCTCTCAGCGAAGTAAAGATAGTGAAAACAAGAGACCAGCAAGCATGGCACAGCTGCTGTGTAAGCAAGCCTACCTCAGCCCCAGCTACTGTCCTTCAAGTCCTTTTTATAACCCTTCAAACATCACGTGTCCTCCACTGGTCAGCTGACATCACTCCGCCACAGAACTGAACTGCTGCATACGCACCTTTAATCCCAGCAGTTAGGACAAAGAGAGGCAGGAAGTTCTGAGGGAGCTGGAGGAAGCCTGCTTTGCATAATGAGTTGCAGTCCAGCCAGAGCTACACAGTGAGAACTCAATGCTACTACGGCTGGCAGCAGCCCATGTTCTTTGTTCGTCTTCGCTTGTGTATAAATATATTAAGAACTGTTCCTATACAGAGACTACAAATGAATGTGATTACCTGGAGCTCGTCACCGTGTGGGCAGAGTCAGTGCTCAAAAACACATGCTGAATTGAATAATCAGATATGTGTGAAACACCAAGAATATATATTGAATGAACAAATACGTTTAAAGCACTTCACTATAAAGTATTCAAGATAACATACAAACCTTAAATTCCACAAATATGACACATTTGATGTGGAAAAACAGTAGAATCCTCATGATGCACTTCTTAGATTTTGATAGTGAGCTATATGATCAATGAGTAAATGTTTACACTTTTTTCCTAATACCTTGGAATGTAGTAAGTGACCACAGTATTGAGTGTTCAAATCAAACCCATTTACTATGTATGTTGTTAGTTGATGGGAAGTGATTGAGATTGGTAATCAATTACAAAAACTAACTTGGAAGTCCAGCTTTGGGGTAGCAGATGCCATTGGTCATGGCTGTGCCAAGAAAATGAAGGCATCCTGCCACTCAATTGCCTGCTCTGCAGCAGTGCCCGAGTCCTCCATGCACCCTTTGGAGGGAACTTGAAGTTGATGTACAAAAGAAATGCAGCTTAGTAGCTGTGAGTTCAAAAGCAGTGCTGTGGGGAACATCTTAGGAATGCATACCACCAGACTCGGTACTCTTTACAGAGGACTCGGAGGAGGAGCACTTTATAGTGCTCCAGCACAGGGCAGAGAGGAACTAAAGCAGGACCTCAGCACAGCAGCTCTTCAGTGCTGCTGAACGGAATGTGTTTAAGCACCAAGGGAAGCGTATGGATGCCTGCCTCACAGGAGAACCTTTCCAGAGAGATGTGCTTACTGAGCGAGCAAAGTCTTAACGTGACTCTGGGGTTTTAGGGGTTTACTTTGTGTGCAAATGTTGCTTAACACCAGAGCTAAGCAGTCAGCATGTCCTCTTCGTCGTACTGGAGAGGTAAGATTAAGTCTGCCTTCGTCAGTGAGCCTCAAAATTCTTAGGTAGCAAGAGAGCATCCTGCCCCACCCACACAATAACACATTTAAATATGTTCTGAAAAACAAAAGTAGAGGCCACGTGGGTCTGGAATGTTTTGTATTTGATACACTAAGGTAAACCATGCAGTTTTTGCGTTTGACAAGTTGGAATGGTGACCTTTGCCACCAGGAATGGACCTCACTGTGGGGATAACCCTAAACAACCTATCTTAGGCCGAGTGGTCTTATAAAGAGGGGAGTGCTTCACTACTACCACTGTGAAGTTTGGGGGCTAAGTAAACCAGAGTGTTGGGGTCACAAGTCCAGCAGGGACCCTGCTGGGCCGGAACTCACACATGAGAAGGAGAGAACCAGCTCCCACAAGGGATCCTGTCACCTCTGTGCTCCTGCCTCATACACACACAGACAATTTTTGTTTTAATTTTGTAGTTTTTCCACAGACATACAGAGTTTAGTCTCCAGTACGAAGACCCAGTTTTACGTACTCCCTTCCCACAGCGAGGCAAGACCCCCCCCCCTCATAAATGTTGTACAGTTCCTTACAACTTACCAGTCAGGCAAATTTTTTATTAAAAAGCTTTTATTTAGTGTTGTTTGCATTCATACATTGGAGTGCTCTCAATAAACATATCAATTTGTATAATAAGTTTTTACTTGTACTTTTTTTTTTTAAAGAGATTTATTTATTTATTACATGTAAGCACACTGTATCTGTCTCAGACACACCAGAAGAAGGCATCAGATCTCATTACGGATGGTTGTGAGCCACCTGTGGTTGCTGGGATTTGAACTCATGGCCTTCAGAAGAGCAGTCAGTGCTCTTAGCCGCTGAGCCATCTCTCCAGCCCATTACTTGTACTTTTGACTTAGAAGACAATACTAGGGTTCTGGTATCAATGAGTGTGTGTGGTAACAGACACCGATTCTGTGCTCTGCTTCACTGTCTGATGTTGGGAGTTGGTGACTTCCACTCATCTATCTGAGACTGCTGGTTTGTAAATACACTTGTCTAGGGTTCACCACAACCTTATGAACAGCATGTTCCCATATAAGATGTAGTATATTATTTGGGGCTTTAAAAATGGAGTCAATTTTATTAGAAGACCTATAAAGTCAAGTTTGTGAAAAAAATTTTAAATATCTTTTTAGGTAGACTACATATTTTCATCTATTTCTGTTAACTAGCCCACATCTTAATTTTCTGCTCTCTTAAATGTAACAAAATACGTATGGACTGAAGCGGCATTGGGCTTTGTACATTGCTTTGAGATACTTGCAGTATGTGCTAGCTAGCTATGGGAGGCCCTGGATAAGAGAGAGAGAGAGAGAGAGAGAGTGTGTGTGTGTGTGTGTGTGTGTGTGTGTCTGCACACGCCACCCCTGAGTTAGGGAAACCTTGCTTTCACTCTGCTGTGAGTAGATGGCAGGTGCTTTTCTGATAACATGGTTTGAGGTCTCTGGTCTCTAGTGTCTCTTCTGGGAAGGGTGAGAGTTGGGATGAGGGATTAGCAGAGAAACAGTTCCCAGTTGTTAAACAAAGGCCTCTTCCTGTTCTTGTTTTTGTTGTATGTGTCCAGGATTTAGAAGAATTCTGCTTTAAGTTTTGCATCAATCATTTGACAGAAGTTACCCAGACTGCGGCGTTCTGGCAAATGGATGGTCCCCTGCTAAAGGAGTTCATTGCTAAAGCCAGTAAATGTGGAGCCTTTAAGAACTGAAGCCAAGGCTGCTGGGCTAGGTGTGAGAGCTCTGGGCACTGTAGGTGAGGTGATCCTGCAGGTAAAGCCCCATGTCGGGCACAGGGCTCTGTAGGAATACATGAGGGATATATTTGGTTCTTGTCAGAATGTTTTTTACAGCTCTTGTTTCTAGATATGTATCTTTTACATGTGGTTTTCTTACATTTGAACATTGGGAAAGGGTGAAAGTTTACATGCTTTTGTTCTTTTAATGTAAACGAGAAGACTTTGAACTTGTATTAAGAAAGTCAGTAAAATATTCCTGGGTCTTTGGCCACAAGCCTTTCCACACCACCTGTGGAGGACAGGCCCTGCCCGGTGCTCCCTGAGTGCTGCTCACTGTCACCACCTTCCTGTGGGCACATCAGCACTGTGGGGATCTCTTAAGGAATATTCTTAGTATGCATTAAACCCACTTAAACAGTGAAGAAATGTTTAGGTTTCCTGAGATGCTCTTAAGGCAGAGGCACCTAGGACTGGAAAGATGGCTCAGCAGGCAAAGGCTCTCATCACTAAGTCTGATGACTTGAGTCCCCAGCATCCACCCAGTGGAAAGAGAGAGCTGACTTACAAGTTGTCCTCTGATGGCTACACACGTACCATGTCTAGACACAGGCACAATAGAGGAGAAGAGTAAGAACTGAGAGATTTGGGAACGTACAGAGAAGTAACTAGAAATACCTGTGAGAAGCTGACAGTGAAGGAGGCTTGTTTAGGAGAGGAGGGTGTTTCAGGGGTTAGAGTCTCCCCTGAGTACCCAACAGGGCTTCAGTAGGGTCGTGCTTGAGAGCAGGGTGCACACTGCCCTCCCCTGTCCCTGTAATTACTCATAGGCACACTCTCCACGGCTGCTCTTTTCTGACTTGGTGTGATTGTTAAAACCAGCCTTCTCACAGGACTCCAGAGAATGCTCACTGTTTTCAGGGCTGGGAGGGTCTGGGCCAAAGTCCCTCAAAACTGAACTGAAGCTTCACCTTCACCTCTGCAGTTCTGGTTTTTCTTCCTTTAATCGTGTTAGGGATACATTTGTCACACGTAAGCTAGGGCTCCCTGGTCATGCTTTTCCTGAGAAGGTCATTTGTAACAGATTAGATCAGCGTGGATGGTGACTGAGGCACCAAAGACAGGCAGGCATGGTGACAGACAAGATAATTAGGAACTAGAGCTCAAGGCCCCTCTTCCTGACTGTTGCCTGATGCACTGTTAAGTGACAACTGCCTCCTCAGTGACAGTTCTCCTGACCAGGATGATGCGTGGACATTAATTTGACTTGCTGTAGTAGATCATCTGTAGAACCACAGTCCTGTAGACTTAGGGCCTCAAAGCAGTCGCTTTAGAACATGGACTGGTGGTCTTACTTGAAAAACATATCCACAAAAAAGCACAAATTCCAGCAGCAGATCCACACACATACGCAGTTCATCTGACAATACTGAGTTCCTGATACAGCTGAAGACACACCTTTAGCTTGCTGAGCAGCTACAGTGAGTGAGTGAGTGTGTGTGTGTGTGTGTGTGTGTGTGTGTGTGGTAGTGAAAGAAAAGACCTTTAAAAAAGGTTTGCTTTTTTTTTTTTAATGCAATCTTTTTATTTTTCTACTTGGTTTTGGTTATAATCATAGCAAACAAAAAACTATTCTTGAAATTAATGTTTTCTTCTGATATAATAATGGAAGTCAGAGAAGTCACATTTCTTAAAAGACCCCAAGCTGTATCCTTGAACTTACTGGAAGCAGTTTCTATATTTCAGTAATTAGGATGCGTTTCTGTAATTTCTTGATTGATGTGCTAATAAACAGTCTCTTAAGGCTCACTTGTGCACTTGTTGTTGTTTTCCCCATTAGTAGTATAAAGCCTGAAAAGGGGGAGGAACTCGATTAATATGTGGACTTAAGTCAAAAAAAAAAAAAAATAGCCTTCTGCAAAAAAACAGATAATGTGTGGTCCAATTCCTGGGGGGAGAAAGAGTGGATGCCAGGAGCTGGGAGAGGCCACAGATGTTAAATGTGTCGTTTCTGGTTTGAGAGGTGAAGTGGTTTGGAATGATAATCATTTTGGCTGTATTTGATGCTACTGAACTATATATTTTTAAAAGGGATCATATGGAGAAAGAACAAACCAAAAAGGGTTAAGATGTTAAATTTTGTTACTACACTGAATGACAAATTTTAAAATTAGCGATGTTACAATGGAAATAAGGTACCACTGTGGACAAAGTGTCAAGTAGTTCTCAACTACCGCACCGACCAGAAGATCTTATTTCTGTTAGGACAATTGAACCTCAGATGGAAAAATCATTTGAGATGGGAGAACGTAAAAATGAAAATTAGCAGCCACTATCCTTGTGAGACATACTGGTTATTGTGAAAATTGGGCTAACAACCAATAATCTAATGGAATATTTGCAAAGTTTTTGAACTAACTTTGTACATGGGAGGGTGCATGTGTCATGACATTCTTGAGGGGGTCATGGGATGACTGGTAAAAGTTCAGCTGTGTAGGTTCTCGCAGATACTCAAGTCATAAGCTTGGTGACAAGTGCTCAACATCTCACCAGCATTTATTTTCATATGATGGAACCAAATGGATTGGACTTAACAAACAATTGTTCCGAAGATGTTTTCTGTAGAATAGGGAGAAAAAAAAAAGAGACATGAGTGTTAGCTCACCTAGAAAACAGTACGGTAAACATGACTGATCATGAACCTGGCTCTAGGTTTGAAAAACAAATGCAGCATTGAGTGAGGAATGTGTATGTGAGATCCCTAACAGTTACCCCCACAGTGCACTCTGCTGTGCCCTGAGCCTCCATACACTTCCTTATAAGAAGAGGATGATGTAGTAGAGAGGTGATGGCTGTGAGTATTTGCCTCATTGTTCAGTAATAACTCAGCAGGTTTATGTTAGCAGTTTACCCAACATACACCTACTTTGTAAACACCAAACAAGTGGTGCTTTTTGTACAGTATAATTTACTGAGATGAACAAATGCCAACTGAATGTAAAGCACCAGAGGAAGCACTAACATAAAAGTGTCCCAGCTGGTTCTGATGGGCGCTAAGACTGCAGTCATTCCAGTTGATCCCTCATGCAGGGCCTTAGGCTGGCCCTGGTAACCACAGTACTGCACCAGGAAGGATTCCTTCACAAGTGTGTGTGAGCACTCAGTCCAAACTAGCCACCATGCTGGGTCACAGCTCAACCCCATTCTGACAGGTGCATGACTGTGGCCCAGAGGATCATGGGAGGAAATGAGAAAAGCGAATGTGAGAGGGGTCAAGGGTCAGGGCATACAGGTCTGATGCACAGTGTCAGGTGCGGAAAGGCTTAGTCCTCCACCGTCCCTATTCCCAGTGGTGCTCTATTCAAGGAGCCCAGTTTTAAATGCTGGAGTCGGTCTTGAACATGAAGCTTGCCCTTGTAATGACTGGCCAGAGAGACACTTCTGAAAAGACTCTGATGAAGACCCACACAATGGTTGACAATGGAATAGTGCATTGTGTCTTGTTACAGCTGGGGGCTGCTGGGGACTGTATTAAATAAACCATCGACTCTTCACGCTGTTTTTCACAAGCATTTATTAGGTGTGCTAAATGTTGGCAGCTCGGTAGTGGGCAGAAACCCAGGGTCCCAGCGAGCAATGCACAGGAATGAGCCTCTGCTCTGTTGTGATGGAGTTATGAATACTGAGAGGAGACCATGATGAGACCTACTGCAGGAGCCGCAGACGCAAGAGAAGGCTCTAAGAGGCCACAAAAGGATGAGCAAAGGCTCTGGTGTTGCTGCCCTTGACTGGAGTGGATAGGGTCCGTAGGAAGACTTCCTCGCTCCTTGGAGAACATGGAGGCCTGATCCAGGTGACCTGGGGAACAGCTTTTACTGTCACGGAAAAGCAGGACAAGTGAGATGACAAGAGAGGAGACAGGAAACACCAGGCAGGTGTGGAGCTTGGATGGGCAGTAGCAGGTCAGAGTGGGAGGGGACTGTGGATCTGTCACAGGCTGTCTCCTGAGCCTGCTTGCACTTCAGGAGACTCCTGCCATCTGACCTAGTGGGCCTCGGGAGGTAGCAAGGATCCTGAGGTAGAGCTTGAGTGGTCCAGGTCCCCATTGTCTTGAAGTGAGCACAAGGTTTGTTGTAACTCTGCAAGTGCCTCAAGCTGCTGCTTCGTCTGGCTCTGCCTTTCTTCATAGTCACAGGCTTTGTTCTTGATTACTTTAAAAGAAAAAGTGGCTTCAGTGTATGCAGGGATTTGATTAGGGAGAGGCTAGTCTGGATCAGTTCAAATATCTACCTTATAGTAACTGGGCCTCAAATGAGAAGACAGACAGGTCTGAGGAGACACTGTCTTTCCCCATCTTTGCTCCCTTTCCTGATTCTGGATGGACACCACCATGTGTCATATAACTTTGATACCTTCATGGTAGAACAAGGTTACACAGTGTTCATTCAGAGGCTAGAGCATATGGCTGGCCTTCCAATGACAACTCTCATCAGCAAATCTCTGGCTCTAAGGACATTTGGTACAGCTCAGCTTTGGGTGTGATTTAGGAACAGAAAATGTTGACTCTAGAGACCTACCAAGGTAATTGTTCTTGGGTTTAGAATTCTCACGATTAAATCTTTAAATTCTCAGTTGTCAGAATGACTGCATACCTGTAGCTGGCTTGAAATACTAGGCTGCATCATCCAGACCAGAATGGTACTATATCAGTATCTCAAGTGCCCCTATCATATGCAGTGTGACATTTTCCAGACATGTAGCTTTCATGCTAAGTGACACATGTAAGTCTAAGGAAATACATGTTTTCGAAGGTTGGTTTTTAAAACTAGTTTTGTTAACAGACATTCTCAAGTGATTTTTAAAGTAACTTCTCTACTGACCAAATATTAATATTACAGAGTTCAAATGAGAACAAGTACCAGAACATCAAAGTGAGAGATGCTGTGGATATTGAGGTGACACAGGCAACCTGACTGCCCTTTAGGGAAAACCTGCTGCCGTATAGTTTTACTGACAGGCACATCTGTAGAAAAGATCACTAGGGCAGTGTGTTGTGAATAAGGGGAGAAGATACTCATACCATTCTGTGTGAAGCTGTCCCTCACCCATATCCAGAGGTGCAGCACATGGACGTATTTAGTTCTGAAAGAGGCCATAATACATTCAGGCTCCGTATGTTTTTTTCTGACAGGTCTCACTGTGTAGCCCAGGCTCCCAGTCCTCCTCCCTCTCCCTTTCAACTGCTGGGATTACAGGCGTGCACCACAACACCCAGCTAAAGGCATTACATTTTTGAAAGACTGGATCTCCCTATTCCTGCCTGCATACTACCATTAAAAAAAAAAAAAAAAAAAAAGCAAGAAACAAAAACAACCACTAAAAATCCTTCTTGATTATTCTTAGGGTTTTTTTTTTTTCTTGATTGATTTTAGAATTATAGTACTCAGTGCTTCTAGAGATGAGATTTGAAGACAAACCTTAGGAAAAGAACTGGACATCTCTTCAGGGGAGAGGGAGACAGGCTACAGTTGCCTCCATCTTGCTGCCTTTGAGGCCTAGAGAGTGCAGGAAGCTTCCTCAGCTCCAGCCTCTGCCTGTCTATACAAGGTCAAAGTATTCTGAGTAAAAACCGTGGGTTGTTTCTCCCTTGTCAGTGAGCTTTTCTGTGTACAAAAGTATTGGTGTGTCTACCTGGAAAACACAACATTGTGACTGAACCATCTACAACTTACTGCATTTTCTATAGAGTAACCCATCTGTGTCTGTCTGTCTGTCTGTCTATCTATCGATCTGTATATCCTCTGTCTCTGTATGTATGTGTATACGTACTCTTTTGCCTGTCTTTCTTCTGTCTGTATTGTGTTTTGCTGTAATAGGCTTCTTCAAAGCTTGACAAAAACTGTCTTTGAAAAGAATGTTCACTGTTTTGTCACTGTCATTTTGATCTGAATAATAAATGTCTCTAAAATGCACTGTTCTTTATTTTGTGAATCACCTACCTTCTCGGAATTTTATTAATGTGTCTTCAAACAGCCCACTCTGAAACAGTAAGGTCTCGATCCCTTCATAGTCTAGAGGGAGAAGAAATTCCCTGTGTTAATTTTGACATTAATTTTAATGTCAGTAAATCACACAGGGAAAATTAGAAAATAAACCCAATATGGAAGAGAGAGAATCAGAGGAGGGCAGCTCAGTGCAGGCCCAGCAGGGAACCAGGAGAAGCATCAGCTCACTCTCTGTGCAGCTGGGCCTTCTGGGAAGGGAACACTTGTGTTCCTGGGAGCCCCCAGGTGATTAGGAGGCACCCACAAATTTGAGCGTTCTTGGTTTTGAGAAAATTAGTAATTAAAATTATGTAACAAGTGGGCTCCTTGAAATGTTTACTGGTGATTTATCATTTGGTTTTGTCATAGAGAAAATCATGTTTAAATCCACATTTTACATTGTCCCTTACACTGTGAAATACCCAGATTGCCCTAACAAGGAAGTATAAAGCTTGTAGCTCATTCCATTGTAAGCTACAGGAGGTCACAGGAGCCATATACTTGCACCCTGTAAGTAGATTTTCTGTTCTCTAGGAGCCAAAGAGAAACTTCCACTACACAGTTGATCTAAACAACTCCTCCATGGCTTGGCAAGATGGCTCAGCAGGGAGGGCTGCTTGCTGCCACCTGATGACTTAAGTTCACTCCCCAGAACCCACATGGTGGAAGCTGAACCTACTCTTCTTTCTTGTCCTCTGACCTGAACCTGTGTGCTGGGAGAGGGGCACAATGAAATATGTAATGTTTTCTAAAAAAGATTTATTTTAGTGTGTGTGCGTGTGTGTGTGTGTGTGTGTGTGTGTGTGTGTGTGTGTGTGTATGGGTTAGCTTTCCTCAGACTCCATAAGAGTGTCCAATCCCCAGGAGTTTGAGGTCCACACAGTTGTAAGCTGCCAAACATGAGTTAGGAACCAAATTCAGATCTTCTTCAAGATTTATGTGCTCTTCAGCACCAGGATATCTCTCCACCCCTGTAATAATTTTTGCAAGCCCCTGGATTTATTAAGATATAGAATTTGAGGCACATCAAAATTATAACCTAGGGGCTGGTTCCCAGCCCCCATGTTTGGTGTCTTACAACTGTCTATAACTCTGACTCCGAAGAATAATACAGTTCAATTCTCTGTGGGTACTTGAAAACCCATGTACATGTAAACACACACACACACATAAATTAAACATAATTTTAAAAAAAAGAGTATATCTGAAAATAGCAGCTGTATCCACAACAAAACCAGCCAAACCAGCACAGCACAGTTTCAATGATGTCTCCATCCAGCTGTGTGCACCTCTGGGAAACAGACCTCCTGACCTCTGCAATTTTGCCTCCAACTAAAGAATCTGTATTTTTCATATTTTGTTGACTTAGTAAATACATTTTTAGATTTACTATTATTTTGTGTATGAGTGTTTTGCCTGCATGTACATATGGGTACCATGTGCATGCCTGGAAACTATACAGAACACAAGAGGGTGTTGGGTTCCCCTCAAACAGGAGCTATGGTTGTGAGCCACCATGTAGGTGCTGGGAACTGACTTTGAGTCCTCTGCAAGAGGAACAAGTGCTCTTGACCACTGAGCCATGTCTCCAGCCCATGGTGTGCGTCCTTAAAGAATCAGTTAAAGGAGGGCAGGGAAAGCCTCCTCCCCCTCCTCCTCCCCCTCCTCCTCCCCCTCCTCCTCCTCCTCCTCCCCCTCCTCCTCCCCCTCCCCTCCCTCTCCTCCTCCTCCTCCTCCTCCTCCTCCTCCTCCTCCTCCTCCTTCTTAGTGGAGAAGGTGTGTTTTCTAGAATGCGTTTACACTTAGCCATTCAGTACCTGACTCTGACGCAGTCTCATCCAGGAATCTTCCATGAATTGAATCCATTTTTTCTAGTATCTGTTCAAATAATTCAGTAAGAAGTCCTGTTTCCTGGCATTTCTTAAGAAAAGGAGCTTTGACAGCTGCATCTAAGAACAAAGAATGCATCTTTAGGAGGAAATGGACAGCTATTCGCATCATGTGGTCACTTTATACTTTACCAGTTGATGGGTGAGCATACTTCTCTCATTTTTTTTTCTGAAGCTCAAATGGTTCAAAAATGAAAACATTAGTCATGATAACTGGATGATTAATGTGGTTTTGTAAAATTTACTCTAAATGCTTGAGATGACAGCCCCTCATATTTGTCACAGTTTTTGCGTTGTAAGGATATTCGTGTTATAGAAAAAAAGCCACCTGTCCCTGAGAGGGGTGGCATACCACTGGATTCTGGCTTCAAACAAACCTATGGGCAGAGAGTTGGGCAGTCCTGTCATTCTCATCAAGTAGGTGCGTCTTAGAAGATAATTACCCAGTGCTTCCTTATCCAGAGTTTCATCATTGATAGCCTTTGACCAGTGATTTTTCTTATAGCATTTGTGCTGAACAGTACAGTTATGAAGTGCCAAAGTTACACAGAGAATACTTTTCTTTTGAGATAGGGTCTAAGTATGTAGTTCAGGCTGGCCTGGAACTAGCACACACAAACACCAATATATATATAAAATAATGTCTATGTACACATTATTGTACACATTATTATAATCATTTTCTGTCAACATACAATAATGGAAAAAAACATTTAATGGTACTTTCCAAACAGTTAATGACTACACCTAGAGATGGCTTAGTGGTTAAGAGCACTTGCTGCTCTTCCAGAGGACCCAGGTTTGGTTCCAAGAATCCACAGGGTGGGTCACAACCTTCTGTAACCTATGATATCCACACAGAAAAATGCACATAAGAACTTACAAATGAGAAGAAATTAGACCATTTCATGTTTTGCTTAAATACTTAACTTTCATTAAACTCACTTTAGAAACTTACCATGTTGTGTGGGTTCTTGACCCTCTGGAGCATGTTGTTGGCAAAATAATCTGAAAATACAGATGTTCAAAGAATCACTGAATCTTTTAATTTGTAGAGATCCACCAACTGTGGATCCCTGGTGCTGGCATTACAGCTGCATGCAATTATACTGGCTGAAGTATTTATTTTTAAAAAGAAATGTGTTGAACTCCATGTCAAATTGTTAACCCACATGCAGTGTGGATGAGGGTGGCCGTTGTCTTTGTGCCCTTTGAGCAGTAGAACAGGGACTCTGAACTCTGAAGCTGTGAATGCTGGGTGAATATTTTGAGCAGAACTAAGGTCTCAGACATCAAGCTTCAATCTGAATACCCACAATTTTGCTGATCTTCACAGTTCACACAGACACATATGCAGTACTGTGGAGAACGACTTTTCAGGATCAGAACATGCCTTAACCAGAACTTGGATTTGGTGAGTGTCTTAGAGAGAAGGAAGCATAGCAAACTTGGGAACTGGAGTGAGGAGTGGTGAGAGACTTCTCTGCCCAGGCTCACTTTTGTCTTAGCTCTACATGAGACCTAGGGTCCTTCAGTTACCCCAATACCCTCCATGCAGCCTTCCCAGCAACATCCAGCTCAGTCACCTGGTCTAGATCTGGGGCCTCTGTGCACCTTTCATTTGGTCTCAACTACATTCCCAGAGGTTCTTGAATTTTTGCCCTCACCTCTCCTGTGCATTGATTTTAGGCTTACACTACCATGCTTGCCTATGAGATTTTGTAACACATAAAGAAGTATAGAGAATATTAGGGTAGACTCTCTCACTTGTGTCCTCCCCATGCCCAGTTTCAGTAATTTCAAGTCAAGGTGAAGCCCCTTCCTACTTCAGCCCCTCCCGTGAGCCAGTGATCATGGTGGCCTCTCTGCACCAGTCCCCCAACGTGATGATATCTTGTCGCATTCATTCTCTCTGAGTATCCCTCAGTACCTTGTGAAGTATCTCGGCTATTCTATGAACCTTAATGTTTAAACTAAAATTTTAACAGCAGAGAAGCCCACTTGCTCCTTGCTGAAACAATTTATTTTTTTAAATAGAGTATTTCCATTATGGCTAATGAACATTTTTTTAAAGTTATCTCTGTAATTTCAAGGCCAGCCTGGTCTACTTAGTGAGATACTGTCTCAAAAAAATAAAAACTTCTTACAGCAGGGATTTCATGTATTTAAAAATGACTGTCATAATAAACTGAGCTCTTTGTGAATGAAAACAATAAAAGTAAAATTCTAAGAATACAACCCCCTGTTGGTTCTCAGTAATTCAAATATAAAAAATACTATTCAAAATTGAATGAACTTTTACAAACAATGACAAGCTGGGGGCTGGCGAGCTGACTCTGTAGGTAAAGGTGCTTGCCGTCAGCTCCGACAACCTCAGGTCCATGTCTGGGACAACACTGGAAGCAGAGAGCTCATTCCCACAAGGTGAGAGGTCAGACCCATGACCTGTAGATGTGTGAGTGAAGGAAGGAGTCTTCCTGTTGCAGAGAAGAACAGGCCTGAACTGGCTCCTGTCTCTTGCAGGACATGCATGCTGCCATTATAAATGAGGCTCTCCCAGGAAGAAGAGAGTACAGAGAAGATTGAGAAAGTCAAACAAACCCTTGAGTTGTTCTTTTTCCTGTCATGTGCAGAAATGTGAAGCTGAGTTCCTGATGGGGTTCCATAATCCTGTTCTCACGTGAAACTCATTTGCATAAATTAAGCCTGAGAAGTATGTCACAGACTAGCCATTCCTTAAGCACCACCACCCCTCCACCATGGAGTTTTAAAGCTATTTGATTACTTGTAAGTTCCATGGTCTTCATCAACTTGTAGAATTGCGTGGTCTTCCTTGGCACAGAGTAAGTGGTAATTCTTGGCACAGGACTGTAAATCACACCCCACAGTGGCTCCTTTGTTATTACAAAATGAGCATTTCTGTAGAAGAATAGATCACAGTGAATTAATACTGTTTCTTTGCTAAAAAGTAAGGATACCATTAAATGTTGGTTAAGCCAGCAGCCCTGTGTTTTTGTCCTGGATATCAATGGCATATCCCAGCCTCCATACCCATATTAAATAGGAATTAGATTTGGCAATCCATGAAGTTTCAGCAAAACTGTTGCCAACTGGAGTCAAAAGCCCGGTATAGACAGTTGTGTTATGGTCTACACATATGCAAAAACATTAGATGGTTTCAAAAAACAGTCTTCCCCTTTAATAGATACTTTTTCAAAATAGCAAAGCTGCCAGGCTTCTTTATCACTAGGCAGACACTTGTTTTGGGGTCTTTGAGCCTGAGGCCGGAACAGCTCCTTTTTGTGCCACTAAGACATGTGTGACCTCAGCTGGCACTTGCTATGACTCCCTCCTAGACATTCCTCCCTGGAAAGGTGGTACTTGCACCACAGAGTAGCAGTTGAGCATCATGTACACTAAAGTGCCCCAGATCTGTAGAAATTAAACAATAGAACACGACTGACTACAAAGTTTTCTTAATCCTTTGATTTTATTTCTCTATCCCGTTTTATCTTAAGGTGGTGTAGAGATGGTTGGGCATTGTGTGACTGCAGGAAGCTCTTCGAGCAGTGCTAGAGGCTTATGCTGTAATGAAGGGCAAACCAGCCATGACCAAGTCTAATTGACATCATCCTTTGGCTAAATGAGGTGCAAGCACAATGAGGCCACTCTGTAAAGCAAGAGACAGCACCCATGGGTTTACAAGTAAGGATCCTATGATAATACATAAGGAAAAGTCAAATGTAGGCAAAAAAACGAGATTAAGATATAGAGTTCTAAGCCAGAGCATACAAGAGCAGTTACTTAATTGTAGAAGAGCAATGTAGCAGCATGAATAGTGAAGAAGATGAGGCTGCACCCTCATAACACACTTGGTGACAGTTCTGCAGTGAGGTTTATTCATCTAAGAGGAAAAAACATCAAAGGAGAAAATTACTCCAGAAGATCAGGCTGTGGGCATCCCTGTTGGGCATTTACATAATTAGTTATTAATGTGGGAGGGCCTAGCCTATTGAGAGTGGATCAATCCCTGGGCTGGTGGCCCTGGGATCTATAAGAAAATAATGAGTGAGTAGCTCTCACCTCATGTGCCTTTTGCATCCCTTTCTGTTACCTCTGCATTTCCAATGCATCTCAGTTTCCCAATAGGAACATCCATGGAAACTCTCAGTAATGACAACCGCTTTCTCAATATTCTATGTACTCAACTGCCCTCATTCTGAATGGGGCTGTTTCCATGTAGGCAAACTCTACAACAGTGGTTCTCAAGTTGTGGGTCACGACCATAGGAATACATGTTTCTGATGGGCTTAAGAGCTTAAGGTCAACTTAGTAGTGAAATTACAGTTGTAAAGGTCCAAAGAAAATAAATTTATGCCTGGTGGTTCTAAAGACCATCTGAAATGTTTGTTCTCTTTTCTTTATGCTCCATACTATGAGAACTGCTGTTCTAGAGCTAACGGTACCCTTCTTTAACTATCCATCAACCGCCCCAAATACAATTACCACAGAATGATAGAAATAATGTTTGAGTTGACATTGTCTGGCTACCTTCTAATTAGGAGAATTTACATGCAGCATGCTGGTACAAATAGTTTGAAAAGAGAACATACCAGTGTGTCTCTAGTCATTGACCCCTCACTGTGAGTCACTCAGACTTGCCATTCTGTTTACTCATCTGCAAATGGCCTTTTATAAATGAAGCCAAGAGATACAGTCAACCTCGGAGGATAGCCTCAGAGCCATCCATCAGCTCCAAAGCAGATGCTCACAATGATAACTACCCAGAACTGGTACAAAAAGGCATACAGCCATGGTTGACATTCTAAGACTTCTTAAAGGATAAAGCCCTGTGCTTTGGTTCCTGCCTACAGCTTTGTGGCACCAAGAGGACCAGCTAGCTGCTTTTTGACAGGAAAGAAGAAGAACCTAGATGGCACTGTTGAGCTGCTGAAATTGGTGTTTTCTCTGATTGTGGGGCAGTGGTCTGTGGCAGGCAGTCTGGCACCCAGTTGAGCACAGGCTTAAAATTCTGGGTGACCCAGCAGAGCAATTCATAAGGGATCTGAAAACGTTTTTGCCAACGCTCCCTGAAGGCTCTTGTCAAACAGCTACAACCTCAACAGACCCCTGTAGAGAGCTCTGTCATGTGAGGTCTGTCACATAGGAGCAACACCAAGCCCTCCCACATGCAGATAAGGTTCCCTTAAACTCTCAGACCAAGCCAATGGGAAGTACCTGTTGTCAGACCCCTGACCCACCCTTCCTCAGGTAGAGGCATGGCCATGCAGCCACAAGCCATCCCCAGGTTAATGAGACACCTAGAGGTTTAGCCACACCCCTTCCCAGTTACTATATCTGCCTCGCCTCTCCCAGAGGGGCGGGGATACAATTCCATTCACACCACTCTCCACAATGAAAATAAACACCTTAGAATTATGGGCTGTCTCTTCATCTGGACCCGCCGTGGGAAGCGAGGGATCCAGCCCTCGATTAAGGAGCTGAGTCTAATCTTTCGCTGAGGACTTCCCAGTGCTCCAAGATGGTACCCATTCACCCAAGCCTAAGCAGTTAGCCCGGCACGCCAAGCCGCTGCAAACCGGGTCCCGAGGCAGGAACCCCAGCTACGCTCCGGCTACCCTGTCTGCAGCACCCTGCAGTGATTGTGGTGCCCCAGGCTAGAGGACCCACGGAGATGGCTGCAGCACATTCCCCCAGAATGTCCCCTCCCCCACCCACAGGCAGGGGGCACAAAGGCTTCCCACAGCCCCCACCTGCCCGTCGGACTGTGTGGGAAAATGCGCAGCCACTTCCTGCGTGTCTCGTGTCCCACCCAGAGCCGCAGTGCCCTGGAGGGACACCATGTGAGGCTTCTTTTCACCATGTCAGGTTTGTTCACACAGCTCTGCTGGAATGACAGTAAGGACTTGTTCCAGCCTGTCTAACCAGAGAGTTTTCACTCAGACAGAAGCATCTCAAGCCTGCTCTCCTGATGGGTGGGACAGTCAGCTATAAGCAGACAGCGTCAGTTGAGGCAGTGTCCCACAGTCCACCTTCCAGCTCTCCACATGTCTCTCGCACCCTGCTATACCATAGACTCTGTTTTTAAATGAAAGATTCATTTTTATTTTTACTTCTGTTTATGTCTATCTGAGAGACCAAGTATGTAAGTGCCTATGTCTGTGGAAGCCAGCAAGGGGTGTCGGATGCCATGGAGCCAGAGTTACAAGCAGTTGTGAGTTGCCATTTGGTGGCTGGGCACCAAACTCAGGACTTCTGGATGGGTAGCAAGCATTCTGAACTGCTGTACCATCTCTCCATGCCCATGATAGACGGCCTTTGAATGTAGCACAGAAGACTCATATGAGCAATAACACATGTCAACTTACCAGTCTTCTCCCTCTCCAGATCTCTCTCTTTACTGATTTGATATCAAAGTTTCTAGCTGTATTAGGTAGATCATGAGCATCACACTCCACCAGTCCTGATGAATACAGCTGTAGGATGAGAATAAACACAGAGTGCAGTAGATGAACAGACACATGCCATGTGACTCCTGTGAGAAACCTACGTCTGCAGACACAATTGAACTTCGTAGCTGGTCTCTATTGACTCTGGCTCCTACACCATAACTCCCTGCCTAGGAATGAAGAGCAGGCTCTGGTAATGGCTAAAGCTTTCCAGGTCTGCCTCCACAACCGTATTGCAGCCTTTACTTTTGTTGTTAATGAGATAGATTCTCACTGTAGCCTGTCTGGCCTGGGAGTCCCTCACATAGGTCCTCAAGTCTCTGCCCCTGAGCGTAGGGCTTAAAGACATACACTAATACACCTGTCTTTTATGATGTTTTTAAAAGATAGGATCTTGCCATACATTCCACTTTACCTGGACATCTTCCTTAGGTTCTGAACAGTGGAATTGCAGGTATGGGTGACCACAGCTAGCCTCCAAAATCCCTTGTCTATTTTAGCGGCCACAAGTCTCTTTCCTTTTCAGTATTGTAGAAGATGAAGAGAGGGCTCCATAGTTAAGCATGTATACTGCTCTTCCAGTGTTCCTCAGGATCTACATTCAGCTAGTAAGTCCAGGTACCCAGCTCACAAGTGACCAAACTCTAGTTATGGAGGGTCATACACATGCACACACACATACATTAATTCTTTCTAAAATTTTATTAAATATGTGTGTGACCATTTATGTGTGTGAGCTTTGTGTGCTTTGTGTGTATTCTGGTGTGTGCATGTTCATGAGTGTGTGTGTGTGTGTGTGTGTATGTGTGTGCACATGTGTATGTGCATGTAGAAAACTGAGATATTTACTTTGGCTGTCTTTCTCTACTTCTCCTTACCTGTGTTTCTAAGATTTTTTTTTTTTTTTATGAAAATGAGTGTTTTGCCTGTATGTATGTATGTCCAGCACATGTGGGCTGGTTTCTGCAGAGGTCAGAAGAAGGTATTGCGTCTCTGGAAGTGGAGTCACACACAGCTGTGAACTAACTTCTGGGTGTTTGAAACTGAGCATGGACCTCGGCAGGAGCAGCTTCACCACAGAGCCATCTCTCCATTACTTCTATACTTTATTTTATGAGATGGTCTCTTCCTGAACCTGGAGAGCTCACAAATTCAGCTCAACAGGCTGGCCAGAAATCTCCTAGAATCCTCCTGTCTGTGCCTCCCAGCATGGGGTTACAGGCACACAGTGCCTTGCCCAATTCTTTGCATGAGTCCTGGGGTGATTATCAGGCCATTTATGGACACTTAGGTCTCTGGCATTTTAGTAACTGAGCCCCAACTCTCTAGCTCCAGGTAGCTGAAGTTACTGTGAGTCACATAAACCTAAACAATCATCCTGCTTTCATTTGAAGGTTAAAGTCACAGAGAAACTCAAAAAAACAAAGAGCACGAAAAACATGAGAAAAAAGTCGTGACACTTTCATAGGCAAGGGGTTTTTATTTAATAAGAAGTAGAAATCATAATGCAAAAGTTAATCTTTGCATGTAGAATGGTCCTGGGAAGTAGTTCTGTCCTTCCCCATGATTTGGAGTTAGGGTCTCTGTGTTTCTGCTGCTCTGCTCCATTTGCAAGCTTAGTGCATGGATATGTTCTACTTTTTCAGGATTAAAAGTTACTCTCAGAAAGATGTTAAGAATAAAAATGTGGGACAGTAAGGTGACTCATCAAGAAAAACCACTTGCTGTCAAACCTGACAACCTGAGGCTAGCCCTGGCACTCAGGTCGTGGAGGAGAGAAGTGAATCCTGCAAGGTATCCTCTGACCTCCACCTGCGTCCTGTGGTACATGCATAAAGAAAAAGATACATGTCATTTTTAAAAAGCCAGCCAGGGAATAGGAAAAAACACAATATATTCATCTGATCAAAGGCTTGTATCTAGAATACAGGAAAACATTATGACTCAATAAGACAATTCAGTTTAAAATGGACCAGTGGCAGGGGGCAGAGAAGACCCTCAGTGAGTAAAAGCCTTGACTAAGCAAGCCTAACAAGCTGAGCTCAATTCTGGAAACCCCTGTAAAAAAAAAAAAAAAAAAAAAAGGCAGATGCTGTGGCTCAAACCATACATCTGCAATCTGGGGGATCCTGCAGAGACAGAGAGGAGACCATCATCCAGAAGCCTGTGTCTGCAGCAAGAGTTAGACAAGCAGAAACAAGGAGGAAGATACCAGCCCTTGAGAAAGCTGCCCTCTGACCTCCACATGCATGCTGTTCACACACACACACACACACACACACACACACACACACACGCATGCACGCACGCACACAAGCGCGCGCACACACACGAACACACATGCACACACGCACACGCACACGCACGCACGCACGCGCACACACGCGCACGCACGCGCACGCGCACGCATACACACGCACGCACACACACGCACGCGCGCACACACGCACACACACGCACACACGCACACACACACACGCACACACACGCGCGCGCACACGCGCGCACACGCGCGCACATGCACACACGCACACGCACGCGCACACATGCACATACACACGCACACGCACACGCACGCACACGCACACGCACATCTCTTCTGTTTTAATAGACAGGGACTGTGATGTGGATTAAAGATAAAACATTTGCTTATATTTTCCGCACTCTGGATGTGATCCTCAGCACCAGGAAGACAAGGGAGAGGCTTACAATCCAACTCGATACTTCAGAGTGACAGATCCCCACATGGGAAAAGATACCCAAGATTGATGTCCCTCATACAAAGTAAAATCATGGAGATAACAGTATTCAAGCAAGAAATAACCTGGCTTTGGAATGACAAACATTTTTAATGTGAAATGCACACTTACTTTATAACATAGAAATTCTTTTAGATGTTTTCCAAGAGGATTGAAAGCTTATAGGAAACAAAGGCTCATTTACAGACATTCATTATATATTTGCTATCACCTCGTATTGGACAGAATGCATATGTTGATGGACAGATGAACACTCTGTGGCACACCCATCTAATAAGATAATATAAAAGCAGGGAAGCAAATATGGATACATCTATCTAGTGTTCTTAAGGGACCAATTTAGGGTGCTCAAGTCCTCCCATGCTCAACTTCCTCATATAAAACAGTATCAAATAAGCATAGAGCCTTTTGTCTAGTTTTCTGTCAATTCGCCCTAAGCTAGAGTTATCTGAAGGGAGGGTACTACAATGAGAAAACGCCTCCCTAAGAACTGGCTGTAGGGGATTTTCTTAATTAGTGGCCAATGGGAGAGGGCCCAGCAAATACTAGGGATAGCCATCGCTGGGCTGCTGGTGCTAGATTCTATAGGAAAGCATACAGAGCAAGCCATGAGAGCAAACCAGGAAGCAGCACCCCTCCTCGGCATATGCATGAGCTCCTTTCTCCAGCTTTCAGCCCTGTTGGAGTTTATATTCTAGTTCCTTCTATGATGAGCAGCTATATGGGAATGCAGCCAAATTAACCCTTTCCTCCCAACTTGCCGTTTAGTCATGGTGTTCTGTTGCAGCAGTAGAAGCCCTAAGACACAGCCTATGCATGCCTTCCTGTATGCTTAAATCTTCTCTGGAATTAGACAGTGTAAATGCTATGGCAATGTTGTCAGCTATAATTGTTAATGCAGCACAGTAAGAAGAAGTTCATCACATTCACTATAGGCATATTTATCCTGAGGAGTTTGGCTGAGTACACAGATGTAACACACAAACAGGGCCAAATGCACACAAGGCCAGGGAGACATTCCAGAACACTGCTGAACAGAGTCTACACACTAAAGAGTCCATGCTGTAGCATCCTTGTCCCGAGATCTCTGAGACAAGATCAATCTAGAGAGAGTTAGGGAAAGTGCAACCTCACTGCAGAGAGGCATGAGGGGATGTTCTGGAGTCCTGGGAGTTCTCCGAATAGTGGCAGTAACCACATGGAGCAAGCATGTCTCAAAACTCAACACTTCAATCTCTGCATTTCTTAATGAAAAGTGTACCAAGAAAGGTGACTAAGACTACTAGCACATCAACAGACCGTTTGAAAGGACTTAACAACAGGAAAAATTATAAGTATACAAAAGGTTAAAGGGGAAAGGCTTAACCCCTTAAAGGATGGAAGCTGCTGCCGGTAGCCCACATGCTTCCACCCTTTGTCATGTTGTTGGGACAACTGGTGAAAATTCAAGGGTGGGCTATAGGTATGCTAATGCTAATTAGCATACTAATGCTAATTAAGCAATGCTAATGTCTGACCTTGATCTGAAAATTGAACTAATGTGACACAAGGTCCTTGATGTAGAAATACATACTCAAGCATACAGGACAGATCATACATAATTTAACACAGATCTGACAGCTCCATGTGGCCATGCATACCATGAGTCTCAGTACTCAGGAGACTGGAGCAGACAGACCTAAATGAGCATGTCCACCTCAAAGGCCCTCTGCCCCTGGAGACATTGTGATTTATGTCATCATAGTCTAGCAGAGATCTTCCATAGTACTTGTGAGCCACCATGTGTGTGCTGGGAATGGAACCTGGTTCCTCTGGAAGAGCATCTGGTGCTCCTAACCACTGAGTTGTCTCTTCAGCCCTAAACATGTAGTTTTAAAGTTTTTACCAGTAACTTACCAAACAGTTTTCATGAGCAGCTATATTTGCTGATGGTGCAAAGTATATCTGACTCCACTCATGGCCTTCAGGACAGAGGACACATGTCCTTTGTTCCATCTTTTCTGGAACCTTGCAGTCACCTATAAATAACATCCAGGTTAAAACAGAAAAGCATTTTGTAACCTTGGTGGCTCCTCCAGTATTCAAGAAGGGGGCAGGGCCCTCTTCTTATTATAGAGTCTTAACACCTGGAACAATTACAAATCAACACTCTAATTGGTGAAAGTAGCATCTCTTGTGTGGTACAGCCTCTATTCAGTGCTGAAGACCAGTGCTGTCAACAGGAACAGAGCAAGCCACAAAAGTTGGCTATGGTGTCACTGAAAAGCTTCTAGAAGCCTTACTAAAATGAATAAAATACACTTAGAAAATTTCTGCTGTTGGCTGAGACCTGCAATTACCGATGGGCAGAGACAGGAATGTAGAGCAAAGGTTGATACCGTTTCTATTTAGCAAAGACAGTAGGAGTAGGTACACCTCTGGAGCCTATGAGCTCCCTTACCATGGGATCTTGCTCAGATTTACAGTAGGAGGCACAAACTTCCTCCTGCTGGCCCTAACTCCAATTAGAGATCAGTTGGTCACCCCTGTCACATGGTGTCACTCTTGTGCCCAGAAACATATCTTGCCATGCTGGTTGTTGGTATAGTTCACAATGTTCACAGCAGGGTCAGATTATGGATTACTTTTCTTCTCCAGCAAGCTATGTGGCTCCTTTCACTACTATGAAATCTAGTCAACAGGGAAGAACATCCTGGTTACTGCTTAATTTCTCATTTCACTGTGCCTAACAATGTGGTGTCTTTGGCAATAGGGTCTTGTGATCAGGTTTTCAACTGTCATTGTGCAGAGAATAGATATCTGTGGAATGTTCAGGCATGAATGAGACAGCTAAAAAATCACACTGCCTCCCCCAAGGATCAAGGAACATGGTGGAAGTTGAGAAGGAAGGATGCTAAGATTCATAGAAACAGTGTCCTCTAGACATGACAGAAATGCTGTGATCATCAACTCAATGCAGCTGTATTCACAGCTATGGTTGCCTGCAAAAGACCTACATAGGACCAAGCCAGATAAAAGGGGGCAGCGCTCACTAGCATCCACCCCTAACCGAGGAGATCTGCCAGTTGATGGTTTGTGGGGGAGGGGTATAGGTTTTCCTTTAGGTGTGACCTGGCCCCTACAATTAATTAGTGGTTAGCCACACACACATACACACTCAACACACACCACAGGCATATATGTTCAGCACTATCTAGAGATTGTAAATGAGTCCAGATGGAGAAAAGAGCAAAGGAAGTTTTGAGAAACACAAGGTAAAAGACTGTCCGCAAGGCAGGAGCAAGACGAAGAACACATTAGATGTAGCAGAAGTCTGGACCAGAGGCTAGATACACAATGATGTCAATTCTACACAACTTCCCCTGAGGAGGTTTTAAGCTTAATGAAATCTCAATGTGCATTCATACATATATACATAAATAAATAAATACATACATACATACATACACTCATGCATACCAGATACTAGAGCAATGGCTCAGTAAACAGGAACTCTTATGCATTTTTGCAGAGGACCCTGGCTCAGTTCCTGCCACCTACATGGTGAGCTATAACCAAGTCTAACTCTCCATCCAGAGGGAATCCTCTGCTTCCTTCCCTGTATAACACAAGCATCAAGGACATATGTGGTACAGAGATTTATGAAAGCAAGAGAGTCATACACAAAATAAATCTCAAAATATACTAGTTGCAGGAGGGTTACAGGCTGGAATAAATCACTAGTCAACTGACAATTTGGCTGTAGACATCTCTACCAAGTGGCGTAGGATAATGGATCCCTGGGTTGTTTCAGGGATGGAAAGATGCTTTTGCTGAAATAGTGACTTCCCTTGGGCAGTGATCACTGCTATCACTGTTGCTTGAAATGGCTGAAAAGGCTTGGCATTAGTGCCTTGCTATTGTGTCAGTATCTCCTGCTTTAACCTGTGGGTCAGATTTCTACTGAAGAGCCAGGATTGGGGCAGGGCTGTACTAGCCTGTCAACAGCAGCCTTTGTGTTTGTCCTGTTGTCCTCTGTGCATTAGTTTTGTTTCCTGTCCCAGAGAAGACTTCCTGTGCAATCTTGAGCTTATGATTTTCTAAGACAGTTCAAGAAGCCTATGGACTACAAACCTGACAAAAACCTGGATCATCATGCTCTTACAATAAGAGAAAACCATCTCAAGGATATTGTCACCATGGGTGGTCCTGAAATACCTGCCTGCACAACACAAGCTTTCAGGACACTGATGGCTATAAGCAACACATACCCCCAAACTGGTTCTCAGTATTCTCCAATTGCCCTCAAAGACTGGGATCTCCTTTCCAGGTTTCCAGCATCCCCAATAAAGTCTGCCTGCCCCTCACAACAGCATGTCTTGACTATTAGTTTTACAGTGCAGCGCTCCCGGATCTTTGAAGCAAGGACCTAAGAGGATAGAACAGCTTTCAGCTTCCTGAGTTCCCTGGTGCCTACAGATTCCCCAGATGCTGTAAGCTGCACTCCACCCTCAGCAGTGTCCTGCAGTCTCCCTGGGGGAAGTGGAGTGTGGGACCTTCCTGGTGGCCCTCACCCTAGAACTCACCACTGGGAACTTGGTTAGAGCACCCTGGTTTCTCCTGGGCCATGGCTGGGTACTTGCACTCCTTGAAGTGCCTCTGCAAGTTTCTAGATTCTAGTTTCATTTTCTCTAAATCTGGGTGGAGACTGCAAACAGTTAATCTGAGAGGAAGTGCAAGTTGAGGGCAGTGTGCTGGCACATTTTCAACTCTGAGTAGTCAATTTAAAAGTGCTCTAGTTTGATTTCTCTGTTGATGTAATAAAACCCAAGGTTCAAAATAACTTAGGGAAAGAAAGGGTTCATTTGAACTATGTGGGGCAGTGGACCGTGAGAGGTAGCCTGGTCCTCAGTTGAGCTAAGGCTAGAAGCCCAGGAGACCCTGATGGGACAGTAGGAGCTTCACCTGCTCCAGGGCTCCAGGCTCCTGTCACTAGCAGCAGCCCTCCAGAGATTTGTGGCCATCAGTCACATAAGGGCAATGCACCAACCCCCCTCCCCCAACCCCCTGTAGAAAAGGATGTGACCTGTGGTCATGTAGTCTCAAGACAGACCTCTATGCTAATGAGATACATAGAGGCCTGGAGGGCTAAGCCAATTCGCTTTCCTTCCCAGATATACCTCCCTGCAAAAGGTATTTAACCTCAGGCCCACCCTGAGAAGTGGGGTATGGTTTTAAACATCCACTTTCCACCATGGCAATAAAAGTTTCAGAACCATGGACTGTCTCTTTTCATTGGCTCCACCATGGGGAGCCATGGAGAAATCCTTTGCCTACAGAGCAACTGTCTAATCTCCTGTAGGAGGCCTCTCTTCACTCCCAGCCACAACTGCTTCCAAGCCAGCTGCCTTCAAGCTAAGAGCTCCCCCCTGCGGGACCAGCCAGAACTCCCCCCTTTTTTCTCCAGACCAGGGCTAGATCCAGCCCATGGCCCAGATTTTGTTTTCAGCTCTTCTGGGACTTCCATCGATGCCTGGGGGTCCAAGAGCCTGGGAACTCCAGCGCCCCAGCCTCTTTACAGGCCTAGGGACCCTGAAAAAGCTCCAGCATTCCCACCCCTGAACGGTGTCCCAGGGTTTCATTACAGCCCAACACCCACAGGGCTACGGTGTGAGGCAAGTACAGTAAAATTTCTTAAGTTCTGTCTCCCCAAGCTGTTGCCCTGCCCTGTGGCAGGTCAGACACAGGACCCACAACCCTACAGGACTACAAGTTGCCGTCATCCTCCAGAGAACAAGAAAGAAAGCAGCAGCAGGGAGGCTTTCTGGCTGCTTCACTTGGTTTCTAAACCTGCTGAGCAGTATAGCCCACAACCACCTGCCCTGTGCTGCTGCTGCACACAGTTGCTTGTGCCTTATTCCATCAACTAGAAGTCAGGAAAATGCCACACAGGCCACTTTGATGGAGGCAATATGGAGAAGGGTCCCCTTCCCAGGTGTGTGAAATCGACAACCACCAATAGCCATCAACCAGCTGCAGGAAAAACCACACCAGACACCCCTACTGTGTCCGTGCTTAACTTGAGGTACAACTGGTCTGTACTCCTGAAACTTGTAGCACACCCTTTTGCCTATGTGGGAGTGTCTTTAAAGGACACAAAATTAATAGATCCTAGACCTACGTGCCAGGAAAGTGTCTTTATTTAGCAGCACCCATGGGCTGGCTACAAAGCCCCACAGAAATGTAGATCTTTCAGTCCCAGTGACAAAAGGAAATATCCATGTAGGTACCAACATACAGGAAGTAGAATTTTGAAAGTTCATTCTTTTGCTGGGGAAATCAAAGATAAAGTCTAGGGGGAGGACAAAGGGCAGCCTGTGCCTGGCAGAAGAAAGGCAACTCAACAGGTCACCATGGACAGCCTGGGCAAAATGAAAGGTCCTAGCACAGGATGGCAAGGGCCTTGGGCAGGTCCTGGAGAAGTCCTTTCTCACACTATCAGGAAGAACAGATGAGCAAGCCTGTGCTTCTGAGGAAAATCTCTAAGTTTCAAGATAAAGACCATCCAAGTACGGGGAAAACAGACACTTGGGAGGACAGGAGCCTCAAGGGAAATATGCCATGAATTCCTGTGTGTGAGTATACATACACAGTAGTTAAGGTAGTATATTAAGCTTTTATTGAATGTTATTTTTGTGTCCACTTCAGTGTGTGCTCATGATTGCTATGACACTGTCATGTCAGCTACATAGTGAGACCCTACCTCACACAAGCAAACAAAAATGAATCCTCAAAGAGGAGAAGAATGTTATTAAACACTAAATTAACAGGGGCTGGAGAGATGGATCAATGGAGAGAGCACCAGCTGTACAGACACAAGAACCTGAATTTCTACTCCTCAGTCCTTCATAAAGTCACAGGTAGGATGTTCACCCACCTCAGGACTTTAAGGACAGAAATAGGATTGCTGGGCTTGCTGGCCACCCAGGATAGATGAAGTTGCAAGCCAGGTTCAGGACAGACTCCCTCAAGAAGACAAGATGTAGCTTGACAAAGTGTAACACCCAATTTCCACATGGATTCACATACACCAAAAGAATGCAATAGATAGGCAGCAAGGGATTCAGACAGGATGAAAGATACAGGGATGATGGCAGTAGAGAATTTGAATCTGGACTCATTGTTAGTAAAGTCACCTCAAAGGAAAATGTTTTTATTTGTTACCTTAATGCAACACTGATGTATTATTGATAACTCCTTCATACCTCCTATGTTTTTGTGTCTCTCCTACCCACACACAGCAATCAACAAATCACTAATTGGTCTTAAGTCCTGCTCAACAAGAAGGACATCATGCTTGGTCCTGGAAACCTAGCCATGTACTCAAGGATAGTGAAGTCAAGAATCATGGAGGAGAACTGACAACTGCCACCTCAATAACTCATCATGATCCCTAACTACATTGTAAATATATCTTTATACCCGTAGATGAATATAGCTCTCACCCTTCATCAAGAAAACTTCTTTTTGCAAAAGCAGATGGAGATCCTTATAGCAAACTACAATTGATCAATATGTAGTTGCAGAGCCCAGCCCCAACTAAGGCATCATATAGCACAACTCCTATGCCTGAGGATCATTGTGGAAGAGGCAGAAGGACTAATAAGAGCCAGATGAACAGGAAGTCTGCTGTGAGACTGTGTCATCTGGAATTGTCAGAGTAACTACCACCATGAAGTCTCACCAACATGCCTGCCTAAACACAGGCTGAACAACTGACACCCAAAGGACATGCTAAGATGGGAAGGGAAAAGCCCAGAAGACCTCAGCCTTCCTCAAAGAACTACAGGTAACCAAGGAGTACTGAAAGCAGAAGAAATAAGTCTTCCCCAGGGAAGAACACATCAACTGGTCATCCCATAGCAACCTTGAAAACTTGTACACAAGAGTATCATTTTACAGACTAGGCACAATATATTTACTTAGCCATGAGTGATCTGGGGCACTGGAGGTAATATGACTCTTCAGAAAAAAAGACCCAACAGACACAGTGCTCAGTAGGAATATGTGAAGGACATTTGCTTCTTGTGAGCCTGTTTTCCACAACTCTTGTTTCTAGATGAATATTTCTTTACATGTGATTTGCTTACATTTAGATAAACATTGAGAAAGGATGAAAGGTTAGTTGCCCTTGATTTTTTTAATTTTGATGAGAGGATGTTTTGAACATGTACTAAGAAAGCAGTAAAATATCCCTCGACTGTTGGCCACAAGTCTTTCCACACTATCTGTGGAGCACAGGCCTTGACTGGTGCTGCCTGAGTGCTGCTCACTGTCACCACCTTCCTGTGGGGTCACCAACACTGTGGGGGACTCTTAAGAAATCCTCCTGAATATGCTTTAAACCCACTTAAGCAGTCAAGATATGTTTAGGTTTGCTGTGATGCTCTTCAGATGGAAAGATGGCTCAGCAGGCAAAGGCTCTCATCATAAGTCTGATGACTTGAGTCCCCAGCATCCACACGGTGGAAAGAGAGAGCTGACTTACAAGTTGTCCTCTGATGGCTACACACGTACCATGTCTAGACACAGGCACAATAGAGGAGAAGAGTAAGAACTGAGAGATTTGGGAACGTACAGAGAAGTAACTAGAAATACCTGTGAGAAGCTGACGGTGAAGGAGGCTTGTTTAGGAGAGGAGGGTGTTTCAGGGGTTAGAGTCTCCCCTGAGTACCCAACAGGGCTTCAGTAGGGTCGTGCTTGAGAGCAGGGTGCACACTGCCCTCCCCTGTCCCTGTAATTACTCATAGGCACACTCTCCACGGCTGCTCTTTTCTGACTTGGTGTGATTGTTAAAACCAGCCTTCTCACAGGACTCCAGAGAATGCTCACTGTTTTCAGGGCTGGGAGGGTCTGGGCCAAAGTCCCTCAAAACTGAACTGAAGCTTCACCTTCACCTCTGCAGTTCTGGTTTTTCTTCCTTTAATCATGTTAGGGATACATTTGTCACACGTAAGCTAGGGCTCCCTGGTCATGCTTTTCCTGAGAAGGTCATTTGTAACAGATTAGATCAGCGTGGATGGTGACTGAGGCACCAAAGACAGGCAGGCATGGTGACAGACAAGATAATTAGGAACTAGAGCTCAAGGCCCCTCTTCTTGACTGTTGCCTGGTGCACTGTTAAGTGACAACTGCCTCCTCAGTGACAGTTCTCCTGACCAGGATGATGCGTGGACATTAATTTGACTTGCTGTAGTAGATCATCTGTAGAACCACAGTCCTGTAGACTTAGGGCCTCAAAGCAGTCACTTTAGAACATGGACTGGTGGTCTTACTTGAAAAACATATCCACAAAGAAGCACAAATTCCAGCAGCAGATCCACACTCATAGTTCATCTGACAATACTGAGTTCCTGATACAGCTGAAGACACACCTTTAGCTTGCTGAGCAGCTACAGTGTGTGTGTGTGTGTGTGTGTGTGTGTGTGTGTGTGTGTATTTGTGGGAGTGAAAGAAATGTCCTTTCAAAAGTATTTGTTTATTTTTAATACACTCTTATTAATTTTCTTGATTTTGTTTTTTTATTTATTTATTTCATTTTCTTAAAATTTTTTGATACTTCATTTACATTTTAAATGTTTCCCCCTTTCCAGATCTCCCCCTTTGTAACCTCCCTATCCCCTTCCCCTTCCTCTATGGGGGTATTCCCCCCCACTCTCATCTTCCCTGCTTGGCATTCTCCTATACTGGGGCATCTAACACCCTCAGGCCCAAGAGCCTCTCCTCCCCCTGATGGCTAACAAGACCCTCCTCCGCCACATATGTGACCAGCACCATGGGTCCCTCCATGTGTATTCTTTGGTTGGTGATCCAATCTCTGGGAGCATCGGGAGGTCAGGCCAGTTGCCACTGTTGCTCCCTCCATGGGGCTGCAAACTTCCTCAGCTCCTTCAGTTCCTTCTCCAGCTCCTCCATCTGGGACCTCATGCTCAGCCCAATGGTTGCTGTGAAGTGACTCTTGGGTATTCAGAACTTTTGGGCTAATAACCACTTATCAGTGAGTACATGCTGTGTTTATTCTTTTGTGACTGTGTTACCTCACTCAAGATGATATTTTCAAGTTCCATCCATTTGCCTAAGAATTTCATGAAGTCATTGCTTTTAATAGCTGAGTAGTATTCCATTGTGTAAATGTACCACATTTTCTGTATCTATTCCTCTGTTGAGGGACATCTGGGTTGTTTCCAGTTCTGGCTATTATAAATATGGCTGCTATGAACATAGTGGAGCATATGTCTTTATTATATGTTGGAGCATCTTCTGGGTATATGTGCAGGAGTGGAATAGCTGGGTCCTCAGGTAGTATTATGTTCATTTTTCTGAGGGTCCACCGAACTGATTTCCAGAGAGGTTGTATCAGCTTGCAATCCCACCAGCAATGGAGGAGTGTTCCTCTTTCTCCACATCCTCGCCAATATCTGCTGTCACCTGAGTTTTTGATCTTAGCCATTCTGACTGGTGTGAGGTGGAATCTCAGGGTTGTTTTGATTTGAATTTCCCTGATGACTAAGGTGTTTCTCAGCCATTCGAGTTTCCTCAGTTGAGAATTCTCTGTTTAGCTCTGTTTCCCATTTTTTGATAGGGTTATTTGGATCTCTGGAGTCTAACTTCTTCAGTTCTTTGTATACTTTGGATATTAGCCCTCTATCGGACGTAGAATTGGTAAAGATCTTTCCCCAATCTGTTGGTTGCCATTTTGTCCTATTGACAGTGTCCTTTGCCTTACAGAAGCTTTGTAATTTCATGAAGTCCCATTTGTCAATTCTTGATCTTAGAGCACAAGCCATTGGTGTTCTGTTCAGGAACTTTTCCCCCATGCCCATTTGTTCAAGACTTTTCCCCACTTTCTCTTCTATTAGATTCAGTGTATCTGGTTTTTTATTTTGTTTTTAAATTTATTTATTTATTCAGTTTCCAACCCAATATCTGCCCTTCCTCTCCTCCTAGTACACCCTCACACAACTCCTCCCTTCATTCATCTTCCCCTTCTCTTTTGATGTTCCTCAAATAATTAATGGATAAATAAAAATTGGTTCTTTTACACAGTGGAATACTACTCAGCCATTAAAAACAAAGACACCATGAATTTTGCAGACAAATGGATGGAACTAGAAAACATCATGGGTGAAGCAACCCAGACACAAAAGGACATGCAGGGTATGTACTCACTGATAAGTGCACATTAACAACAAGATACCCAAGCTACAATCCAAAAACTCAAAGAAGTCAAATGGCAATGAGGGCCCAAAGGAGAATGGTTGAATCTTTCTCAGAAGAGGAAATAAAATGGACGTTGGAGGTTGATTTTGTTTTTAAGCATAAAAATCTGAAAACTATTCTTGTAATTAATGTTTTCTTCTGATTTAATAATAAAAGACAGGACATTACATTTCCTAAAAGACCAAAAGCTGTATCCTTGAACTGATTTGAACAATGTTTGATAGTCCAGTATTTAAGATGCATTTGTGTAACTCTTGAATAACACTAATAAACAATGTCTTAAGGCAGGCATGTACAGTTGTGGTTGGTTTCCCCTTTAGAATACAGTACTATATACCATGAAAAAGAGAGGCAGTTGATATTTTGATACTACATGGATTAATTTGTGAATTTAAATGAAACAGTAAGTCAGCCACGAAACAACCAGTGGGATGTGGTCCACTTGCTGGAGGGAGAAAGACAGTGGATGCTAAGAGCTGGGAGAGAACACAGATGTTAAATGCATAGTTTCCATTTTGAGAGGTGAAGTGGTTTAGGATGAATAATCATTTTGGCTGTATTTGATGCTACTGAACTATACATTTTTAAAAGGGTTGATATGGAGAAAGAACAAATCAAAATCTGTTGAGATGTTAAATTGTGTTACTACACTGAATCACATTTTTTAACATTATCAGTGGTAGAAAGAAAGTAAGATACCCCTCTGAATGTGTCCAGTAGTTCTCACCTACCTCACAAACCAAAAGATCTTATTTCTGTTAGCAGAGAACAGGTGAACCTCAGATGGAAAAAGCCACTATCCCTGTGAGTCATGCCGGTTCTTAGGGGAAAGTGGAGACTGGGCTAACAACCAAGGATATAATGGGATAAGTAAACATCTTAACAATAATGTTGTACATGAGATGTGCATATGCCATGGCATCCTTGTGGAGGTCAGAGGGCAGCTGGTAAAAGTCAGCTCAGCTGTCTGGGTTCTGGTATGAAACTGAGGGTTGTGATTATTTCCCTCATTTTTCAGTAATAACTCAGCAGGTTTATGTTAGCAGTTTACCCAACATACACCTACTTTGTAAACACAAAACAAGTGGTGCTTTTTGTACAGTATAATTTACTAAGATGAACAAATGCCAACTGAATGTAAAGCACCAGAGGAAGCACTAACATAAGTGTCCCAGCTGGTTCTGATGGGCGCTAAGACTGCAGTCATTCCAGTTGATCCCTCATGCAGGGCCTTAGGCTGGCCCTGGTAACCACAGTACTGCACCAGGAAGGATTCCTTCACAAGTGTGTGTGAGCACTCAGTCCAAACTAGCCACCATGCTGGGTCACAGCTCAATCCCATTCTGACAGGTGCATGACTGGGGCCCAGAGGATCATGGGAGGAAATGAGAAAAGTGAATGTGAGAGGGGTCAAGGGTCAGGGCATACAGGTCTGATGCACAGTGTCAGGTGCGGAAAGGCTTAGTCCTCCACCGTCCCTATTCCCAGTGGTGCTCTATTCAAGGAGCCCAGTTTTAAATGCTGGAGGCGGTCTTGAACATGAAGCTTGCCCTTGTAATGACTGGCCAGAGAGACACTTCTGAAAAGACTCTGATGAAGACCCACACAATGGTTGACAATGGAATAGTGCATTGTGTCTTGTTACAGCTGAGGGCTGCTGGGGACTGTATTAAATAAACCATCGACTCTTCACGCTGTTTTTCACAAGCATTTATTAGGTGTGCTAAATGTTGGCAGCTCGGTAGTGGGCAGAAACCCAGGGTCCCAGCGAGCAATGCACAGGAATGAGCCTCTGCTCTGTTGTGATGGAGTTATGAATACTGAGAGGAGACCATGATGAGACCTACTGCAGGAGCCGCAGACGCAAGAGAAGGCTCTAAGAGGCCACAAAAGGATGAGCAAAGGCTCTGGTGTTGCTGCCCTTGACTGGAGTGGATAGGGTCCGTAGGAAGACTTCCTCGCTCCTTGGAGAACATGGAGGCCTGATCCAGGTGACCTGGGGAACAGCTTTTACTGTCACGGAAAAGCAGGACAAGTGAGATGACAAGAGAGGAGACAGGAAACACCAGGCAGGTGTGGAGCTTGGATGGGCAGTAGCAGGTCAGAGTGGGAGGGGACTGTGGATCTGTCACAGGCTGTCTCCTGAGCCTGCTTGCGCCTCAGGAGACTCCTGCCATCTGACCTAGTGGGCCTCGGGAGGTAGCAAGGATCCTGAGGTAGAGCTTGAGTGGTCCAGGTCCCCATTGTCTTGAAGTGAGCACAAGGTTTGTTGTAACTCTGCAAGTGCCTCAAGCTGCTGCTTCATCTGGCTCTGCCTTTCTTCATAGTCACAGGCTTTGTTCTTGATTACTTTAAAAGAAAAAGTGGCTTCAGTGTATGCAGGGATTTGATTAGGGAGAGGCTAGTCTGGATCAGTTCAAATATCTACCTTATAGTAACTGGGCCTCAAATGAGAAGACAGACAGGTCTGAGGAGACACTGTCTTTCCCCATCTTTGCTGCCTTTCCTGATTCTGGATGGACACCACCATGTGTCATATGACTTTGATACCTTCATGGTAGAACAAGGTTACACAGTGTTCATTCAGAGGCTAGAGCATGTGGCTGGCCTTCCAGTGACAACTCTTTCATGAGCAAATCTCTCGCTGTAAGGACATTTGGTACATCTCGCTCTGGATGTGATTTAGGAACAGAAAATGTTGACTCTAGAAACCTACCAAGGTAATTGTTCTTGGGTTTAGAATTCTCATGAATGAATCTTTAATTTCTTAGTTATCAGAATGACTGTATACCTGCAGTTTGCTTGAAATAGTTGGCTGGATTGTCCAGAACAGAATGGCAGTATATCAATTAGTGTTTTAAGGTATCCCTATCATACACAGTGTGACATTTTCCAGACACATAACTTTCATGCTAAGTGACACATGTAAGTCCAAAGGAAATACAGGTATTTGGCCGCTGGTTCTTTACAGCTAGTCTTATTCACAGACGGTCTCATGTGACTTTTAAAGTAACTTTTCTGCTGACTACAACTGATGATTACAGAGTTCAAATGAGAACAAGTAGCAGAAAATCAAAATGAGAGAGGCTGTGGATATTGAAGAGACCCAAACTGTCTTCATGGCAGGGAACCCCCACTGTCTAATTGTTTTAGTGAAAGGCACATACTAGAGAACACCACTGTCATGCAGTGTGTCATGCTATCACAGTGGAGAAGATCCGCATACCAATCCTGTGTGAAGCTGTCCCTCACCCATATCCAGAGGTGCAGCACACGGAAGTGCTTAGTTCCGAAAGAGGCCATAGTAAATGCAGGCTCCTTATGGGTTTTTCTGACAAGGTCTCACTGTGGAGCCCAGGCTGGCAATCCTCCTGCCTCACCCTTTCAACTGCTGGGATTACAGGTGTGCACCACAAAACACAGCTAAATTCATCACATTTTGAAAGACTATGTCTCCCTATTCCTGCCTGCAAAACAAAAACAAAACCACCCCCCCCCCCCACACACACACAAAGGCTGTCTTGGATAGTCTTGAATTTTTCTTTTCCTGATTAATTTTAGAGTTATAAAACTCAGTGCTTCAGAAGATGAGCTTTGATAACAAACCTTAAGAAAAGAACCAGAGAGAGGGACACAGGTGAAGGGTGGACCACTAATGCTTCCATCTTGCTGCTTTGGGCAAAGAGGCTGCAGGAAGCCTCCTGAGATCCAGCCTGTGCCTGTCTATGCAAGGGTCAAAGTACTCTAGATTTGAGTCAAAACCTTGGCTTGTTTCTGTCTTGTGAATCAGTTTTTCTGTATACAAAGTATTTGTATGTCTCCCTGGAAAACATAGCACTATATTCCAGCCATCTAGAAATAACTGCTGTTTCTGTCTCTATGTCCATTTCTCTGTCTGTCTGTGCATCTCTCTTACTGTCTGTATTTATGTCTATTTTTCTATTATCTATGTCTTTCAGTATATATACTCCTATGGAGTTTGTTTGTTTGTTTGTTTGCATGTTTTTTTTCCTGTCCCTGTCATTCTGCTTTTACAATGGGCTTTTTCATTTGACAAAAACTGTCTGTAAGAATAGAGTTCACTACCTTGTCATCTGTCATTCTGATCTGAATGATAAATGTGTCTAAAACACACATTCTTTATTTTATGAGTCACCTACCTTCTTGGAATTTTCTTAGTGTGTCTCCAAACAATCCACAGTCAAACAGTAAGGTCTCGATCCCGTCATAGTCTAGAGGGAGAAGCAATTTTCTGTGTTGATTTAATATGAATAAATCACACAGGGAGAAAGAGAAATAACCCCAGCAGGAAGAGAGAGGATCAGAGGAGGGCAGCTCAGTGCAGGCCCAGCAGGGAACCAGGAGAAGCATCAGCTCACTCTCTCTGTGTAGCTGGGCCTTCTGGGGAGGGAACACCTGTGTTCCAGGGAGCTCCCAGGTGATTAGGAGGCACCCACAAATTTGAGCATTCTTGGTCTTGAGAAAATAAGTAAATAAAATTATGAAACAAAGGGGCTCCTTGAAATGTCTACTGCTAATATATCCTTTGTTTTGTCATGACCTGCATGTGTGTGCTGTGGCTGGGAAACAATTGATATTTCAAAACAGGTAGGTGTGTGTGTGTGTGTGTGTGTGTGTGTGTGTGTCCTAACGTCAGATTCCCAGGAAGTTGAAGTCCAGGCAGTTGTGAGGTGCCAGACATTGCTGAAAGGAACTAAACTCAGGACCTCTTCAATAATGTGTTCTTCACCCCTAATCTATCTCCCTCACCCCTGTTATAATTTTCTTAAGACCCTTGATTAATAAAGGAATAGAATTTGAGGCACATCAAAATTATAACCTTTGTGCTGATTCCCAGCACCCATGTCATGTGACTTACAACTGCCTATAACTCTGGCTCCAAGGCAGCATCACACAGTTCTATTCTCTGAGGTCTGAGGGCACGTAGACTCACATGTCCGTATCCTATACACACACACACACACACACACACACACTCTTAAATAAAATAAAAGTATACGTTCAAACAGCAGAAGCAGCTGGGACAATAAACCAACCAAACTAATAGAACATAGTTTGAATGATTTCTCCACTCAGCTGTGTGCACCTCTGACAAAGAGCTCTCCTGGTCTCAAAGCATTTTTGGCACTAACTAAAGAGTCTGTGACTTTCATATCTTCTAGATTTGTTAACTTAAATTCTTTAGATTATTTTTTATTTTGTGTATGAGTGTTTTGCCTGCATGTACATATGGGTACCATGTGCATGCCTGGAAACTGTACAGAACACAAGAGGGTGTTGGGTTCCCCTCAAACAGAAGCTATGGTTGTGAGCCACCATGTAGATGCTGGGAACTGACTTTGAGTCCTCTGTAAGAGGAACAAGTGCTCTTGACCACTGAGCCATGTCTCCAGCCCATGGTGTGCGTTCTTAAAGAATCAGAAAAAGGAGGGCAGGGAAGGCCTCCTCCTCCTCCTTCTCCTCCTCCTCCTCCTCCTCCTCCTCCTCCTCCTCCTCCTCCTCCTTCTTCTTAGTGGAGAAGGTGTGTTTTCTAGAATGTGTTTACACTTAGCCCATTCAGTACCTGACTCTGACGCAGTCTCATCCAGGAATCTTCCATGAATTGAATCCATTTTTTCTAATATCTGTTCAAATAATTCAGTAAGAAGTCCTGCTTCCTGGCATTTCTTAAGAAAAGGAGCTTTGACAGCTGCATCTAAGAACAAAGAATGCATCTTTAGGAGGAAATGGACAGCTATTCACATCATGTGGTCACTTTATACTTTACCAGTTGTTGGGTGAGCATACTTATCTCATTTTTCTGTTGCTCAAATAGTAAATGGTCTAAAAATGAAAACAATTCTCTGCTTATACTAACTGAATGAAGTGATGTGGTTTTGTAAAATTTATTTTAAATGTTTGAGATGACAGCCCCTCATACTTGTCAGAGATTTGGCATAGTAAGGACACTGCCACCTGTCACTGTGAGGGGTAGCACACCACTGTATTATAGCCTCAGGCATACGTCCCGGCCTTTTTAAAGTGTGTCTTCTCAGACTGAGAAGAAATGAGACATTCCAGCTCCAATAAGTTTGATACAATAGAGTTGTAATAGATTGCATAGTTATAATAAGGATTTACATCCTTATTACATACATATCAGAAGCCCACAAGAATAAAGATCAAAGCATGACAACATTTCTATAAATATTTGTAGGCCACCACGTTTGTACAACCATTGCTGAGAACAAACCTGTTTGGCCGTGAGGCTCTCCTGTCATGTGTCTTTTGGAGCTACTGAATTTCATCTTTTTTGGCTGGAAAAGAAAACCAAGATTATACTGACTTTTCATATTGGCCTGGAATAATACAGAATTAAAATGTTCTGCTACATAATAAAGTCTATCAATCAAATCTAACAAAAAGTTGTATTACACAAAGTATATACACATACACATTGGTCTTGATGAACTCCTGCATCCAAACGGCACTCTCAAACAGCGAGGACCTATAGGGTTTGCTGTTTGTGGCCTGAGAAACATTTGTTGAATAAGAGAGAGTGGCTGTTGCCTTTATACTAACCCAGTGCATAGAAGCTGATATAAAAACTGTTTCAAGCCTCTCTAAATTCTTTTATATTTTATATCTACTAATCCAGAAAATGTTAAGTTATAAACGTGGTTAGGTGTGGACCAAGTAGCTGGGAAACACTTGGTTATGAACAAACGTTTGTCTGTATTCTCAGCCTGTTTAGGACTAAGTGTCATTTCACTAGCATGGTTCAAGGAATGATCGACAGGAGCTGAGGGAATGACATCATCCCCTGAGCCTCTAGCCTCTTACTACTCTCAGTATGCTTCTTCTGCCACGTCAGGATGATCTGCACTTCCTGAGTACAACATGAAGGATGGTGTGCAAATGCCAACTCCTCCAAGGATGTGAAAACAGTCAGTCTCTGGCATTTAGAATTCTAAGTAAGGACATATGTGAAGAAATTAGGTCTATAAGTCAAATTACCTCTGTGGGAGGACCTGATGAGAGGCGTTTCTTCCTTCCTCCCCTCTTCTTCATGCTTGGGCTATCAGCTAAAACAGAAACCATTTAAAGGTTGTAATATGTAAAGCAAGATTGCTGAATGGTTGTAGTGCACACCTTGGCACTTAGGAGGCCAAGACAGGTGGACCTCCTAGTTGAAGGTTAGCCAGATCAACAGAGTAAGATCCAGGACAGAAAGGGCTGTCTCAAATTGTGTGTGTGTGTGTGTGTGTGTGTATGTGTGTGTGTGTGTGTGTGTGTGTGTATGTGTGTGTGTGTGTGTTACTGTATGAATAAAATAAAATCTAAACGCCAAAGATGTTTTAAAAATCAAACTTGGACCTAAGCATGTGCAAATGTAAAATTTAAAAGCAGTGGATGGTGTTTCATTGAACAGAATCCTCAACTCTGGCCATAGATAATGCTGGAAAAGGTGCGATATTAACACAATTTACCTTTCAGGATCACATGTGCTCAAGCTAATGCTTGCAAAGATGTGGGCAGTTCCTGCTGTCTTTGCCTAGAGTAGGCTTCTAAGTAAATAATTAGCCATGCACCTCAGGCTGTCCTGAAACTCTGTGTGTGTGTCTGTCTGTCTGTCTGTGTGTTTGTGTGTGTATGAATATATATACTTATATATGCATATATATTCACACAGAGAGACATACAAACACAGACAGACAAATACACACACACACACAGACACACACACACACACACACACTGATATCCTCATTCCCTGTCAACATACAATGACAGCTAGTGCCCACTGTTAGGGCACTTTCCAGTGAGTTATAAACTAATGACAATAACTAGAGATGGCTCAGTACTTGCAAGCAGTTGCTGCTCTTCCACAGAACCCAGGTTCTGTTCCCAGCACCCACATGATCATTCACAGCCGTCTGTAACCTAAGGCATCCACACAAACAGGTGCTCATAAAAAAAATTACAATTGAGAAGAAATTAGATAATCTCAGGTTTTACTTAAGGAATTAGCCTTCTTTAAACTCACCATTTTCAGTGGGCTCTTCTTGTTGTGGAGGGTGTTCTGGGCAAAATATTCTGAAAATACAGAATTTCAAAGAATCACCGAGTCCTTTACATTGTAGAGATCCACCTTTCCTCTGCATCCCCAGTGCTGGGAGGGAAGCTGCATGCCTACACTGGCTGAAGTATTCATTTTTAAAAAGAAATGTGTTGAAGTCCATGTCAAATTGTCAACCCACATCCAGTGTGGGTGAGAGTGGCCATTGTATGGGTGGACTTTGAACAGTAGAAAGAGGACCTTAGTCTCTGAAGAGGTGAATGCTGGGTAAATATTTTGAGAACTCCTAGTTCCTATGCTATATTGAGGGGCATCTAAGGAACTACGGTCTAAGATTTGAGGCTTCAATCTGACCACCCACAATTTTGCTGATCTTTAAATAGAGTAAGTTCTCCAGTGTGGTTAATAAACATTGTTTTAAAGGTATCTCTGTACTTTTAAGGCCATCCTGGTCTACTTAGTGAGATACTGTCTCAAAAACAAAAAAATAGTTACAGCAGGGATTTCAGTAACTTTTATTTGATTGTGTATTTATAAACAACTGTCAGAGTAAGTGAATTCTTTGTGAGCATAAATAATGAATGTGAACTTCTTCTACAGGTTTCATTCAAATATAAAAAGTACTGTTCAAAACTGAATGAACTTTTACAAACAGTGACAAGCTGGGGGCTGGCGAGCTGACTCTGTAGGTAAAGGTGCTTGCCATCAGCTCCGACAACCTCAGGTCCATGTCTGGGACAACACTGGAAGCAGAGAGCTCATTCCCACAAGGTGAGAGGTCAGACCCATGACCTGTAGATGTGTGAGTGAAGGAAGGAGTCTTCCTGTTGCAGAGAAGAACAGGCCTGAACTGGCTCCTGTCTCTTGCAGGACATGCATGCTGCCATTATAAATGAGGCTCTCCCAGGAAGAAGAGAGTACAGAGAAGATTGAGAAAGTCAAACAAATCCTTGAGTAGTTCTTTTTCCTGTCATGTGCAGAAATGTGAAGCTGAGTTCCTGGTGGGGTCCCATAATCCTGTTCTCATGTGAAACTCATTTGTATAAATTGAACTTGAGATGTCACAGTCTAGCTATTCCTTACCCATCCCCGCCCGTTTGCTATGGAGTATTAAAGCTATTTGATTACTTGTAAGTTCCACGATCTCCATCAACTTGAGGAATTGCGTGGCTCTCTTTGGCACAGACATAGTGGTAACTCTTTTTACAGTATGATAAATCACATCCCACAGTGGCTCCTCCTTTGTTACACAGTGAGCATTTCTACAGAAGAACAGATCATAATGAGTTAGTATTGTTTCTTTGCTAAAAAGTAAGGATGTCATTAAATATTATTTAAGCCAGCAGCCCTGTGTTTTTGTCCTGGATATCACTGGCATATCCCAATCTGCCTACCCACACAAAAGGTCACTTAGATTTGGCAAGTCATGAGGAAGTTTCCACAAAACTGTTGCCAACTGGAATAAAAGACTGGCATGGACAGTTGTATCATGGTCTACACAAATGCAGAGCATGTAGATGGTGACAAGAAACATTCCTAAACAAGAAAAAATTCTGTTTTAATCAAGTTTTCTAGGAGGGAGTTAATGGAGGGTACCATCCAGAGGGGGCTTACCCTTTCCAAAGGAGAAAAGGAAGGTGGAATGGGGGGGGGTTCATGAAGAGGATACTGGAAAGAGAGCAAGGGCTAATAGTGAGAGATAAAGTGAATAAAAAGTAATTTTTAGAAGAGGTTTTTTTTTTTAAAAGCAAAGCTAGCCAACTTCTTTATCCCTGGGCAGGGAGTTGGTTAGGGGACTTTGAGCTTGATGTCAGAGCAGCTTGTATTGCGCCACCAAACATTGTGACATCAGCTGGCACTTTCTGTGACTTCCTCTTAGACACATCTCCCTGGGATGGTGGTACCTGCTCTACAGAGTTGCTATTGAAAGTGATGTGAGGTAAAGGGGTCCTGTTGCGAATGTGTAGAACGTGAACAACCCTGAAAGCACAGCTGAACCACAAAGTATTTCTCTTGATCCCCTGTTTTTATTTCCCCATCTGGTATTACATGGATGTGGGGTAGAGATGCTTAGGTACTGTGTGGCAGCAGGAAGCTTTTGTGCACTACTAGAGACTTATCCTGTGATGACATCAATCCAACCATGACCAAGGCTGATTGGCTCCATCCTTTGGCTAAAGGAGGTCTAAGCCCAATGAGGCCACTCTATAAAGTAAGACACAGCACTCTTGGGATCCCAGGTAAGGATCCCATCATAATACATAAGGAAACACACATGGAAAATACAAACGTAAGTGAATATCAAGATTAACATATAGGCAGAGTTCTAAATCAAATTTCCTGGTTTAGGGCACTTATTTAATTGTGGAGGAACAATATAGCTGCTTGAACAGAGAAGCAAATGCGACTGCTACCTCACAATGCACTTGCTGACAGTTCTGCAATGAGGGTAAGTCCGATCAGAGGATAGAATGTGAACTGACAAAATACCTACAGAAGGCCAGACTGTAGAGCATTTACTTAATCAGTGATGGATAGGGAATGCTCCAGAATACTATGGATGGAGCCATCTGGGCTGGCATCCCTGGGTCCTATAAGAAAGCAGACTGAGCAAGCCATGAGGAGCAAGCCATTAAGCAGCACCCCTCCATGGCCTCTGCCTCAGCTCTTGCCTCCAGGTTCCTGTCCTGTGTGAGTTCCTGTCCGACTTCATTCATGGAGGACTATGAGGTGGATGTATAAGCCAAATAAACCCTTTCCTCCCCAACTAGCTTGGGTCATTGTGCTTCACCACAGCAATGACAACCCCAACGTATAGACACTTCTCTTGGGAATTCCTTACCTTTCTTTTCCACATCTTGAAAGGTTTCAGTGGTCCTACTTTATGAGAAGTCTTTGTGTGAGGATAAGACTGATCCCTACGTGGCTGTTCTGTTACCACCTGGGCACCGGCCTCTCTCCTCCATGAAGTAGGCACCCAGCATTTGTGCAGAAACCAAGGTTCTAGAAACACTTATCTGTGAGTGAAAAGCTTGCACCTCTTGTGCCTTTTGCATCCCTTTCTGTTACCCCTGCACTTCCAATGCATCTCAGTTTCCCAATAGGAAAGTCCATGGAAACTCTCGAGGATAACAACCTCTTTCTCAATATTCTATTTACTCAGCTGCCTTCATTCTAAACAGGGCTGTTTCCATGTAGGCAAACTCTACAACAGTGGTTCTCAAGTTGTGGGTCACGACCATTGGAATATGTATTTCTGATAGGCTTAGGAACTGGGAATCAGCTCAGTGACTAAATTACAGTTATAAAGGTCCAAAGAAAATAAATTGATGGTTGGTGGTTCCCAAGACCACTTGAAATATGTATTTTCCATGGAAAGGACCCACAGGTTGAGAGAGAACCACTGCTCTAAAATCCAGTGATAGCTTTCATTCTTTTCATTCACTGCCTCAAAACCAATCATCACAGAATAGTAAAAATTGTGTTTCAGTTGACGACTTGCTGCTTTCTACTTAGAAGGACAATTTACATAGCTCCTGCTGGTATAGATACTGACACATTGCAACCCAACACACCAGTGGGTCTCCAGTCATTGACACCTTACTGTGGGTGTGGTCATCCAGATACACTCAGACTTGCCATTCTGTATACTCATCTGCAAATGGCCTTTTAGAAATGTAGCCAGGAGACAGAGTCGACCTCAGAGGATACTCTCTTGAGCCATCCTTCTTTCCTGGTTCAGCCCCTTATGTCCTCAGCTCCAAGGCAGATGCTGACAGTGATAACCACCCAGAACTTGTGCAGAAAGACATATATCCACCATTGACATTCAGAAGGCATCTTACTCCATGTCAAGTATAAAGTCTTTTACTCTGGATGCTGCCTGCAGCTTTATGGCACCAAGAGGACCAGCTCACTGCTTTGGGGCAGGAGAGCAGCAGAACCTAGATGGCGCTGTTGAGCTGCTGAAATTGGTGTTTGCTCTGCTGGAATGACAGTAAGGATTCCTTCCAGCTTGTCTGACCAGAGAGTTTTCACTCAGACAGAAGCATCTTAAGCCTGCTCTCCTGATGGGTGGGACAGTCAGCTATAAGCAGACAGCGTCAGTTGAGGCAGTGTCCCACAGTCCACCTTCCAGCTCTCCACATGTCTCTCACACCCTGCTATACCATAGACTCTGTTTTTAAATGAAAGATTCATTTTTATTTTTACTTCTGTTTATGTGTGTCTGAGAGACCAAGTATGTATGCATGTGTCTGTGGAAGCCAGCAGGGGGTGTCAGATGCCATGGAGCCAGAGTTACAAGCAGTTGTGAGTTGCCATTTGGTGGCTGGGCACCAAACTCAGGACTTCTAGATGGGTAGCAAGCATTCTGAACTGCTGTACCATCTCTCCATGCCCATGATAGACGGCCTTTGAATGTAGTACAGAAGACTCATATGAGCAATAACACATGTCAACTTACCAATCTTTTCCCTCTCCAGATTTCTCTCTTTACTGATTTGACATCAAAGTTTCTAGCTATATTACATGGATCATGAATATCACACTCCACCAGTCCTGATGAATAGAGCTGCAGGATGAGAATAAACACAGAGTTGGTGTGAAGTAGTCCTGACCGACACAAGTCAAAGATGGTTCTGAAAGGGCTGAAGAGGAATGCAGAGTGGACGATGGCTCAGAGCACTGGCCACTGTGCAGTAGATGAACAGGTGTGAGCTATGGGACTCTTGTGAGAAACCTCAGTCTGCAGACACGGTTGTACTTGGTAACTGATCTCTATTGGCTCTGGAGCCTGGCAGACAGTGTCTCCTAAAGCACTGTTCCCTGCCTAGGAATGCAGAGCAGGCTCTGGCAATGGCTGAAGCCATGCAGTTAGAGAAGCCAAAGCAAGGGACATTCCTGATGGCTTCCCAGGCCTTGTTCTTAAGTTTGAAGAACCGTGCCTGCCTCCACAACCGTGTCACAGACCTTCACTCTTCTTGTTGTTGAGATAGGGTCTCACTGTAGCTTACCTAGGCTGGAACTCACAGAGTCCACCTGTCTCTGCCCCTGAGTGCTGGGACTAAAGCCATACACTAACACACCTGGATTTTATGATTTTTTAAAAGACAGGATCTAGTCATACATCCCACTTTACCAGGACCTTGGCCTCTTCCTTAGGTTCTGAGCAGTGGAAATGCAGGTATGGGTGACCACAGCTAGCCCCAAATTCCCTTGTATGTTTTAGCGGCCACAAATCTCTCTCCTCTTCAGCATTGTAGAGGCTGCAGAGAGGGTTCAGTGGCTAAGCATGTGTACTGCTCTTCCAGTGCTCCACAGGATCTACATCCAGCTCCCAGCTTGAGGCCACCAGCTCACAATTGTCTTAACTCCAGCTCCAGAGGATCACACACATGTGTACACATATACATTAAAATCTTTCTAAAATTTTACTAAATGTGTATGTAGGCATGTGTGTGTGTTCTCTGTGATGTGTGTGTATCCTGGTGTGTTTGTGTTCATGAGTATGTGTGATTATGTGTATGTTCTGTGTCTGCATGTAGAAGACAAAGATTTACTTTGGCTGTCATTCTCTATGGTACTTCGGCTTTTTTCTAAGAATTTTTTTATGAAAATGAGTGTTTGTCTGTCTGTCTGTATGTATGTATGTAAGTATGTGTATCACATGTGTGCTGGTTTTGGCACAGGTTAGAAGAAGGTATTGCATCCCTGGAAGTGGAGTTACAAATGCTTATGAACTAACCCCTGTGTGCTGGGAACTGAACCTAGGTCCTCTCTGCAGTAGCAGCATCACCACAGAGCCATCTCTCCAGCTCCTCTCTATTCTGTGAGATAGTTGTTTCCAAATGTGGAGAGCTCACAAATTCAGCTCACTTGGTTGACTAGCAGGCTTCTAGAATCCTCCTGTCTGTACTGCACAGCATGGGATTGCAGGCAGCAAGTGTCTTGGGGATGGAAGTCAGGAATTCATGCTCATGCCCCCAGTACTTCCCTAACTGGTCCACCAGCTTTCTAGCTCTAGATAACTAAAGTTCCTGAGTCACACACACCTAAACAATCTAACTGCTTTTAATTGAAGGTTAATGTCACAGATACAGATTTTTAAAAAAGAGCATGAAAACATGAAAAAAAAGTTGTGGCACTTCCATAGGCAATGGTTTTTTAATAAGAATGATAAATCATGTAAACTTTAATCCTTGCATGTAGAAGTCAGAGAATGACCCTGGGAAGTAGTTCTGTCCTCCCCCATGATTTGGAGTTAGGGTCTCTCTGTGTTCTGCTGCTCTGCTCCAGTTGCGAGCTTAGCACACTAATATGTTGTACTTCTTCATGATTAAAAGTTGCTCTTTGAAGGATGCAGAGAGAAGAAGTTGGGTCAATGCTAATGTCTAATTTTGATTGATAAATTGTACTTATGTGAGAGAAGGTTCTTGTATTCTCAAGCATACAGGACAGATGATACATAATTTAAAACAGGTCTGACAGCTGGATATGGCCATACATACCATGAGTCTCAGCACTCAGGAGACTGGGGCAGATAGACCTAAATGAGCATTTCCACCTCAAAGACCCTCTGCCCATGGAGACATGATTTATATGATGGTAATCTTCTATCAGTGATCTTCCATGGTGGTTGGGAGCCACCACATGGGTGCTGGGAACGGAAACTGGTTCCTTTGGAAGAGCATCTAGTGCTTTTAACCACTGAGTCATCTCATCAGCCCCATACATGTAGGTTTAAAGTGATTTACCAGTAACTTACCAAACAGTTTTCATGAGCAGCTATATTTGCTGATGGTGCAAAGTATATCTGACTCCACTCATGGTCATCAGGGCAGAGGGCACATGTCCTTTTTATCATCTTTTCTATAATCTGACCGTCACCTATAAATAACATCCAGGTTAAAACAGAAAAGCATTTCTTTGGGGGGGGGGATATGAAAGGGTTTACTTGGCTTACACTTCATATTGCTGTTCATCAACAAAGGAAGTTGGAACAGGAAAGCAAACAGGAGAGCAATCTGGAGGCAGGAGCTTATGCAGAGGCCATGGAGGGTGCTGCTGACTGGCTTGCTTTTTTTTTTTTCTTTTAAGAGTAGCTTTATTGAGTTCAGGTGAAAACTATCCATTAGATTTAACAAAAACAAAAATAACAACCAAACAAAAAACCCAGAGCAACACCAAAAAACAAAGTCAGTGATCTTTGAAGTAGATCTAAGCTTATTGTAAAAGTTTTTTCTTCATCTAGTTGTCTGAGGTTAGAATATAATCTATTAAGCATAAAATACTGAATTTTTTTGCTTATTGCATTCTAATGGTAATTACATTCCTGTTGACAAATTGATAACTTTTTATTGATTGATACTCTAGCCAAAGGTTGGTAAACTCTCAGTTGTCTTTGTGAGTACAGAGGATCAATGGGAAGAGTTGAAATTACGAATAAGGTTGGTAAGCTCATCTATTTTTTTATATTGTGCATTAAATTTTATCTTGGAAACTTATTTCTAAGAATTTATGTTCACAGAAATATGTATGTACTGTGGGATGTCTATCACAGTATTATATACAATGGTAAATTAATGAGAAACATGTCAAAATTAAATACAAAAGTAGTAAATTATGAAATTACTTGTAGACATTTCTATAATAATTAAAATACTATTTTATAGGCTAAAACTTTAGAAACCAATATTATCATCACATTATAATTACACATTATAAATATGATTAAAATAAATTAAACTCCTTTGTAAAAACATTATTCAATTGGAAATTATTTCTGACATCAACTCTTACAGTTTTATAGGCCATTCATTTTTCTCCTTTGAATTGACAAAGTTGACTTCAGTCAAAATAGCAAACAACCTAATCTCATAAGTCACATATTAAATGTTACTTGTTTTCAGTAGGTTTTGAAAATCTTACTACTGTCACACTCAACTAGAAATGTTGACAACTCCTGACTAAATTCAGAGAAAATAAATATTAGTCTTCTAAAATATACAGGACTCACCTCCCTAATGTGACCATAAAATTCAAATACCTCCAATGTTCTCTGTTGAAGATACTTTAGCTTCACTCTGAGCAAAGAACAACATTCCTTTGCGTTTCCCAAGCCATTGCACTGAGATTCATCAGATACCTATAACACTTGCTGAAGTTACCCCTTAAATATTTCTATTTGACCAGCACAAAGTGTCCTTCTTTATATTTTTTGATGACTTTTGGTTGAAAGTTGATTTTATTCGATATTAGAATGGCTATTCCAGCTTGTTTTTTGGGACCATTTGCTTGGAAAATTGTTTTCCAACCTTTTAGTCTGAGGTAGTGTCTGTCTTTGTAACTGAGGTGCATTTCCTGTATGCAGCAAAGTGCCGGGTCTTGTTTATGTATCCAGTCTGTTAGCCTATGTCTTTTTATTGGGGAACTGAGTCCATTGATGTTAAGAGATACTAAGGAAAAGTGATCATGACTTCCTGTTATTTTTGATGTTATTTTTATGTTTGTGTGCCTATCTTCTTTTGGGTTTGTTGAAAGAAAATTACTTAATTGCATTTTCTAGGGTGTAGTTTTCCTCCTTGTGTTGGTGTTTTCCATCTATTATCCTTTGTAGGGCTGGGTTTGTGGAAAGATACTGTGTAAATTTGGTTTTGTCATGGAATATCTTGCTTTCTTTATGGTAATTGAGAGTTGTGCTGGATATAGTAGTCTGAGCTGGCATTTGTGTTCTCTTATGGTCTGAATGACATCTGTCCAGGATCTTCTAGCTTTCATAGTCTCTGGTGAGAAGTCTGGTGTAATTCTGATAGGTCTGCCTTTATATGTTACTTGACCTTTTTCCCCTACTGCTTTTAATATTCTTTCTTTGTTTAGTGCATTTGGTGTTTTGATTATTATGTGATGGGAGGAATTTCTTTTCTGGTTCAGTCTATATGGAGTTCTGTAGGCTTCCTGTATGTTCATGGGCATCTCTTTCTTTAGGTTAGGAAAGTTTTCTTCTATAATTTTGTTGAAGATATTTACTGGTCCTTTAATTTGGGAATCTTCGCTCTCTTCTATACCTATTATCCTTAGGTTCTGTCTTCTCATTGTGTCCTGGATTTCCTGGATGTTTTGTGTTAGGAACATTTTGAAATTTGCATTTTCTTGGATTATTGTGTCAATGTTTTCTATGGTATCTTCTGCACCTGAGATTCTCTTTTCTATCTCTTTTGTTCTGTTGGTGGTGCTTGCATCTATGACTCCTTATCTCTTTCCTAGGTTTTGAATCCCCCCAGTTGTCTCCCTTTGTGTTTTCTTTATTGTTTCTGTTTCCATTTTTATATCCTGGATGGTTTTGTTCAATTCCTTCACCTGTTTGGTTGTGTTTTCCTGTAATTCTTTAAGGGACTTTTGTATTTCCTCTTTAAGGGCTTCTAGCTATTTACCTGTGTTCTCCTGTATTTCCTTGAGTTATTTATGACCTTTTTAAAGTCCTCTATCATTATCATTAGAAGTGATTTTAGATATGAATCTTGCTTTTCTGGTGTGATGTTGTCTCCAGGATTTGCTATAGTGGGAGAATTGGGTTCTGATGATGCCGGGTAAGCTTGGTTTCTGTTGTTTATGTTCTTGAGCCTGCCTCCTGCCACCTGGTTGTCTCTAGTGCTACCTGCCCTCCCTTTGCCTGACTAGAGCCTGTCCTTCCTGTGATCCTGGTTGTGTCAGAACTCCTCAAAGACCAGCTATCTCTGAGATCCTGTGATTCTGTGATCCTGTGATCCTGGTGTGACCAAGCTCCTGGAATCCTGTGATCCTGGGCATGTTAGAGCACCTGGGAGTTGAGCTTCCTCTGGGTGTTGTGGGACTGGCTGAGGAATTTGTGCCCAAGGTCTACTCAGCACATTGGCCCAGACTGGAAGGAACCCATACCACTGGTCTGGTGGGGTTCCTGAGTCCCTGGATCCCACTGGTCCTAGTTACTCCCTGTGTTGGGGTAGATCCAGAAAAGCATTCCTATGGCCTTGCTAGCTCCTCCAACTTAAAGGAGCAGCCACAGATCTTTTCTTATAATATAGTCTTAACTCCTGGAACAATTACAAATAAACAATCTAGTTGGTGAAAAGTAGCATCTCCTGTGTGATACAGCCTCTCTTTAGTACTGAAGACCAGTACTGTCAACAGAAACAGAATAGGTCAAAAAGGTTGGCTATGGTGTCACTGAAAAGTTTCTAAAGGTCTTACTGAAATGAATAAAATACATTTTAAAAATCTCTGATGATGTGTGAGACCTGCAATTTTCTGTGGGCAGATACAGGAATGTAGAGCAAAGGTTGATTCCATGTCTATTTAGCAAAGACAGTAAGAGTAGATTCACCTCTAGGCCTATGAGCTCCCTTACCATGGGATCTTGCTCAGATTTAGAGTACGAGGCACCTGCTTCCTCCTTCTGGCCCTAACTCCAATTAGAAATCAGTTGGTCACCCCTATAACATGGTGTTGCTGGCCCTAACTCCAATTAGAAATCAGTTGGTTACCCCTATAACACGGTGTCGCTCTTGTGCCCAAAACCATATTTTGCCATACTGGTTGTTGTTGTAGTTCACAGTGTTCACAGCTGTGTGAGACTGTGGATTACTTTTCTTCTCCAACAAGCTACATGGCTCCTTTCACTACTATGAAAGCTAGCCAACAGGGAAGAACCTGATTATTGCTTAATTTCTCTGTGTCCTGTTCCTAACAATGCAGTGTTTTTGACAATAGGGCCTTATTATCAAGTTCTCACCTTGTCACTGTACAGAGAATAAGTGTCCATGGAATGCTCAGCCATGAATGAGACAATTAACAACTAACAATCACCCCATCTCCCCCCAGGCTCAGAGAATATGGTGGAAGATAGGATGGAAGGATGCTAAGATCCATAGAAACAGTGTCCTCTAGACATGACAGAAATGCTGTGATCATAAACTCAAAGCAGTTGCATTTGCAGCCAAGATTGCCCACAAAAGGCCTACATAGGACCAAACTAGTTAAAATTCTAGCTGGCATGGTGGAGGAGCTTGGCGGGGGTTAGGGGGTAATACTCCTAACTGAGGAGATCTGTCAGTTGATGGTTTGTGGGGGAGGGTGTGTTGGTTTTCCTGTAGGGTATGGCCCCTGTTAGGCCTACCATCTTCCTGGGTTGAACACACACACACACACACACACACACACACACACGTTAGTCCAGATGGAGAAATGAGCAAAGAAATAGTTGAGAAACACAAGGTAAAGACTATCATCAAGGCAGGAGCAAGATGAAGATCCCAATGGGTATGCCAGAACACCCCTTGTCTGTACAGAACACTAGATGTACAAAGATGAAAATTCTACACAACTGTCTCCAAGGAAGTTTTAAGCTTAATACAATCCTAATGTATATACATACATACATACATACATACATACATACATACATACATACCAGTGTATAGAGCAATAGCTCTGTAGATGAATGCTCTTATTTGTCTTGTAGAAGACCCAGGCTCAGTCCCTAGCACGTACTTCCTGACCTATAAACACTTCTAACTCTAGGTCCAGGAGGGATCCTTTGCCTTCTTCTTCTAAACACCAAAGCATCAAGTACATGGGGGCTATACAAACATTTATGTAGGCAAGAGAGTCATACACAAAATAAATCTCAAAATATACTAGTTGCAGGAAGGTTACAGGCTGGAATAAATCACTAGCCAACTGCAAATTTTGCTGTAGACAGACATCTCTACCAAGGATAATGGATCCCTGGGTTGTTTCAGGGATGGAAGGATGCTTTTGCTGAAATAGTGACTTCCCTTGGGCAGTGATCACTGCTATCACTGTTGCTTGAAATGGCTGAAAAGGCTTGGCATTAGTGCCTTGCTATTGTGTCAGTATCTCCTGCTTTAACCTGTGGGTCAGATTTCTACTGAAGAGCCAGGATTGGGGCAGGGCTGTACTAGCTTGTCAACAGCAGCCTTTGTGTTTGTCCTGTGGTCCTCTGTGCATTAGTTTTGTTTCCTGTCCCAGAGAAGACTTCCTGTGCAATCTTGAGCTTATGATTTTCTAAGACGGTTCAAGAAGCCTATGGACTACAAACCTTACAAAAACCTGGATCATCATGCTCAAGGAGATTGTCACCATGGGTGGCCCTGAAATATCAGCCTGCACAGCTTTTAGGACTGATGGCTATAAGCAATACATACCCCCAAACTGGTCCTCAGTATTCTCCATTTGCCTACAAAGACCTGGAATTCCTTTACAGACTGCCAGCATCCCCAATAAAGCCTAGCCTCCTTTCCCAAGAGCATGTCTTGACTACTCACTTTACAGTGCAGAGCTTCCAGAACTTTGGAGAGAAGACCCAAGATGGTGGAACACGCCAACACAGAGGTTTCATGTTCCTGAGGTCCTCAATGCCTACAGCTTTCCTGGGTATTGTAAGCCCAGTTCTACCCTCAGCAGAGTCCTGCAGTTTCCATGGAGTTGGGAGGAATGGAGTGTGGCATGTTCCTGCTGGCCATCACTCTAGTACTCACCCATTGAGACTGGGCCACATGGCGGTGCTGGCTCTTGGGCCATGACTGGGTACTTGCACTCCTGGAAGTGCGACTGAGTTTCTAGTTTCTGGTTTACAGCTTCTACTCTAGCTTCTAGTTTCATTTCTCTAAATCTGTGTAGTGAAAGCAAAGACCTAATTGGCAGGAAGTGCACATTGAGAGCAGTATGCTGGCAGATTTTCAACTCTGAATAGTCATTTGAAAAGTGCTCGGGTTTGGTTTCCCTGCCAATGTGATGAAAATTATGGCCAAAAATAACTTAGGGGCAGAAATGATTTCTATGACTAACAGGTTGCAGTCATCATCCAGAGAACAAGGAAGATGGCACCAGCAGGGAGGCTTTCTGGCTGCTTCCTTTGGCTCTCTAAACCTGCTGTGCAGTACAGCCCACAACCACCTGCCCTGTGCTGCTGCTGCTGCACACAGTGGCCTGTGCCTTCTTCCATTAACTAGCAGTCAGAAATGCCAACAGGCCACTCTGATGGAGGCAAATATCAAGAAGGGTCCCCTTTCCAGGTGTGTGAAGTCCGAATCCACAAATAGTCATCAACCAGCTGGAGAAAAACCTCACCAGCATCAACCAGCTGGAGAAAAACCACACCAGACACCCTGAGCATGCCTGTGCTTAGTTTAAGAAAAAACTGGTCTGTACTTCTGAATACTGTAGCACATTGTTTGGTCTATGTGGGAGTATCTTTAAAGGACACAAAAATTAATAGATCCTAGACCCAGGTGCCAGGAAAGTGTCTTTATTTAGCACCCATGGGCTACAAAGCACCACAGAAATGTAGATCTTTTAGTCCCAGTGACAAAGGGAAATATCCATGTAGGTACCAACATACAGGAAGTAGAATTTTGAAAGTTCATTCTTTTGCTGGGGAAATCAAAGATAAAGTCTAGGGGGAGGACAAAGGGCAGCCTGTGCCTGGCAGAAGAAAGGCAACTCAACAGGGCACCATGGACAGCCTGGGCAAAATGAAAGGTCCTAGCACAGGATGGCAATGGCTTTGGGTAGGTCCTGGAGAAGTCCTTTCTCACACTATCAGGAAGAACAGATGAGCAAGCCTGTGCTTCTGAGGAAAACCTTTAACTTTAACTTCCAAGATAAAGACCAGGCAAGTATAGGGGAACAGACATGAGGGAGGGCAGTGGTCTTGAAGCGAAATACCACATGAATGCATGTGTGTATATATATATATATATATATATATATATATATATATATGTATATATATATATATATGTATATATATATATATATATACATAGTCATTGAAATAGTATGTTAAACTTTTATTACACGTTATTTTGTGTGTATTTCAGTGTGTGCACATGTGTGCCATGACACATAGGGCAGTTAGACTCACTTCAGGCTAAAGTAACTCTCTTCTATCACATGGGTTCCAAGGTCTGATCAGGCTGTTATGCTTCACAGTATGTGCTTTTGCACGCTGAGTCATCTCTTTGGCCCATATCTAATGTCTTAAAAGATAAAGTACTACGAAAGCCACAGACAGAATAGGGTTCTTGAAAGGAATCTTCTGTAGCAGAAGTACCTTTGAGACAGAGTCAGGTCAATCTCTATGAGTTTGAGGCCTGCCAGGGCTACATAGTGTGACCATATAGCAGAAAAAAAAAAAAAGAATCTTAAAAGAAGAAAAGGAAGCTCTTAGGAGGAAAATTAACATGGGCTGGAGAGATGGACCAGTGGGAAGAGTGAGAGTAGTATAGACACAATTCCTGAGTTCTCCTTTCATTAGTCCATAAAGTCAGGGGTGGGATGTGCACTCATAAACTCAGAACTCTAAAGGACAGAGACAGGATGGTTGCTGAGCATCCAGTGTAGATGAAATGGCAAGCCAGGCTTATAACAGACTTCCCGAACAGAACAAGTTGGAGGTTGATAAAGTGTAACACTCAATAACCATACTCATTCACATACACTAAAAGAAAAAAAAAAACAGATTAGAGAAATACAGTGCAAAGGCTGGGGGTGGGGCACCGATTCACATGGAAGATGGAAGACAGAGGGCACTGGAGAGTGGAGAAATCGAATCTGGACTTGCTCTTCGTAAATGAACAAATGAAGTGAATTCATTTGTTGTCTTAGTGCTACACCAATGCATGATTGGCAACTCAGTGTTACATCCTAATGAGCACGTCCAAAACACACAGTAACCAGCACATCTCCAATTTGTATTAATGTCTGGTCAACAAGAAGGACATGTTTGGTCCTGGAACCTAGCCAAGAATTCAGGGCTAGTGAAGTCATGGATCTTAGAGAAAAACCAACAACTGCCACTTTACTAAACCAGCATAATCCCTAACTACATTGTAAATATGTGCCCCTATATCCATAGGTGAGTATAGCTCTCACCCTTCATCAAGAAAACTTCTCTTTGCAAAAGCAGATGGAGATCCTTATAGCAAACTAAAACTTTTTGATCAAATTACAGTTGCTGAGCCCAGCCCCAATTAATGCGTCAACATATTACAACTCCTATGCCAAAGACTCATTATGGAAGAGGCAGAAGGACTGTTAAGAGCCAGATGAACAGACTGTGAGATTGTGTCTTCTGGAATTGACAGAGAAGCTACAGCTATGAAGTCTCACCAACATGGCTGCCTAATGGACTGAACAACAGACACCCAAAGGACATGCTAACATGGGAAGGGAAAAGCCCAGAAGACCTCAACCTTCCACAAAGAACTACAGGTAACCAAGGAGTTCTGAAAGCAGAAGAAGTAAGTCTTCCCCAGGGAAGAACACATCAATTGGTCATCCAATGGCAACCACGAACTATGTGGTATCTTTGGCAATAGGGTCTTATCATCAGGTTCTCAATTACTCATTGTTCAGAGAACAAATATCTGTGGAATGTTTAGGCATGAATGAGACAACTAACAATCACCCCATATCCCCCCAGGCTCAGAGAATATGGTGGAAGATAGGATGGAAGGATGCTAAGATCCATAGAAACAATGTCCTCTAGATATGTCAGAAATGCTGTGATCATAAACTCAAAGCAGCTGTATTTGAAGCTTTGATTGACTGAATAGGAAGTGCATGGGACCAAACCAGATAAAAGGGAGCAGCGCTCACTAGCATCCACCCCTAACTGAGGAGATCTGCCAGTTGATGGTTTGCAGGGAAGAGAGTATTGGCTTTCCTTTAAGTGTGACCTGGCTCCTACAATGAATTAGTGGTTGGCCATAAACACACACACACACACACACACACACACACACACCACACACACACACACACCACACACACCACACACACACACACACACCACACACACACACACACACACACACACCACACACACACACACAGAGGCTTATATGTTCAGCACTATCTAGAGATAATAAATGAGTCCAAATGGAAAAAAAGAGCAAAGGAAGTTTTGAGAAACACAAGGTCTGTCAGGAGGGAGGAGCAAGTTGAAGATCACATTAGATGTAGCAGAAGTCTGGATCAAAGACTAGATACACAATGATGTCAATTCTACACAATTTCCCCTGAGGAGGTTTTAAGCTTATGAAATCTCAATGTGCATTCATACATATATACATAAATAAATAAATACATACATACATACATACACTCATGCATACCAGATACTAGAGCAATGGCTCAGTAAACAGGAACTCTTATGCATTTTTGCAGAGGACCCTGGCTCAGTTCCTGCCACCTACATGGTGAGCTATAACCAAGTCTAACTCTCCATCCAGAGGGAATCCTCTGCTTCCTTCCCTGTATAACACAAGCATCAAGGACATATGTGGTACAGAGATTTATGAAAGCAAGAGAGTCATACACAAAATAAATCTCAAAATATACTAGTTGCAGGAGGGTTACAGGCTGGAATAAATCACTAGTCAACTGACAATTTGGCTGTAGACATCTCTACCAAGTGGCGTAGGATAATGGATCCCTGGGTTGTTTCAGGGATGGAAAGATGCTTTTGCTGAAATAGTGACTTCCCTTGGGCAGTGATCACTGCTATCACTGTTGCTTGAAATGGCTGAAAAGGCTTGGCATTAGTGCCTTGCTATTGTGTCAGTATCTCCTGCTTTAACCTGTGGGTCAGATTTCTACTGAAGAGCCAGGATTGGGGCAGGGCTGTACTAGCCTGTCAACAGCAGCCTTTGTGTTTGTCCTGTTGTCCTCTGTGCATTAGTTTTGTTTCCTGTCCCAGAGAAGACTTCCTGTGCAATCTTGAGCTTATGATTTTCTAAGACAGTTCAAGAAGCCTATGGACTACAAACCTGACAAAAACCTGGATCATCATGCTCTTACAATAAGAGAAAACCATCTCAAGGATATTGTCACCATGGGTGGTCCTGAAATACCTGCCTGCACAACACAAGCTTTCAGGACACTGATGGCTATAAGCAACACATACCCCCAAACTGGTTCTCAGTATTCTCCAATTGCCCTCAAAGACTGGGACCTCCTTTCCAGGTTTCCAGCATCCCCAATAAAGTCTGCCTGCCCCTCACAACAGCATGTCTTGACTATTAGTTTTACAGTGCAGCGCTCCCAGATCTTTGAAGCAAGGACCTAAGAGGATAGAACAGCTTTCAGCTTCCTGAGTTCCCTGGTGCCTACAGATTCCCCAGATGCTGTAAGCTGCACTCCACCCTCAGCAGTGTCCAGCAGTCTCCCTGGGGGAAGTGGAGTGTGGGACCTTCCTGGTGGCCCTCACCCTAGAACTCACCACTGGGAACTTGGTTAGAGCACCCTGGTTTCTCTTGGGCCATGGCTGGGTACTTGCACTCCTTGAAGTGCCTCTGCAAGTTTCTAGATTCTAGTTTCATTTTCTCTAAATCTGGGTGGAGACTGCAAACAGTAATCTGAGAGGAAGTGCAAGTTGAGGGCAGTGTGCTGGCACATTTTCAACTCTGAGTAGTCAATTTAAAAGTGCTCTAGTTTGATTTCTCTGTTGATGTAATAAAACCCAAGGTTCAAAATAACTTAGGGAAAGAAAGGGTTCATTCAAACTATGTGGGGCAGTGGACCGTGAGAGGTAGCCTGGTCCTCAGTTGAGCTAAGGCTAGAAGCCCAGGAGACCCTGATGGGACAGTAGGAGCTTCACCTGCTCCAGGGCTCCAGGCTCCTGTCACTAGCAGCAGCCCTCCAGAGATCTGTGGCCATCAGTCACATAAGGGCAATGCACCAAGGTGCCTCCCCATCCCCCTTTACCCCCACCCCCCCACGTAGAAAAGAATGTGACCTGTGGTCATGCAGGCTCAAGACATATCTTCATGCTAATAAGATACATAGAGGCCTGGAGAGTTTAGTCAATAAGCTCTCCCTCCCAGATATTTCTCCCTATAAAAAGGTATTTAATCTCAACCCCAGCCTGAGAAGTGGAGTACAGTGTTAAACATCCACTTTCCACTATGGCAAAAAATGATTCAGAACCATGGACTGACTCTTTTCATCAGGATCCACCATAGGGAGCCATGGAGAAGTCCTTTGCCTACAGAGCAGCTGTCTGTACTCCTGTAGGAGGCCTCTCACTACTCCAAGCCACAACTGCTTCCAAGTCAACCACCTTCAAGCCAGGACTCTCCCCTTGGGACCAGCCAGAGCTCCCCGATTTTTCCCCTAGGCCCCAGGTTAGATCCAGCCCACCGGCCCAGATTCGATTCTCAGCAATTCTGCAACTTCCAGCAGCACCTGGGTGTCCAAGAGCCTAGGAACCCCATGGCCCCAGCAAATTCGTAGGCCTGGGGACCCCCAACCAGCTCCAGCTGTCCTTCACCTCAGACTGTGCTTTCCAACCCCTGAGCTGTGTTCCAGGGATTCCCTATGGCCCAACACCTGCAGGGCCACAGCGTGGGGCAAGCGCAGTCACAGTTCCTGTGTTCTGTCTCCCCAAGCTGCTGTCCTGCACTGTGGCAGGTCAGACACGGGACCCTACAGGACTACAAGTTGCAGTCATCATCCAGATAACGAGGAAGACAGCAGCAGCAGGGAGGCTTTCTGGCTGCTTCCCTTGGTGCTCTGTACCTGCTGTGCAGTACAGCCCACAACCACCAGCCCTGTGCTGCTGCTGCTGCACACAGTGGCCTGTGCCTTCTTCCATCTCCTAGAAGTCAGACATGCCACACAGGCCACTCTGATGGAGGCAAATATGGAGAAGGGTCCTCTTCTTGGGTGTGTGAAGTCAACAACCACAAATAGCCATCAACCAGCTGGTGAAAAACCACACCAGACACCTCTACTGTGTCTGTGCTTAGCTTAAGAAACAACTTATCTGTACTCCTGAAACTTGTAGCATACCCTTTGGCCTATGCAGGGGTATCTTTAACCTCACAAAATCAAGACCCTAAACTAAGGTGCCAGTAAAGAGTCTTTATTTAGCACCCATGGGCTACAAAGCACCACAGAAATGTAGATCATTCAGTTCCTGTGACAAGTAGAACTTTCCATATGGCTAGGCACCAACATACAGGAAGTAAAATTTTGAAAGTCCAGTGTTTTGCTAGGGAGTTAAAGATAAACTCAAGGAAACCTGCACTCTAAGTGGACAAAGGGCAGCCTGTGCCTAGCAGAAAAAAGGCAACTGAACAGGGCACCATGGACAGCCTGGGCAAAATGAAAGGTCCTAGCACAGGATGGCAAGGGCCTTGGGCAGGTCCAAGAGAAGTCCTTTCTCACACTATCAGGAAGAACAGATGAGCAAGACCTGTGCTTCTGAGGAAAACCTTTAACTTTAACTTCTAAGATAAAGACCAGGCAAGTATGGGGGAACAGACACATGGGGGGACAGAAGCCTCAGGGGAGCTATCCCATGAATTCATGTGTGTGTGTACACACATAGTAGTTAAGGTAGTATATTAAGCTTTTATTGAGTGTTATCTTTGTCCACTTCAGTGTGTGCATGTTTGCTATGACACAATCATGTCATCTATCATAGTGAGACCCTGTCTCACACAAGCAAAAAAAAAGAATCCTCAATGAAGAAAAGAATGTTCTTATACACTAAATTAACAGGGGCTGGAGAGAAGGATCAATGGGTGGAGAGCCAGCTGTACAGACACAAGAAGAACCTGAATTTTCTGCTCCTCAGCACTGCATAGTCACAGGTAGGATGTTCACCCACCTCAGGACTTTAAGGACAGAAACAGGATTGCTGGGCTTGCTGGCCACCCAGGATAGATGAAGTTGCAAGCCAGGTTCAGGACAGACTCCCTCAAGAAGACAAGATGTAGCTTGATAAAGTGTAACACCCAATTTCCACATGGATTCACATACACCAAAAGAATGCAATAGATAGGCAGCAAGGGATTCAGACAGGATGAAAGATACAGGGATGATGGCAGTAGAGAATTTGAATCTGGACTCATTATTAGTAAAGTCACCTCAAAGGAAAATGCTTTTATTTGTTACCTTAATGCAACACTGATGTATTATTGATAACTCCTTCATACCTCCTATGTTTTTTGTGTCTCTCTCACCCACACACAGCAATCAACAAATCACTAATTGGTCTTAAGTCCTGCTCAACAAGAAGGACATCATGCTTGGTCCTGGAAACCTAGCCATGTACTCAGGGATAGTGAAGTCAAGAATCATGGAGGAGAACTGACAACTGCCACCTCAATAACTCAGCATGATCCCTAACTACATTGTAAATATATCTTTATACCCGTAGATGAATATAGCTCTCACCCTTCATCAAGAAAACTTCTCTTTGCAAAAGCAGATGGAGATCTTTATAGCAAACTACAACTGATCAATATGTAGTTGCAGAGCCAAATCCCAACTAAGGCATCATATAGCACAACTCCTATGCCTGAGGATCATTGTGGAAGAGGCAGAAAGACTATTAAGAGCCAGATGAACAAGAAGTCTGCTGTGAGACTGTGTCACCTGGAATTGTCAGAGTGGCTACCACCTTGAAGTCTTACCAACATGGCGGCCTAAACACAGGCTGAACAACTGACACCCAAAGGACATGCTAACATGGCAAGTGAAAAGCTCAGAAGACCTCAACCTCCCTCAAAGAACTACAGGTAACCAAGGAGTACTGAAAGCAGAAGAAATAAGTCTTCCCCAGGGAAGAACACATCAACTGGTCATCCAATAGCAACCTTGAAAACTTGTACACATGAGTATCATTATATAAACTCAGCAGGATGTATAGAATATACATATTCTCAGTCTGTATAATATATATTAGATATACAGGAACGTAGATATATTCCTAAATAAACACACACATAGACATACACTCAGTTAAAGACAACGAGGCCATGACTTTGAAAGAGAGCTGGTGGGGACGATACATGGGAGGAGGTACTGTAGAGAGATAAGGGGGAATGTGATATAATTTTAGTATAATCTATAAAACAGAAAGTTATCATTTAAGAAAATCAGAAAGCTATCTCATGGATTGTCACATAAAAGAGCATAATGAGTGTAACAGCTGGAATCCAGGGAGGACTAAACTGAAGCAGTGTCTGCTGGACATCACGGGTTCTCTATAGTCATGAGCAGTGGTTGCCCAGAAAGATCAAACTGGTCAGTCTTCTAGCAATAGGAAGTGGATCTCAAGAGCCCCAACCCTGAGGAGATATTGACAGTTGACAGTTTTTTTGGGAAGAAGAATAAGTTTTCTCTAAGGGTGTGGCATCCGGTGCCCTTGTATTCAGGAATCAAAGAGCAACATAAATAGATAGGAATTGTTGAGTTATTAACAAAGAAAAGAAAAAAGAAAACATGAAATGGGAAGGAGTGAAAAATGGTGGATGGGTACAGGAGGATAAGATCAAAATACAATGAAATTCTCTAAGAAAATAAAAATATTACATCAAGAAACCAGAAAGTCATTTTTAATTGTAATATTTTGATAAATAATTCCAAAGAGAAGAGAAACCCTTAAACTGTTTTAAGAAGATTTTCTTACATTGAAGGACAAAGATTTCAGACTGAAACAGATGTTTTCTAGAGACCAAGTAGCAGGACAAAGATAATACAAATGTCGAGTCCTTTAGAGGTCCATACCCTACCAAAGGCTTTCATTCACAAAGTCATTGCCAAAATACCCAAAGAAAACCATTAATATCCTGAAATATTTAGCAATAAAGTCGAAAACAGATGTTTTCAAGCATATAGTCTCAAGACATTTAGTTCTTAAGTTTTTGTCTTTAAAAGTTATTGTTTCACCCACCTGTGGAGGAAAACAAACAAACGAACAAACAACAACAACAAACAGGGAAAAAGGATGTGTAAGCAACAAATGGAGAGTGCTAGCCGCTGATGGACACCAGGTAATGCAGATCAGGATTTCTGGAGAGCTTGCTCCAAGGATGACATTGGTAGAACACTGTGTTTTGAAGGAGCCCTCAAGGAAACAGGCCAATTCACAACAGCCCCTTTTAGGTACGACAATCTACCTAACAGCCAAGTCTCCTCGCTTCATTTTAGTGGCTTCCCTGAGTCCTTTGCATCACTGCTGTGAATACCTTGCCACACCTACCTGCAGCTCAAACTGTCACTTCTCCTTTTAATGCAGCTCTTTCAGGTTACACAACACAATTTTGACTAGCTTTAAGATTCCCTTTACTTATAACTCTACTCTGTGCACAAAATATTAACTTTCTTCCTTTCTTTCTGTGCTCCTTGTCTTGTCTCTCAGGCACTACGGGAAACTGGAAAGTTTCTCATCCACAGTGTGTTCAGAATGGCCCCCTGCTGGGATGGCTAATGGGACAATAAAGTAGTAAATTACCTGGGAGGGTGAAGATGTTGCTTTGTGGAAGAGTGAGTTCCGACATGCAGGAGGCCATGGGTTTACTTCCCAACAAAGAATATGCACAATTACTGTGCATAAAGTTAGCACCTACAGTCTCCAGACTCCTGCCCATCATTTATAGTTCATAATAGTCAATGAATTGTCAGAAATTTAACATCAAGTTTGTGGGTTAAAGATATAAAAGTTAGTCCTTTGGAGCATACCTTATAAATAATAATCACAAAAACAATTTAGAAACATACAAATTGTATTGTAACTGTAATTTTGTATTAGTATATAAAATACAAAAGTTATAAATTATACAGTGGTATGTACATAAAGTATATTATTTATATTCTACTTATATAAAGTTAAATAACTGTAATAACACATGATACTTGATGTATAAGTGTCCTTATTTTGTTTCTAACCTAAGATACAAAATTAGACATAAAACATCAATACCCTGAACAAGTATTAACCATAACCTCATTGACTACTGGTGCAGTTCCACACTGATCAGCTCATTTCATGAATGGATATCAGATATAAAGTTATATTATTTTTTTCCGACACTTGTTAACTGCACATTGGCAGAGGATTTCCTTTTCAGGTACGGTCCCAGCTTCATAACCATAATCCCATGTTAGTTCTGTTCTTGCTTTCACATACCTACAAAGTAGAAATGAAAAAGAATAGTAAATCATACTAAATTATTCCACAGCAATCAATCTTGAATATTTCAATTTTCATATTAACAAAATCAGCCATCCTAAAGTCAGTCTATTCTCTCTCCACATTGTTCACCATTCAAAATAATCTTTATTAAAAGTAGTCATTTGACTTTTATATCAAGTCTCCCAAAATCCTATGTAAGAAGGAATATCCACAAGGAACAGTGTTTTGCAAAACATGAAGACTGTGGGACACAAGCAAATGGGATAATTCTGAGTTTAAAGAAGATACAGGGCGTGAGCTTATTTCTTATGTAAGATAGCTTGCTTTTTCAATTGCTAGTTTTACTTCAGGATACAAATGTTTTACTTTGGGTGTTTTGGCAATGACTTTGTGAATTAAAGCCATTTTCTATCTTTTTCCTTAATATTTTTCTTCTTGTATTTTTCTCCCATATTTTTAAGAACCATAGAAAACTGTCACTTCTTGCCCAGTGTGGTTTTGCTCGTGATCATTTCTAATACCTTTGAATTTGGACTCATTGTTGCCTTGGGCTGTGAGCTGGTTATCCCATCTCTAGGAGACCTGATAGTCAAGAGACAAATCCATTCAGATCCTGGAGGAACCTGCAGTAAGTTACTAAATAAAACATGTTGTCTGAATGGAGGTACCTGTATACCTTCCTACTATGGATGATGCAACTGTGAACATGGCATATACAAAAAACACTGAGGGCCTGAACAACATAGCGACAAGCTGTTCGTGTTCCCTATGTAGGAACATGGTCAGTTCCACTGGTTTCCTCAGACCTTTCCGCCTGGCTATGATGATCATGTGATAGAACAGGATCTCATAACATCAACCCCTTTCATGATAGTTGGCATTTGCGCTTTCCTAGAAATTCAAGTATAGTTGCTATATGTATTTGATGACCAGTGTCTTAAAGTCAGCCATCTGTCATTTGTCTTAATGCATACAGTTCCATAGCAATGTCGGCATGCTGTTTCAAAGCACTGACTATACCTTAACTTTGCAATACTCATCCACTCTTCTGCTGTGCTGGTGGTCAAAGCCACTGCTTTGTGTGTTGGGTGTTCTAATGCCTTCCCCCTATGGCTCCTTCACTTTAAAAAGTGCTGCCTAACACATGTCCACACCCTTTACTTCTTCATAAATATAACTCTCTTATATTTACTTACTAACACTTGTAAATAATTCTAAAGATTAGTAAAACCTTATGTGAGACTGGGAGTAAATCTGAAGTAGATTAAAAAAAAAAAACAAAAAAAAAGTAAAGGTGTAGGAGAGGTCTTCAATCCCAGCACTCGGGAAGCAGAGGTGGGTGGACCTCTGTGAGTTCCAGGCCAGCCAAAGCTACAAAGTGAGATCCTGTCTCAAAAACAAACAAACAAAACTCCAAACAAACAAATAAACAACAACAAAAACCAAACCAACACACAAAACTACATAATCAAAAAAATAACGGGGGTCTGTGCAGAGGGACCCACAGGTAAGAAGCAGCAACTGAGAGAAACATTGCAGGGAAACAGAATGGACTACTTGACAGATGGCTAGGAAGGGACAGAGAAGCAAGTTAAACACGAGTAACCCCAGCGCTCAGGAGGCTAGGATAGGAGGACTAAGAGTCCATGGCCAGCCTGGTGGTGGTAGCCCACGCCTTCAATCCCAGCACTTGGGAGGCAGAGACAGGAGGATCTGGGTTCAAGGCCAGGTCTACAAAGAAACCCTGCCTTGAAAACAAACAGAAAGCAAATCAGCAACAACAAAAAAAGTTCTGGGTTATGGACTGAGTACCAAGTCAGCAGAGAGCAAAACCCTGTCACAAAAACCCCAAAGCTGAATGAATCGCTGTGCTTTCTACAACATACACAATGAACTGGTGTAAAAAGAAAATGTTTATATTTAGAAGACAAATTATAAAACTACATATTGAAAAGGTTTTTTTATACTATATTGTTTATGAGTATGCATAACAAAAACTAATTCTGTTAATCAAAACATAAGAACACAGCAGTCTCCCTCATGTTTCCTGAACTGAATTATGTAATCTGATGTCTTCAGCTCCTTAGGAAATTAATTTTAAAGGAGATTAAGAACAGAAATTCCAACCACTTAGGTTTTTACTGAATAGTTAACAGTTTAGATAAGCTGACTATTTTATGATACCAGATGTTTGGGGCTATGTTGCATCTTTTCATATTTTTTCATATTTACTATCTTAAAGCCACAGCTGCAGCCTTAAATTGAATAAGCAAAATAAATCGCAAACCTGTTGGTGAAGAAGGCCACCAATGGAAAATTCCTGTCATGTGTTTCTACAAAAACATTCTGCACCCAGAGATTCGGGCAGCAACTATGCTGTTAAAAATAAATAAATAAATAAATAAATAAACAAAGGTTAGGCACAGCATACAATTTAGAAAGTATGTGAATATCCCTGTTTCCTACACATCTCACTGATTTTGTCTTTCTCAGTTTAAGCAATATGCAATCTACCAGTTTTTAGCAGTGTAGTTAACAGCAGGAACCAATCCAGAATAGCCATTCAGACATCATGCTGATAGGAATACAAAATAGAACCCGCACGTGGGGATTGTTTGTCAGTACTTATATTATTATAAATACACTTTTCTTCTGACTCATCAACACTATATCAAAAACGTTCTGTATAGAACCATCTGCAAGATGGTTAATAAACATTGGTTTTTTAAACAGAAATAACTTGGAAATAATTTTAATACCTGTCAATTGGGAACTAGTTAAAACTGACACAATGGAATTCTATGCAGCATAAAGGGAGACATGCTAACAAGAAGAATCGGGCACAATGAGATGGCTCAGTGGGGAAAGCCATTTACCAACAAGCCAGACCATCTGAGTTTGAACTTACTGGTAAAAAGGGGAGAACCAGTGGCGCATGCCTTTAGTCCCAGCACTTGGGAGACAGAGGCAGGCGGATTTCTGAGTTTGAGGCCAGCCTGGTCTACAGAGTGAGTTCCAAGACAGCCAGGGCTACACAGAGAAACCCTGTCTTGAAAAACCAAAAGAAAAAAAAAAAGGGGGGGGGGAAGAACCAAGTCTCCAAGTTATTCCTAGCCTCCACACATGCATGTCACATGTGTGTATCCCTTTCCCCACATACAAAATAAATGAGTACCAAATAGGAGAGGACCAAGAACTCCTGTGTACTCATTCAGAACAAACTCTGGATAGTATTCTCAGCTCAAAAGTGAATAGAAGAGAGCTCAGTAGGTAACATACGTGTTATGCAAGCATGTAGACCTGAGCTCAATCTCCAGACCCTATGTGAAAAATCCAGGAGAGGTGGCACATGCTCATATTAGGACCAGAGCAGTAGAGACAGGAGGATCCCTGGGACTTGCTGGCCAGACAGCCAAGCCTGATTAGTGAACTCCAGGCCACTGGATAACCTTGTTCTAAAAAACCAAAGTGAAGAGCACTGAAGGAACAACAACCATGATTGACCTCAGCCTCACATGTGACCACAGGCGCACACGTGAGGCAGTTGACCACCCACGCACTCATACACTCACAAAGTGAATAGGCTATATAAAAAAGACCCAATACCATACATGTGTTTACTTGTGTTTGCAGAGCTTAAAAAAAAATGAGCAAAAATAAACAAGAGCCATAGAATGGGGTCAGGGAAACTGGCAGCATAATACTTTTCAAGAGAAGGCTTTAACTGGGCAGTGAGTTCCAGGACAGCCAGGGCTACACAGAAAAGACAATGTCTCAAAAATGTAAAATAAATAAATAAACAAATAAATAAATAATCCTTAGACCCTAACTCAAACAAGCACTCTGAAAAGGAGACATGGAAGGTAGCTGATTTCTCCCAACACAGCCACGTAACCTCTCTCCACGGCTTATAACACAATGGGACTCTCAGTACTCCACTCCAGTACTTCTTAGCTGCCCACTGTTTTCTCAACATTGATGTTTATTACCATCACAAGACTCACAAAGACACCAAGCCTCTACAATATCCTTGTATATGACCATCATTCAACTTAAATGATGATTTCTTTGTTTGCAACTTATACAACTGAATTTGAAAACTGTGTATTTTGTGCACACATGTGCCTGTGAAGGCACACATGCATATCTGCACGTGTCTGTGGAAGCTGGAAGTCAAGTGTCAGACAGATGTCTGGATTGCTCTTCACCTTAGTTTTTCATACTTTACAACACTATTTTTTTGAGACAAGGTCCCATTGAACCTGGAGCTTGATGATTGGCTAGACAAGGCAGTGAGACCCAGCATCTTCCTGTCTTTTCCCCAGTACTAGGATTACAAGTATGTGTCATGATGCCTGGTGTATGTGTGTGTCTGTCTGTACATGACATACTGTGTGTGGTATTGTATGCATGCACATGTCTGTGTATGTGCATGAGGAAGCCAGAGGAGAATGTTGGGTACGCAGCTCTATCATGTTTTACTGTAATCCCTTGAGACAGCATCACTCACTAAAACTGGGGCTAACCAGCCTTCTGTCTCCACCCATGAGAGTGCTGGGGTTATAGGCATGCATACAGCCACACTAGATTTTTTTGTGGGTGCAGGGATCCAAACTCAGGTCCTCATGATAGCTCGGCAAGCACTTTACTGAGTCATCCCCCCCAGCCCTGTAAACTTCTTGATGTACTGACATTCTTCAGTTTTATGGTTTTTGTTTGTTTGTTTTTGTTTTGTGTTTTAAAGACAGGTTCTCACATTGTAGCCCACACTGGTCTAAGACTCAGGAAACCCACCTGCCTCAGCCTGAGAAGTGCTGGGATTACAGGCGTGGGTCACCATGCCCAGCATTTCTTAAGTTTTCTAACACAAATGTTTACTGTATGGTAAGTAGTTCCAAACAATTTATATTAATTAGTATGATCCTCAAAAAACCCCAAATTGTCATTCCCGTGACAGAAGCAGGAATTAAGCATCAGGAAATGGCACATACAGATACACAGAGGACTGACTCGGGTAGTCTGTTCTGTCTTAAGAATCTATTAATCTCATCTTCCTGATAAATTTTAAAGAAAAGAGTGCTTAAAAATAGGAATCTCAACCCTGATACTCACATTGAGGAAACGGCCCACATTGCCTTCTTTTGAAGCATCCAGCAGAAACAGACTCTCCTTACTGAGCTGCATCAGGGAAGCAGATGGGATCTTTGTCGTCTCACTTGGCTGCTCCTCATCACACAAGGCCTGCTGGCTTCGAGAGACTGCAGGTTCTTCCTCTTGGGACTTTTTTACTGGGACTTCAAGCACCTTTTTAGTGTTCTTACCATTCAATATGGCTGCATGCTTCCACTTGTACGCTGGGGAAGTGTCTTCTCTACTTGTAGTTATATCTATCACATCTGATTCAGTCAGCTGTTTGTCTTCAGAATCTCCATCTTGGTTTGAACTTAAGTCCTCTAGTAGACATTGTTAGGAAGGAATTGTCAGGACATATAATTAGCTGAGAAATAGTGCTAAGATTAAGTTAGATGACAGTTGCTTTAATTAGCAGTAATCTTTATTACAAGTTAAGGCAGGCAGTATTACTTGAATTTTATAAATGAAAACATTGAGTCTGGAGGACCTAGAAGATTTACCTGACTCACACAGAGAACTGCTGCACACACATATGTGCCCAGCTTCTAAAGCCTGTCTTCTTTCTGCAGCATCAACCTCTTTTAATGAATCTACATGTTGCCTTCTCATATATGTATTTAATAGCAAATCCAAAAGAAGTGACTTTCTTTTTATTGACTCTGGAATTCACATTTAAGTATATTCTAGACATATGTAACAAAGAGAGTGGCTAGGCCTTTAACATGTCGCAGTCCTAAGAAAACTGTCAGGAGTTATTTTTTCCTTAAACCCCAGCAAAAACAACTACACTTCCAAGGGCTTGTACATATTAATGTTTGATGCCTTTACTAAATGACCCGTCAAAAGTTGTATTTTTATAAACCAGTAAAGGTGATGAGCTGTTCAGTCAGGTTCTGCCTCCATAATGGAATTAACCACTTGTGAACATACAAGGTATGAATTCATGTCAGCTAGAATAAGGAAATTCATACACTTAAGAGAAAGAAACCCACGCATGCAAAACATCCAGTGCCCCTCCCCCGGTTATAGTTCAGTTTAAAAGTTGATCTTAGGCAGAAAATATGATAAAGTGGGTAAAAGTATTTTCTGCCAAACCTGAAGTCCTGAGTTCAATCCCTGGCATCCCATATAGTGGAAGCAAAGAACAGATTCCCAAAAGCTGTCCTCTGATCTTGGCATGCCATGCCATACATATATGAACATTCTTTCTCTTCAAATAAACAGGCAAATATTTCTTTTCAAAAGAGGGGGGAGCAAAAATCTTTGAAGGTATTTTTCTTTTTTCTTAAAAAAAAAAAAAAAAAAGGTTAATGTCAAAGAAGCCATATGAGGAGGAGGGAGCAGAATGAGGTTGCTCAGAAGTGTACGGGTGCATTGGAGAGAAGGTATAACTTCTAATGTCCCAGACAGCACAGTAAGGGAACAGCGGTTGCAATAATTAACGACATATTTCCGAATAGCCAATGGGGAAGACATGACAAATCCCTGAGGTAAATGATCTGTATACAGTGTATACTGAATGCCATACTATTCTAGTACATATATGTAATTGTTAACTTCCTAAAAATAAAGGTTTCTGGTTTAATCATTATCATATGGATACTGATTCTACAGAATCCATATTTTAGTCAAACACTTCTGGTACTTTCGTCTAGCTGTACGATGCTGTTATTTGGACTGTCGGCTACATATGCTTAGCAGAGATGCAAATAGTGGAGGAGCCAAAGCAATCATACTTGTTGTGGCTTGTGTGTACTAAATGGTAAAATAACTATTATTAAAATGCTCTTTCTTAACAGAGCTTTCCCAGCAAGGAGCAGCCATACCTCCACCAATCTATCCTTCAACACTAGTTGGGGCATTTGGGTTGTAGGTTAAGGACATGAAATGGGAGAAGAGGCTGCAGTGGCTGGCCTGTTCTCTGAGCAGGCCATCTGTCATCCACATCTCTCTACTGAGGGATCCACTGAAACACAAAAGTTCAGAAACCCAGGTCTGACCAAGTTGTAACATTTATCATGCAGAGGCTGTACTCTGAATGACATATTCTGTGGAGAGAGATTTTATACCCTCGCTGGCATTATGCTGAGCATCCTAGACAGTGGTGTGGGCTGAACTGCTAGAGTGATGTCTAAAAGGAAGATTTGAAATGTGGCTCCTTTGGATAGCACTTCCAAGGCCACAGACAACACCTGTGGGCCATGTAGTCAGGGCCATCCACTTGACCCCTCTTGCCATGTAGTAGATCACAGCTGAAAGCAGACCAGAAGTCTGCAAACTCCTGTAACTTTAGGACTAATCACCAAGAACTTGGTAGTTATATGATTTCTGTTGTGACTATTCAATTATGCTATGCATAGAGAACATAGACACCTGTAAATCAACGCCTATAGCTTATATTCCACTAAAACTTTATTTATGGACACTTGTAAGTTCACCTAATTCTCAAGTGTCATGAACTATTATGCACTATCTGATTTTTTAAAACGATTTTAAAACAAAAAGCGTTCTTTCACCAACCACAATTAACATTTGGCAGGCTAGATCTGGGGTACAGTTTACCAATGTCCACTTGACAAACCCACCAATTTGATATGACGTCTATGGCATGGAGTTGGAGATTGCAGTAAATGGGACAATAAGGCAAGCAGGCAGGCAACCATAAAGAAATGAAGCCTACCATGCGTTCTCCTGCTTTCAGAGTTCAAGTATTCTTGAGCTGGTTTAAATCCATTCTTATCTTCTGGGGCAGCAGAATCTGAGCAAACCAATCCCTTCAAAGAAAATAAGAAAGGCAGCTATAATTTCTAAGCCAGGAAAAAGTATTTAGCAGCTGGGCCTCTTCAGCAAGTATCACTTTTTACAGGTCATATGTAGTTGGTTAGATCTGAAGAGCCGCAAAGCTGGTATTATAAGGGGCCTTGGCATAAGTCAGGGCGACACGGGGTCCGTTTTAAACTATCTCTAGGCACATTAGTAAGCTACAACTACAACAACTGTCAAGATATTATTTAGGTTAAAAACATAATAAATTTGTATCTCAGACTTTTGAACATAGCCTGTATATTCAAAACAACAAAATAAATCCTACATAGTATTATGTAGCATAAATATTTTAGTAAAAGCTAGAAAGGTGAGACAATAATTGATGTCCTTGGAGAGGCATCTCTCTTGTTTCAAGGTAGTGTCTTGTTATGTAGCCCAAGCTGACTTCAAACCCATGATCCTCCCGATTGTCCCTCCCGCCCCACCCCCAGCAATAACACTGCAGGTGAGCTCAGTTTCATTTTGTGGTTTTTACCATGTTTTCCTCATTGTAATGAAAAACAGCTGTCTTGGATTTAGGTCTTCTAATGACTGAATGACGCTGAGGTCTGGAAATATTTCTATAGTTCATTTCCCTGAAAAGGAAAAGAAAAGTTATTCTGTGTATCACCAAAAGCTCATTTTATTAGACCTTAAATATAGGTAACATCATTACTTCATAGACTTCCATTGTAGTTAGAAATTGACCTAGGGACTGGAGAAATGGCTTAGTGATTAAGAGCACTAGCTGCTCTTCCAGATGACATGGTTCAACTCCCAGCACCCACAGGGCAGCTCATAATCTTCTATAACTCCAGTTCCAGGGCATCCAAAACCCACTTTTGGCCCCTCAGGGCACTAGGCACACAACTGATACAGGCAAAACACCCATACATATAAAATTTAAAATTAAAATATCAAACAAATTAATCTATATAATATCTATGTTACTTAATGGAGGAAGAAAAGGGTAATCATTAATATCAATAATTTTAAAATGTGCTTTTAAACAATTAAGGGACCCTAATAAAGCTTTCTAAATAGAATGGTGATACAGAAAATTAAAATGTATAGCATTCATTAAGAATCAGATGAAAGTTATCCACAGTGAACTCAGAAATGGAGCCCAGGAGGACATGTGCTGGCTAGATATTAAGGTAAGAATGCTGGATTTCTAGAAGTGTTAAACTGTGAGGCAAGATGATGTTCAGGGGAGGGACGATGGGAAGAGAGAAAAAGAGAGACACAGAGGGGACAAACTGCAAACATTTCTGAGTTTTTACTTACACAACGGGCTCTTTGAGACCACTGTTAAACTTAGGAAGACACTGCTCAGTTTTAGGACTTTCACAGCGTGTTTCATAATCTGAACATTCTACTTCGATTCTCCTCTTTCTGGAAAATGTATTTTTCACAGTGTGCTGTTGCTCTCTCCCATTTTCATCAACATTAGTTTCCTCAGGAGTGACTCTACTCAGTAACCTTCCTGAAATAAAACAGGTAGTGTTCAAAACAGGAAACTACCAACAAGTAGGCATCTGTCTTCTCTGGGCTGGGAGCACCTTGTTTCTAGAGAGATAAGCCCACCCTACAAATTCAGAGAAAAAACATTCCAAAATACTAAAAAAAGACCAACGGGAGACATACTGTCTTATATTCATAATAAATATGAAGTATAGGAAAGAAGCACCAGTCCATTTTGATATTTTATAGAGATCCACAGTAATGTAAAAACAAAAAAGCACTCTAGACAAGACTTGTTGAAACTTTTTTAAAGTTTGAAATCTTAAACTTTTCTGAAAAATGACCTATTTAAAATTTGTGACTTTGATCTACTATTATGCTCAAACTCAGTTTAGTATTAAAATCTGTCTCATTTAATCCATCTTCTTTCAAGAGTCAAAATTGTACTTATCAAGCTAGAATTGTGGCTAAATATTGCCACTCATCTCTCTAGGTCAGCCTCAGGTCATGTTCTAGCTCTGCAGACACTGCCAATGATGGCTTCTGGACACCACTCAGAGTGAGCAGCTGCCTCACTAAAGGGCTAGTCTGAGAAACAGAGGCTGGGTAATGTAAGTGGTATGTAACAGTCCCTGAAACGAAGTGAGATGCCTAAAGGTCCTGTCTGAATCAACATTACAATACTAACTTGTGAAATTCTAGTCAGGTTAAAATATTAAGGAGTTTTTGATTGATTGCTTTTGCCTTAGTAAGCGGGTCATTAGGTTTTTTTATTTAGAAGTTTTCTTCCCTTACTCCAGAGCATCTGTAGCTGTGGAGACAATGTGCCATTTAAGTCTCACACCCTGGTGAAATAGAACCTTTCCTTTCTGAAGCACCTGGTACCTTTTGGCCTCTCAGTCCTTCTGGACCCAAGGTCCAGTCACTTGTCTCCTTTTGTACTGCCCGTACATCTTCTTGTTCTGCACCTGGCTAAATGATGCCAATGGCCCTGACTAGAACAATTTATATTTAGATGTATGTAGATCCTACTTATAGGAAGTAAATCTTTAAAAACAAATCTTGGCTTTACCTGAATAAATGCACACAAATGTCCCTTTGTCAATGTCATCCAGGCAGCGTACTCCCCAGCCCTTCTTCTCACTTTTGAACACCTGTAGCCTCACCTGGGGACCATGCTGGATGACTCGGTTTTGACACATCTGTCGGTTACACTTGCAGAGCAGGTTGCACTCATAAATGCTGGCAATAATACACATAAGAATATCAATTAGTCTAAAATGCAAAATGAAGTATAGATTGCTACTTCACTCAACTAATAATGAAATTTAGGGAAGTGTAAAAGTGTAAGGTTAGATTGCCTAGGTTGACTAGCTACAGTTTCTATTTTTTAAATGGAATTTATTTGTATTTATGTTTTGTGTATTAGTGTTTTGCCTGTATATATAACTGTACCAGTGCATGCCTGGTGCCCACAGAAATGAGAAAAGGGCACTGAATCCCTAGGACCAGAGTTACAATTGAATGTGAGCACTCATGTGGGTGCTGGGATTTGAACCTGAGTCCTCTAGAAGAACAGCAAGCACTGAGCCATCTTTCCAACCTCAAACAAGAAGCTTATATATATAACAGAGTTTAACCTATGGGGCTGTTTCATTAACATCCATATGTCGATATTTAGAAGATATGTATCCTGGTGCTCAGTACATAGTAAATGTTAGCTTTTAAAATATGTAATAGAAATGCCTAGGATCAAACTCTTCTAATTCTAGCTCTATTGGTGATATTTCTTAGTATTAATCGATAAGCTGAAAATTATCAACTGCCAAGTTAGTTTCTTTCAATCACTCTTTTAATTAGAACATATCTTTAATATTGTAAGTGTTTGTGGGGGGGGAGATCATGCTCATGTATGTGTTGCACACACACACTCACCAGAGAAGGTCAGGTGTCTGCTCTACTAGTCTCTGCTTTATTCTCTTGAGAAGGATCCCTTCACTGAGCCTGAAGGCAAGCCCAAGGGATCGGATATCTCCAGCCTCTAACAGCACTATGCTAACAGGCATGTAATAGATTTTTACATAGGTTCTGGGGATTAGAACTCAGGTCCTCATGCTCTTTCCTACTGAGTTAGCTCTTCAGCCCCTTCATTTGTTTTGGAAACAGCTTCCCCATGTAGCTCAGGCTGGTCTTCAACTCAGTATCATTCATTTAGCCTCTGCCTCCCACGTGCTACAGACACGTTCTCATGGAAAATGGCTACTCAGAGTCACTCATTTCCTGAAGAGCCAGACTTGAAGCAGCTGAGTGATTATTTGAATATACTTTAATGTGTGTGTGTGTGTGGTCACTAGCTTCCATTCCTAATATACAATGATTTCATGTTATTATTTCTTAATAATTTATATTTTCCATATTAGAAACAAACATAAACAAAGCCTGTAAGACTGTAGACCATAATATAAAAAGTCGTCTCGGGGGCTGGGGGAATGGATCAGTAGGTCAAATGCTTGCTATGCATGCATGAGGACCTGAGTTCAGATCCCTAGAGCTTGTATAAAAGCTGGGCATGGTGGAGCACACATGTAGCTCCAGCCTTAGGCGGACAGCATAGTCTTCCCACTTAGTCTAGACAAAGTGGGAAGCTCCAGGCTCAGTGAAAGACTTCATCTGAAAAAACAAACAAGGTGGATAGTGACTGAGGAAGACACCTGGCTTCAACCTCTGGCTCCCACATGTGTACACACATAAGAAACAACATTGTTCATAGTTACAAACTACCTGCACCAAATTCTTAAGGTTCTTTACCCAGTAGGTATGAGTCTCTGCAGCCTTCTGTATTTATAACCAGCACATTCTCCACCAGGTGACAAGGGACATGCTTTGGCGTTCTTTGCTGTCAACTGAAGACATGCACATTTTTTTCTAAAAGAAAGGCAGTGAGGAGAGAAGTGAGAATAAAAAAAAATCACCAAGTCGGGAGGCTCGGTAAAAGTGTAAATGACATTAAAATGGAAAAAATCACCAAGTCAGGAGACTCGGTAAAAGTGTAAATGACATTAAAATGGTGGACTTTTATTTGTAAGAGAGGTTTTGCTCAAGGACTATATGGAAACATCTCTAAACACAGTAGGCCTACCTGAGAAATAACATTAACCAAAAGCTTATTACAACTAATACAAACCGCACTGAGCAATCTGACCTTGAAACAGACATTTAATTATATGGATTTTTAACTTTTCAAAATGAATGTTTTCCTCAGCAGATGCTCATTTCTTGATAGTCTTAGTTATGTTCTTCCACCACAGATTATTTTAATAGTTATTCCCTTATTATCTGAGGTATATTCAAGGACCCCTGAATGCTTAACATCTTGTATCAGTACCAAAGTCTATTTATTTGTGCTTTCCCCACATACTCTGAAACGCTACCACATGATAGCAGAATTAATATCCCCTGAAATGCTATATATCATTACTTGTATACTTTGAGGCCTTACTAGAATGTACTGCCAAGGACGACACTTGATCTGATAGTCAATGTAGCTGTTAAGTGACTCAACTGGCAAATCATGAATAGTGTGGACAGAGATGATTCGCATTCCAGGTGGGGTGAAGTGGGGCATTCTATCACACAACTCCAAACAGCATGTAGCTTAATACTTATGATTTAAATGTGTATGGAATTCTCCACCTAATGTTTTATCAATATTATTAATGTGCATGGGTATCCTGTCTGCACGTATGTTTGTGCACAACTTGCATGTCTCATACTTGTTGTCTAGGGAGGGCAGCAGTTCCCTTGGCACTGGATGTGAATTACCATGTGGGTGCTGGGCACTGAACCTGGGTCTTCGGAAGAGTGGCCAGTGCTCTTAACCTCTAAAATATCTCTCCAGCAGAGTATTTTTGGACTACAGTTGGCCACAGGAACTGAAGCCACTGTAAAGGAAGAAACTGCTATAGTACAGATAGTTTCTACTATCTTACTCAGAATATGAAATGAAAAATGACAGCAGTTCCCAACTGCTTACCAGCTGTTAGTCACTGAACAGCCATATTGATTAACAGGTCAAGTGTCATACTTGCAATGCTTTAGAGTATGTGGGGAAAGCACAAATACACAGACTTTTTGTACTAATACAAGATTTTCAGCATTCAAGCGTCCTTGAATATACTTCTCAAATAATGAGAGAATAACTATATTAAAATAATTTCCTTTTCTTTTGCTTAATATAAAGGGCTAAATTTGCATTGTTAACTATACATATAAGAAATCTACCCGATTACCTGTAAACCTATGAATGCATATGTCTTACACATCTTTAAAAGAAAATGTTTCTCAAGGTCTTGATGTATCAGAGCATGTTTTCATAGTCTTGATGGAATGTCAATACAGTGGTTAAAGAACAGTAGTTGTGAACAACACACTTACATTCCAAATAACCAGCCAGGAATGACACTTAATTTGCAAAAGTAAAATATAACAAGTAACAGAGAAATTAGGAACAAAGGATAAAATATTGCCTTTCTAATTTGTCTGCTCTGTGACTTCTTTTGAGTTTATTTCTGAGACTAACTTCTTTACTTGTATGACAGAAATATACTACCTAACACACAGGATTTTGTGATGATGAAGACAATGTATTTAAGGTGTTTGGGCATGTATGACACTCACCAATGGCACTGTAATTGCTATTATAACTATGATAGTACATATATTCATCCCTCGAAAAAGTAAATTGCAAATTACCATTTTGGGCAGTTACGAAACAGGGTATCTTTTTTCATCTATTTTAGACAATTTGTCCACTGGTCTTAGACAGAAAGAATGGCAAACTGGAACACAGTAGGACTAGACAAATGTGTCTACATTCAGAAGATTGCTTGAAATGCCATGTTTTTCTACTCACATGTCTATGCAGCCCTCAGAACAGTCACATGAATCAGAAAACATGCTGGAAAAGTTCAGATGATATGTTCGGGGCCATACTGTCTTTCTATACTTAAACTGTGGAAGTTTACTATTGTCAATTTCATTACAGAAAGAAATGGACACTGATTCCACTCCATTACTAATATCCATATCAGAAACAACTTCATTTTGCTTTGGGTGATTCCGAGTCAACTGGACATAAGTATTGAAAGAAAAGTTGTCTGTGAATAAAAAGTTACACTCTGTTTCAAGCAGGTAATGGAAAACTTCCTCCATGTTTCGTAGACTCCGTCCACAGGGCGTTTTATAATTCACATGGAGGGCAGAAGAATGAGAGTTTGTCTTTGCATGTCGTCTTTGGAAGTGGCATCTGATTGGCAGCTGCAGAGGGTTTTCTCCCTTTAAGGATAGTGGCGTTTCCATTAGACAAGCTCTGGAGCAGATATGGTGATGGAAAGATATATGCAAAGGGGGCTCCTTCTCCCCTAGATCTTCAGCTTTATTGTTCACAGGAAGCAATACTTTTTTTCTGGTAGATCTATTAGAATAAAATAACTATTATAACTCAATTTTATAGTTTAACTTTATTTTTAAAAACACTGCACACTAAGGTGACAATTACTTACTGTATTTTCTTGTACAGCAGTAAGATAACTCTGACTCTGAAACACTATATACACTGGAGGTATTTAAAGGTCAGATGTAATTAAACAATTCTAGGAAGCCTAATGATAGCTGTGACTGTCTACGAGGTTTTGAGAGCACATGGAGAGCCTGGACTTGTTTAAGGGCTAAGAACACATTTCTTCATGTGTGATTTGTTAAGTCTTTGCCTAGCAAAACTAAGGCTAGCTGAAGAAATAGTTAAGAATTCTTTATAGTGCCTGCTTCTAACAATTTTTAACCAATTTCCCCTCCTACAATATCTAAGACAGCTGTCAATAATACTGACACTCTGAGAACTAGTAAGGGGGAGAGGGAGGGAATGGGGAGGTTCCAAGGAGGAGATCTGGAAAGGGGACACATTTGAAATGTAAGTAAAGTAGGAAAAAAAAATTATAAAAAGAAAGAAAAGAAAATGGGACCGGTATTCAATTTAAGGGGAAAAAAATCTGAAAAAAATTCTTGTACTTTGAACCCAGTTTTTAAACTTCTACAAAGAACGTAAGTTTTATTTTATTATGTGTCTATTGTACATTAAAACAGGCATTTTATTTACTTTTGTCTCAAAAAACTCCAAACACTTGTATTTTAGTAACAGACACTGAAAGATATGGAACTTCCACACAATGCACAGCGCTGTGGACAGCAACCTCATGGTGTATTGCTATCCCTGCCATTCCTGTTAGCTAACCACATTATAATACTGTAAACCAGGTTTGGTTAATATTGCCAATATTTTCCTTAGGGGACAAGCTCCTTCAATTGGCTATGTACACAATTTCATCAATGCAGTTTCTGGTTCTCAGTCTACTGGGTAAACAATAGAAAATCAACTGTTGGCACATCTTTTAATGTTGGAGCTATTTCCAGTTTGTCTCTGTGTTAGTGTTTGATGAACATCCTCAGACATAAATCCTTTGCCAAGTTCCTGATTATTCTCATATCTCTTTAAGAGAAATTTCTAGTCAACAGGAATCCACATTGAAAAAAATTAAACTTGATTAATAAAAACAAAAATCAAACACATATAAGAATATATTTTCTTTTAAAAACCCAATGCCTCTTTGAGAACTACAGGTGTCTCAGCAAACAAAATTATCCAAACTTCTGCATTAGAAAATTACCAAACTCTGGCATAGTTTCTAGTGAGCATAAAGCTTTCTTTTAAAAACCCTGAGGGATCAGGGTTGAAGCTCAGAGATATAGTGTATCTTAGCACGCATGAGGTCTTGGGTCAGATGTCCAGAATGGTTTTAAAAAAAGAAAAGAAAGAAAAGAAAAACAACAACAAAAAGAAAGAAAGGAAGGAAGGGAGGGAGGAAGGAAGGAAAAAGAACAGAACAACCCAAACTACTAGCCGAACAAACACCAGATTCTCCCTGAGAAAGCTCCACAGTACCAGGAGCGTGTTAAGCTGCTCTGGGCCCTGCTGATGGCACATACACTGCCATCCTCCTCACACATTTTCAGAGACTATTGAGAGGACCTAACACTCATGAATTTTCTATCCCTTTCAGTTTCCTCTGTATGTCTTCCAATTCAAAATTATCTTTCTCAAAGACATGAAAACCATACCGTTAGGAAACAAAAGTAATTTGATTGGGGAGCATCAGTATAACTTTAGCCTCAAAAGAGAAATCAAAGAGAATTCAGAGCAGGCTTAAAAGGAGAAATGGAGAGAGATTTGCTTTGAGAAGTGTGCAAAAATTATAAAACTATTAATATTGTTTCAAAATTACATTTGAAAGCATATTGTGAACTATATTTATAAGAACATGGGTATGATTAAGTCAGAAGTTTAAAAAGTAAAGGGCTAATTAAGAACATCTAGAATAACTGTATTTTATTTGTATAATTCAAGTTGGGTCTTCTTCATATATCAAAATAAATTCCAAAACACATGCCTCTTAGCCAAGTACTTGAGAAACTAAGGCAGATGATCCCAAGAATCTAGGCAAACCTGGGCTACAGCGTCTCAAGAAAACATCACCATAAGGGGAAAAAGAGTCAAGATGAAGTTGGACTTCCAGTTCATCATGACATGAACTGTAGGAACAGAACCTACATTTAAATGGTGCACCCCTGTAACCACAGTCCTTGAGAAGGAAAAGAGGGAGGACTAAAGTCGTCCTTAGCATCAGAGGAATTTCAAGACCTATGTGGATTATATGAGCCCCTGTCTCCAAAAAAAGGAAAACAATCAAAGAACCTAACATCTAAAGATAATAAAGATCAGATATCAATGTGTTTCCATGGTGTATATCATGACTGTCTTAGGGTTTCTATTGCTGTGATAAAACTCTAAGAACAAAAGCAACTTGAGGAGAAAAGTCTCAGCTCACAGTTCATCACTGAGGGAAATCAGGCAGGAACTTGAAGCAGAGGCCATGGTGGAATCTACTTTCTGGCTTACTACTCATGGCTTCCTCTGTTTACTTTATTGTACAACCCTGGACCACCTGCCCAGGGATAGCACCACTCACATCAATCATTAAGAAAAGGCCCTACAGGTTTGGCAATCATATGGCGGCACCTTCTCAATTAAGATTCCCTCTTCCCAGACATGTCTAGGTTTGTGTAAGTGGACAAAACCCAACAAGCATGGGGCTGGAGAGATGGCTCAGTGGTTAAGAGCACTGACTGCTCTTCCAGAGGTCCTGCGTTCAATTCCCAGAAACCACATGGCGGCTCTTAACCATCCATAATGTGATCTGATGCTCTCATCTATGATGCATGTGTACATGCAGATAGAATACTCAAATAAAATAAAAAATAAAACAAGAAAAGCCTCCATCCCAGTGACTCCTTGAGTACAGAGTGTATTTATAGCCTTTGTACTCTACCAAACAAACAAAAAACAAACCAGCACAATGACTTAAAAACATTTATAATTTACTGTAAAAACTAATTCTCTACCTACAGTATAATCTTCTAGGGTTATAAACAGACAGTTTTGTGAAACATCTTATATAGAATGGTTGGGTCTGTGTTTTAAAACTAATGAGATTTTATGCTGTATATTGAGTTAGCGTTTCTAATTAAAACCAAAGTTTTGTGAGCCACAGTTACGGGAGTTATAAAAGCATGGACTAGATTTCTGTATGAACATATTAAATTGCTTTGAGACTCAAGCTACACTGACATCTCAACTGGGAGGCTGAGGTCACAGTTCAAGGCCAGTCTCAGCTACCTAGTGAGACCTTGTCTGAAAAACTAAACCAAACAAAAACAAACAAAATCCAACAAGACATCTCTACTATTTATAAATGCAAATTACATGTAATGGTTTTTAATCTACAATGACCAAAAAGATATGAAAGTAAAACAGAAAAAACCCTTTTTTCTTGAGAATTTTTTAAGAGCTATAGTTTAATTTTACCTGAAACGAAAAAGATTAGAGCAACAAGTCAGGAATTTCACCAGCATTTGAAGGTTTTGGTGCTGGCCTTATTGTTTGGCAGGTATCAGATGTACTCTTGTCTCTTGTCTCAGACTGTAAGTCTCTTGAAAGCTAAGGAATGTTCACTGAACTGAGAGACATAGGGGAAGGGATCAGACAAAGCTTCTCCTCACTCTTGATATTTTACAAGCTGCTGTCAACACTGAGCTAAATATCCTCAAAGTTGATTTGGCAGATTTCAGTTGACTAATAAAACACAGGAATCCTAAGCTAAATTTTATAAAAGGAGTTAGTTACTTAGGAATATTTAGTAAACACCATTTTAACACGGATCATATATACATACGGAATGGTACAGTCCTCAGGAGAGAAGTTTTCACATGATGTAGAGGGATGTGTGCTTGATATGTTTTCCTGTTCATTCTGAGTCACAGGTGTATGATCTACAGGGGAAAGTACAAACACAAGCAACATAAACACAAAGTTAGAAATAATTCACTAAAATAGTCAATAATATCACCACTGACTAGAAATTCTGCCCAAATGGAACACTAAAATTTCCAAAGATCCTAAAATTTTGAGACTCAGCCATAGAGTGCCAATATTTTCACAAGTATTAAGAAAACAATTCAATATAAATTTTAAAACTTTGGAGAAACTACTCCTGAGAATGAGTTTGATATCAATTTAATCAAAATAACCGTTATTTTAAGTAGTGGTAGTTGTGCCTATATCTTATAAACAAGTGGCATAGTGCCTTCAGGCCTTTAAAATCCATAAAATGTTACGTTTAGGTCTCTTTTGCTCCTTCGCTGTTCTATAACTATGTGTTTGAGGAGACAAGGTTTAAGGCATTTGATCACCTCTTTTGGTCTACTTGTCTAATTATTTCCTTGTGTATCTTTTTACCCTCTATTCTATTTTTTTCTTTGTTCTTTCATATGAGGAAACAACAAGTAATTACAGTTGTAACTAAGCAAGGGAAGAAAAGGTAATTAGTGTTTAATCAGTATCTAGGGAGTACAGACTGGATTTCCAAGGGCTTGTTTTGACCCTAACACCACGCCCTTTTTGTTTTTCTATACTAGCAAATAGATATATTTTTGTCTTCATAAAATTATTGTAATTCAGGTGAATAGAATATATAAAACATAAAATCATGACATATCATTTCTGTTCCTAAAGACTCCAAACAAAAAATCCGAATGAGTTGAAAATAAGCTATTTTAGAGAGGAAAAGAATTATTTCTTAGGATTTATTCCTTGTTACCATTCCCTGTCCCCCATGAAAGTGTAATCCCCGAAGGGTGTGTTCATTCCGAAACCATGCAGAGGCGCTACAGTAGCAAAAGGAAGGTTGAACTGAAATGTCTGAAAACCAACAAATGCAGGTTTTCCTTTTGGCTTTCTCTCCTAACTGCTTAAAAATGGATCCCCATAAAGGAAAAAAAAAAAAAGTCAGAAGAAAATTATAAGTGTCCTCTTCCAGAAGTTTCAGTATAGGAAGGAGGTAAGCACCATGCTGACGCAGACACTACTTCAATGTATAGTACATCAAATCTATTTTCCTCAGGGCTCATTTACCTTTCAAAAGTCACATCTGCTTCTCCGTTCGCCTCTCTTCTAGAACCCATCTGCTTGTGTAGAAGTGCCCTCTGCCTTACCCTGCCCTACTAATCAACACTCACTGCTACTGCGTCACTGCTATGACACGGATACTATGTGCACTGAATCAATACAACTGTACAGCTCTAAGTCTAACTTATAGTCCACAGTCCCAGACACAGAAAAGAAGTTCCTTTCCTTGTAATCCTAAATGTTTCCAAAGAACACTGTGAAAGGAAAGATTTTTTTTTTTGAAAACCTAAGTAAAAATACACATTAGCACTGAAATTAAGAATAATTAAAAAAAAAAAAAACCATTTTCCAAAATACACTGGTGATAGCACTGAAAACTTTAAGTCTCCAAATTTTGATGGCAAGCAAAGTTTGTTGAGGATATCCAACAATATAAATGCACTTTCAACACATAAGGCACAGTGATGATACATTAAAATTTATGGAATGATAATACTGATAAAATAACTTCAAACTGTCTTTTCTAGTCTTGGTATTTGTGGCATAACAAGAAATATATATTTGGTCTGCCCTAGTTCCATATCAAATTATTAAAATCCTTGTAATCTCCCGAGTGTCAGGAAGAGAGCAACATCTTCTATTATTTTTGGTCTTTGTTCCAAACACTTCTAAGGGCTTTGACCCTCCAGGGTGATGTTTGTCTAGATTGCTACTGAGATGACTGCTAACTAGAATCCCTAGAGAGCTTCAACATGGTGGCTGTTCCACTAGAAAGAAACAAAGCTTAATTACAGGCTTGGAATTTCAGACTGAACAAAGTTCAGGAAACGAGAGAGGCAGGAGACAGAGTCAATCACCAGTGGACAATATTAATGCATTCATGCCTGTGTAATGAGATCTCCACAAATGCCCTTAAAAATGGGGGAGGGGGTGCCAGAGGTTTTTAGGTTGATGAACACATTTATGTATTAGGAGGGCGGCATACTCCCCAAACTTGAGACTAGAGTACCCCCATTCAGGCTCCTCGTCTCTCACATGCTGCTTCACCAGGCTGTTAATTTGTATCTTACACTTTTCATAATAAACTGCTGAGAAGATGAAATAATTTCCTCCAGTTTCTTGAGCTATTGCATCAAAAAATTTAAAAGAGATTTTTGTTATTTTATAATGTCTATACATGGAGGAGTTATGTGCACATTAGTGCAGGTGCTCACAGAGGCTAGAAAAGGGTCTCAGAGGCCCTGGAGGTGGAGTTACAGGTGAATGTAAGGTGCCCAACATGAGTGCTGCAAACTGAACTTGGGTCCTCTGGAAAAGCAGAAAACAATCTTAACCGCTGAACTACCTCTCCAGCAAATTATTACACCTATGGTGGGAATTATGAGAACCCCTGATCTCTAGCCAAGTCATCCAGAAGTAACAGAGGCCCAAGGTTTGTGACTGACATTTCAAGTTAGGGTAAGTCTTGGGGTACTGACTACCTAACATGTGACACCTCACAGGGAGCTATATTTTTTAAACTGGAATCTTGCTTGCTGCAGAAAATACACATTTGATACCAGAAGTCCTATAAATAAACTTTTTCTTGGTTATCTTTGATCTTTTAAAACCAAACATGCTTAGTTCTTAGAAAACCAAAGGTTTTAAACCAAGCTAAAAAAAAAAAAAAAAAAAATCACTAACTCATCTATCATGGAACGTACCTTTCTAACAGTGCTCTTTACAGAAAACAGGTTTGCAAGGCTTTAGACTCTTAGAATTCTATTTGCCCTCTTTACATGATGTTTTAAATGACATGAAGAAAAGACATAAACTTTTATTCTTCTTGGTGCTTTGTAGGAGGGTATGACTTTTCATAAAGGAACCTGTGGCTCGTAATACTTAGCAATATGGATCTTATGTGTTGTCTCAAATACCTTTAATCTGTCAGATTCAGGCTGGCAAGGAAAGAACAAAGAATATTAGGATTGGAGAAAGTAATGAACATACCCTTTTCCAGTGTTTGACTGTTACTCAGAGTTGCTTCATTTACTAGAATCATTGCTCGGACATAGTCTGTTAAAGAAAGAGAGAGAGAGAGGAGGGGAAGATGAACACAGTCATCATCAGTTCCATTCAGGATAGCAATTCCAATACTAAACAACTGACAGCAAATCTTAACACTTCCCTGGAAAGAGCCTATGTGTATCTGTGACAGAGACCAAAGGAAACGAGGCCAGGAAGTCAGCTATTTAGGTCAATTAACTAAAACTGATAAAGCTGTATTCAAACTTACATCTACCTCACTCTTGAAAGATTGAAAAATAACCTTTAAAATTTTTAAAGTTTCCTGAAGAAAAAAAAAAACAATAAATTATCATGAGTGTCTGAAATGTCAGTAGCATAGTAGAGATTCCATGTTGAGAGAAAAAGCCTCTGGCAGTGACAGGAGGAACCTGCTCCCAAAGAAACTCAACCCGTGCCTCAGCTAAAACTACACATGCATTATTTGCTGGCTTTACCTCATTCCCTCACACAACTATAACCTGTTTCAGAGTACGCAGAGAAACAAGAATTCTTCTCTTCCCACTTTTAAATAAAACTGTAAAACAAACAAACAACCAAAAACAAAGATAAAAAACAACAACCCCTCGCACTACTAGTGCCCACCCATCTTCTGGTTTTCAGACTATCAAGGCCTACAGACTACCTGGTGAGGGCACCCGAAAGTCTTAACAGTTGGGAACATCTTTGTTTTACAAGCCTGTATCCTAATGAGCTAGAGGAAGATCTTAAATTTAGAGATTCGTGTTCTAAACTAGAGTTGAAAACATACAGAAAATCAAAAAACTAAAATTTTGCTTTCAAAACTAGTATATTAAGTTCTATTTGAAGCAGGAAATTTTTATGCTGTTGTATGCTGGGACAGAATCTAAGGCTTTACACATGCTGATCATGACTTCTACCACTAATGAGTCTAAACACCAGTTGTCTAAATGGAGTCAACAAAATTCTGTTGAATTTTCCTATTTATGCCAAAAATATACAGGAAGCAGGTATTACTTATGCAACCCCCCCCCCCCCCCCGTCAGGTATGAAGGCATAAAAGATAAGAGTATAAACAAAGGAGGGAATTGTAGCCTGACTTCAGCTCCACGGGAAGCCAAAGTTGGCTATCTCTGGGATACAGCTTCTTTGTGCTTTCAAAAAATACTTCCCCTCAGTGCTGCTGGTCTCTTCCTAATCACCGCTAACTTCTTAGCTCCCGCTGACCAGCATCACCACTTGATCCGAGGTCTTCTATCCTTGATTCTAAACCAGGCCACATGACGGGGGCTGCCGAGTTCTGCAGCTTACTGGGGCTGGGACATGGCCTCCTTGTTTTATTACCAGCTTTCTGCTTTCCAATTCCTTCGCGTGCCCACACTTGGCTGTCTGGGACTTGCTCTTCACCAGACAGGCCTTGAACTCAGAGATCTGCTAGCCTGTCTCCTGGGATTAAAGGCTTTTTACGGCCACTATTCCTTAAGATCAGGATCAAAAGCCTGTGTCTTCCAGCCTCAAAATCTGGATGACAGCTGTGCTCTCCATTTCTGGATTGGAGTTCATTTCAGATTAAAAGTCCAAATGAAAACAATAACCAGGTCATAAAAATGCTTATATATAACTATCTCTTCTTCAACTGCAAAAACTTAAAGTTTAGCTGGTGAGATCTTGCCCAAAGGTCACCACTCCTTTAATTCCACTTAATATCCTTGAACACAGATTTAACTTCATTCCTGGTGTTCTTTCACTCTTTGAACCATACATTTTGTATTTTTCCTCTCTATGCTTGCTGCTTTTCATTAAAATGCTCTTCATAAGAGTGAACTTTAGTAACCACACAGCAGAATTTATACCAGGCTGTCTTGAGACTTCCTTTGTCAAAGCAATTAATCGAAATCTCTTCCTTAGCCTCAGTCAGACTCTTTAGACAATGGCAAGAAGTGGCCACATTCTTCACCAAATACCACAAGAACAGCCTGTAGGCCACACACTTAGTCTTCTCCTTTGAAACCTCTTGAGTTGGTCCCACAGTTCAAGACACACTCAGGAACACTGTCTTTCATGTTTCTACCAATATGGCCCATTAAGCCCTACTAAGAGTTCTACATCTTCAACCAAAGGAAGTTAGGAGCAGACTGTCTTCCAAGAAGCTAGGAGGAGGGTCTCAAAGCCCACCCCCATGTAACACACTTCCTCCAACAAGGCTACACCTCCTAATATTGCCACTCCCTGAGCCAAGCATATACAAACCATCATATATGGGGAAAGCAAGTTTATAATACATAAAGCAGATAAAATCACACTAGGGCCTTAGAAAAGCACTTATTTGTTTGTTTTTATACTAAGCAACAGTAGCATTATACTGCATTTCCAGTACATAACATTAGTGGGAAGTGTCAGAAGTCTTCACTTTTCATACCTCCATTTGTGGCAGACCCATCTTTTATCTTCTGTTTCAGTGAATGTAAGACATCTTGTGTTCTCTCAAATATAAAGTCAACTTTTCCATCATCTTGTAGCTCCATCCAGAAAGTCTTTGCATCACCTAAGAGTTTAATAAAAACACACCAATTTCCTTAAGACATAAGTTACAGAAAAAAAACTGTATCATTTCTAAACAAAAATTAAGATTCAATTGGTCTAACACTTTCCTTGAGAAAAAAAAAGATTTAGATCATATTTCCTTACAAAGATCTAGACATCAAGAATAAGACCCAAGTGTCTCACACATTGCTGCTAAATTTTAAAATATATCAGAAACTGGGGCTGGGGGTGTAGCTTAGTTGATAGAGGAGTACTTGTGTCCTATTGATGAAGCCCTGAATTTTTATTATGTTCAATTCTGTATAAAACTTCATGTGGTGGAACACCCTATAATCCCAGCATTTGGGAGTAATGGGAAGATAAATTTCAAGATCATCTCTGGCTACATTGTGAGTTCAAGGCCAGCATATGTTACAAGACATCCTATATTAAAAAAATAAAAATAAAAAACTTTAATGGCACTTATTTCTTAACTGGAAAAAAGGAAGAATTATTCCCGGTCAGAATCATAGTAGGGCATATGTATAGATAACATGCATTTTTAATATTTCCAGGATATAACCTCTACTATATGTAGTAGATCATTTCAGAATGGAACATCTCAATGGGACATCTCATTAAATGTCTAACAATATAACTTCTTAAAAAAACTTTTATAGGGGCTGGAGAGATGAATCAGTGGTTAAGAGTGCATACTGCTCATTCAGAGAACCTGAGTTTGGTTCCCAGTGCTAATGTTGGGCAATTCACAACACCAGCTCCAGGGAGATCGGTGATCTGATGCTTCTGGTTTCCACAGAACTGCACTTAGGTTTGTTCTCTCTCTATATCTGTGTGTGTGTGTGTGTGTGTGTGTGTGTGTGTGTGTGTATCTTGTCTCTCCAACACACACAAAATATAGACAAAATAAAATTTAAAGTCTTTTATATTAACTTTGCCTGTTTTTTATACAGAATTTACACAAATTGAGGGCCATCATTTTTGGTATAGGGTAAACTAATATCTTACTCAAAGCTTTTCTAGAAGTTTTTCAAATTAAAAACAAAGGGCACTATGAGCTTACATGTAAATCAATAGTGTTAGGGAAATAAAATTAACTACCTTTCCTTTTTACATGAAAGGCTCCATATTAGGGATCTACCCATATTAGAGGTAGACATCAAATGGGAAGGGTTTAGAAATAGTTAAAACTGCTTTTAAATAAAATAAAATATATATGTACAATGGATATATTTAGCCATAAGATGAAAACTAAAGGGTATCATGTAAAGTGAGTCAGAGACAAAAAGATGAGAAGGACATGTTCAAAGTTATAGGCAGCTGATCTTAAAGATGTTAGGAAGAGAAGAGTGGTTATTCCCAGTGGGGGACAGTGGGAGGGATGAGGAGAGGTTGGTTGGTCAGCAGGTACCAAGTTACAGTTAGAAAGGAGTTCTGGTATTCTCCAGTAGAACAGGGTGACTACAGGTCATACACTGTGTTTCTGGTATTCTCCAGAACAGGGTGACTCAGGTCATACACTGTGTTTCTAAAAGCTCTAAGAGGAGTTTTTAAAACATGTTTCCATCAAAATGAAATAATAAATATTTGAAAATAAGTTATTGGATCCCAGTTTTAAAGAGAGAAGATATAGGTACCCAAATCTGAGTATTTTCCATATTATATGTTCCCTATAGATAGTTACAATTAAAAATTTAAGAAAAAAATTCAGAAAAAATAAAAATTGCTTTTGTAGCATCAAAATTTTCTGGAATTATATACAACTTTGTCATGGTCTGAGAACAGAGGCAGTGATGCCCAAAGGCACTGATCAAATTCCACTGGTTTGTTTGATTGTGTCTCAAGTGGAATATTACTAGAATGCCAACATGTTTTTACTGAATTGTTCTGAAAGGAAATACTTGAAAGAAAAAGTGAGAGTAGCTACTTAGTCTTAGAACTGAATAATAAAGAGTCTATGGCAATATAATTTAAGAAAACAGGAGTTTAGGCTATGCTCAGTGAAGCATGCTGAGCATTAACTAGGAAATGGGTTCAATTCCCAGTATATACCACACATAAATTAATAAACTTAAGAAGACAAAGCCAACCAAAGAAAACATTGAAACTGTCTACATATATAACAATGAATATAACTAAGGAGCTCTCATGTATTTGTTCTGGGTTTTAAATACAGCTATTGTTCCTTGAGGCATCCTTATTATACCATACTGACTTTATTCACAACATTTCTGCCCAGAGACTAAATCAACGAATTAAGGAAGAACATGAGTGACTTTCACTTCACGCTAAATATAAAATCCTGTATAAATTACTGCAGTTTAAACAATTCCAGTTTTTTTTTTTGCTTGTGATGTTTATTTATTTGTGAAATGTGTGAATGTTCAGCTCTAATCTATTATGTGATAAAAACAAGTTCTATACTTGACCTTAACTAAAAGACCAAGAATTAATAATAATCTAAAACTGTAAATAGTTGAGTATATTTCAAAAAGATATCAACAAGTAATATAAGCAAGTACTAAACTTATTTCTTATTCAAATATTAGCTATTACAAGAACATATCCATAACGAAAGAAGTATAAGAAATTTATAAAGAAGATAAATATCACTATGCTAGAAAGCTTGAAAAAGCCTGTCCTAGTTAGGGTTTCTATTACTGCAACAAATCACCATGAACAAACAGCAAGTTGGGGAGGAAAGAGTTTATTTAGCTTACACTTCCACATTGCTGTTCACCACTGAGGGAGGGAACTTAGGACAGGAACTCAGACAGGGCAGAATCCTGGATGCAGGAGCTGATGCAGAAGCCATGGAGAGGTGCTGTTTACTGATTTGCTTCACTTGGCTTGCTCAGCTTGCTTTCTTTTAGAAGCCAGCATTTCAGACCAGGTATGGCACCACCCACAATGAGCTGGGCTTTTTCCCGTTGATGACTAATTGAGAAAATGCCTTACAACTGGATCTTATGGGCCTCAACTGAGGCTCCCTTCTCTCTGCTGACTCTACCTTGTACCAAGTTGACAGACAAAACAAGCCAGTACAGTCTTTGTAAAAACGAAATACTCGAGAATCATAGTGATCTGAATTCATTCGCTAAATTAATTATGAGATACTCAGTAAGTGCATCAATACTAACATAACAATTCACATTGAGAAGCTTCAGGACACAAGGCTGTCTGACAGATGGGCCCCAGGCCACAGGTACCCCAGATCTGCAGTGAATATAGCTCAACATCATGTAGTAAACTTAGGGTTTCCATTACTGCAACAGATCACCATGAGTGATATGTTTTGTTTTTTTGTTGTTGTGTAACTCAATTGTAGTGTTCTCAGGTGTGAACTTTGTAGATGATTCTATGTTGCAATGTCAAAAAGCTGGACATGTCTGAAGGATCTCTAAAAGACCTCTGAGTCTATAATCAGCAAAATGGTGTAGGGAGATCTTTGAGAATCCTCATGTTCCTTTAGAGAACATGTTAAGACTGAACTATTTTTAAAATAACACTCAACTGGTTTGAGGAGTAGCTCAGCAGTAGAATGTTGGCTTACCAGATGTAAAGCTTGGGTTTTATCCCCAACATGATACACACACATTAAAAATAACAGCAAGGCAACTTGCTTTTACTGTTTGTAGATGTTAACTGATAGCACAAAGGTACTGGGTGAGTATCACTACTGATGTCTGTCACAAACCAAGATAGGAGCACTGCCCTAAACCTGTCACTGTGATCTTTGCTATCATTTTTACTTATGAACATACTTGATTGCCCTCTGAAAGGTCCAACAAGCAGCTGAAAGAGTCAGATGCAGATATTTGCACCTAACCAATGGGCAGAAACTGGTGACCCCTGTGGTTGAATTAGGAAAAAGCTGGAAGAAGCTGTGGAAGAGGGTGATCCTGTAGGAAGACCAGCAGTCTGAACTAACCTGGACTCCCGGGATGTCTCAGACACTGAGAAGCCAACCAGGCAGCATACACCAGCTGATATGACCCCCGCCCCCCCGGACACATATACAGTAGAGGACTGCTGGGTCTGGATTCATCAGAGAAGATGCTTGGGGCGTCATGGAGTGAAGAGGTGAGGTGGGGACATCCTTTTGGAGATGGGGGTGAGGGGGAGGAGGTGTGGGATGTGGAACAGTCAAAGGGTGACTGGGAGGGTGATAAAGTCTGGACTGTAAAAAAAAAACCAATAAATTAAAAAATTAAAAAAGAAAGAAAGAAACAAAGAACATCCTTGATGAAGGCTGAGGAGCTAGCTCAGTCAGTAAAATGCCTGCCCTGTAAGCATCTCTAGAATCATCTTCCAAAAAAGGTAGGTAGGTGTGGTGGTATACATTTTAACCCAGAGGAGGAACACTACAAAATAATGAGAGACCCTGTCACAAAATAAAATAAAATAAGATAGGATGGGTGGTACTGGAGGAACAATAATACCCAAGGTTGATCTCTAGTTCCCATTCAAATACATACACAATCTCTCCAGCCAAGCAAGTAAATCACAGCCATTTGTAAAGCCATTATAACATAGTAGCTGTCTCAAGGGGGGAAAAAAACAATGAATGTTTGATTAATCAAGGTAAAATGTTGTTCTTCAAAATAGAGAACTATTTTTAAAAATATCTCAGATAAAACTGTAGCTTTTCAGTTTTGGATATTTAACACAGATTTTCTTGAAAATGAACAAATGAAAGTGTAAATGTGTGTATGAATGTATATGTTTCTGTACATTTTGCCTATATAAAAGATTTTGGTTCTTTTCCTTATCTTCCTCTCTGTTTCACAAAGAGTTAACCAACCTAGCCAGAGAGGCTTCTGGCTCCTTGGCCAGAGAAAGGAGCTATAGCAATAAATATTTTTACTTAATTCCCTGCTGCTAGGTAACAGGTGTTAATCGCCCAAGCCAGCAGTTTTTAACCACAGAATAACAATAAAGTTTTTAGATGTTTTAGATGTTATCAGCAAGCATTCAGTATAGATAGACAGCTCGAAGGCCAGAGACCATCAGTCTTTACAGCTACCTCTACATCCAACTCTGTGCCCTACTCACTTCAAACCATGCCAGGCTATGCTGGCTCTCGGCACACCAAAGGGGTGGACGGAAGGAAAAGAATCATTGAGAGTGAAAAACACTAAATTTCAGCAATTTAGAAATGTATATAAACCTTTAAAAACAATGTTTAAAAATGAGTTCTTTGACCTACCATTTTTTTCTTCCATCTTTTGGTGTTGCTTATATAAAATTCTTCAAAATTAAGTTAATTGAAACCACTTTCATTGGAGAATGACTGGAGTCCAGCTGCAGTCTCTATGAAATCTGTAGTCCTCAAATAGAGTATGTTGTTAGGCCATTTCCTTATACTCTTTAGTATTTGAATTTTCAAATAGAAACTGTGCTTGATAGACTTTCAGAATGCCTACTAGTCTGAGAAAAACAGGCACAGCATCTTCACCAATGCCAGGTTGAAAACTGGATCAGGACTACTGACAATGTCTTTTTAAAAATAAAAGTTCATCCGATGTTTTGGTCCACAAATACATGAAACACTGCATCGAAAACAAAGAATGGTGCATATTTACAGAGAAAAATACTAAGAAGAAAAAGACACTGTTATAGCAACAACTCTATCTTTAAAATAATACAAAGCATTATGAGAATTATACATTAACTGAAAAACCCTGTTGTCTATAGTTAACATGTTAACACTTTCATTACCAACCAACAAACTATCCGCCATATCTTAATACACCATAGAGACTTAAAAACAATAGGAATAATAAAGGTAACTGCCTTCTGCGTTGTTCTAAGATTACCCTGCAGAATATTTGACACATAGGAAGAATTCCATAAATGGCAGCAATTATCCTCTCAGTACATAAGTTTAAAAATTTTAGATTTTAGTATGTATGTTTTTTCTATGCTCTCAATAATATATTCTATTCTTTCCCCAATCACTATTATGTTTATATAACATTGTATACTTTGGACAATAATTCATACATTGAAAGTTTTAATAAATTTTTTAAAATTATTACTTGTCAGTATAAAGTTTTGCATATTTTTAAATTGCTATACATAATGCAAGAACAAACATTTTGTACATTTTTCTGATTATTTCCTTAGAATATATATCTAGTGGCAGAGCTAATAAAAATTTTTGAATTATTAAAGTCTTAGTCAATACATGGTAAATTTTTCTGTCTTTTCCATACCATAAACCAGAAGAATGTTAGAAGGCTTTAAAGTACTACATACAGTCATGTTTAAAACTAAAAGGGAACTCTCAACAGACAGTCTGTGAGGTCTCAAGGGGGAATGAAACATAAGGAACTCAAGATAATGCCAATCAACATCATAACACAAAAGGATGGCAGGAGAGTCCCCAAAGAGATGAGAATTCTGAAATACATGAAGAAGGTTGTATTGTGGGTAAGAAGAAACAAGTACATGAAACTGCTGGGATTATGCTTGAAAGAATTAAATATTATAAAACAAATGTGAATACATTTGATCTTCGCAGGGCTAAAGAAATGTACAATTCCGAAAAGCAACCAATTAAGGATCATGGATATAAAAACAGTTCTTCAAATATACTAATTAGGTCAGAATAACACAACATACTCATGGGAAAAGCCACTTAGTACTCTAGAAAATCATACCTAGTAATTTATGGGTAAAATAAAGGACTGAGGTGATAATGACCAAAAATTTCTCAAAACAGGAAAACACATAAGCTGTTGCCCACTGAGTGCCAAGTGGAATACAATTTTTCTCGCTTTCCTTTTGAGAAAGGCTGGCCTTGAACTGGCTAAGACACTGAGGATGGCCTTAAACTTCTGACCCTTTTACCTCTACCTCCTAGGTATTGGGATCAACTGCATATGCCACCACACTGGACTTACATGGTGCTCAGGTTCCAAACCAGGGCTTGTACAAACAAGGCAAGTATTCTGACTGGACTATGGTTTCAGCCCAGAACATGCTTGACATATACCACCAATTGTGATAGGCTTCAGAATACCAAACACTCTTATAAACTTGAAATTCTATTAACAAAAAAGATGTATCACACTGGTAATGAGACTCACCAGAAATGCAAACTTTTACAAGGTAAATATAAACCATAAAATGTACTTCAGCCAATCAACCTTTCACTGTAAATTAGGACTACAGATACCCAAGCGCCACAAAGAGACATTGCCAAGCTGCCTACCAAGATGCTTCTAGTAACTTCCACCTCAGTACACTCACTCACAGCCTGACATCTCAGTAAAGGGCAGGTGGGAACAGGAGTACCAGTCGGTCAAGGTCATCCTGAACTACTAGGCTGGACATCCTTCCACATAGCAAACAACTCTCACCAGCATAGCTTGAAAGCTAATTTACAAAAGAAAAACAAATTGCCAAAAAACGTTAAAATTTAAACCACAAGCTTATCTTCCAAAGACAAGCCTAATATTTCACTGTCAGTGTACTTTTTATGTGTTTGTTTTGTATTCTGAGACAACGTTTCTGTGTGTAACCCTGGCTGTCCTGGAACTCAGTCCTGAGTTCTCTCAGGGATCTGCCAGCCTCTGCCTCCTCAGTGATGAGATTAAAGGCTTGTGCCACCACCTCCCAGCTTGTCCGTAGAATTTTACTTACATTTGGTTCTTTTCCAGTCTCAAACTTTCATCTGGCAAAAAATACAGCCAACTTCATTTAGATCTAAGTTTCCTTTTTACTTGGGGTTTAAAAAACCTAAAAAGGCTACGATACCACTATCTCCTTGGTTCTTTGATAGGCATGCCATTTACAGAGTTTAAGTCAGGGGTCAGGCACATTTTTAATTATTCCATGTGTTCCTATTTAACCCACACAACAATAATGGGAAAACGGCTTCTGATGAAGAATAGAAACGTGTCCTATTGTACGTGGCAGCCTGATTTGAAGAGTTAATGGTCTGTTTACCCAATCTAAGATTAAACGTAAATGAATCTTCCACTTTTTGGTTTTCTTCATTGACATACAGAGAACCGTAAGTTGCTTCATGCCAGAGATCTGTCAATCATATGCCTTTCTGCACTGGCTTTACTGATCTTGAACTTTGAGTGTCAGTCTGTCGCTGCTAAGATGCCAATCAACTTCAACTGACAAATAATTTCACTTGTTCATGGCCGGTGTAATCTTACCTGTGAAATGGACCAGTGTCCTGAGATTTATACTGTGCTCCGCTGCCTACAGCCCATTATAAGTCAAATTACTCAGGAACCACCAGCCACGAAAGTGAGCGCTGCAAGATAGAGGGAGAAACGCGGCTTAGAGCCGCGGCCACCTCTGCTACCAGGACAGCCGGGTGAAGCAGGCTGGCACCCCGCCCGGCCTGCTCATCCCCAACACAGGAGCCTTCAGTCTCGAGGCGCCTTCCCCTCAGCCCGGGAGACACCAACCCACGGCATGCTCCGCCTTCGCTGAGCCATCTCAGTCGCCCATTGGCTGCAGTCACTGCCGCTCAACGCCTCGGGAGCTCCGCGCGGTTTCCGCGGCCCCGCGGCGCCCGACAGAGCGCGCTGCCTTCTGATTGGTCAGCGACTTTCTCGGCCTGTCTCGCGCTCACTGCTTCGGCCAATCGGGCTCTCCGCAGTCCAGAGAGGCGCTTCGCTGGAGTGGTGGCGCAGCGGTTTCTTCGGTAGGTGTGTGGCTGCCATCTTGTGTGTGGCTACAGCGTACCTTTTCCGGCTCTGGAAGTTTGTGTGGAGTTACTAGTTCTGGAAGGAGAGTCCTGGGGTGACGGGAGTGTTGGGACTGACGGGGAGACTTTCCTAGCCGGGGGTTCTCGGCCAGAGTCTCCTCCCAGGGTTTGGGAGTCAGGCGTGGTGGTGGTGGTGGTGGTGGTAGCCCCGGCTTGGCTTGGCTTTGCTGGTCGTTAGAGGTCTTTCACGTCTTAACCGTGATCCCTTGGTTTCTGAGACTTTCTCAACAGTGTTTGTGGCTCGAAGATTCCCACCGTCGAGCCCTCACATGGTTAAAGGAGGCTGGCTAGCTTCAGGATTCAGAACGGAAAAGCCAGTTGTGGAAGGGAGAGGAGGATGTTTCGACAACTGGCCTCCGGGTCGATAGAGAAACTTCTTTTTTTTTTTTTTTTTTTTTTTTTGTCAATTGCCAGGGACCAGCTGCTGAACTGTCGCCCTTCTCGAGGGTTCTTGGGAGTGGCCCTTAGTCTAAAGGTCATCCTCTAGCATAAATGGACATCAGGTTGTGTGAGAGTAGTTTTATAAGCGGCAGCCAGCATTCCTTCTGTGACTTAACAAAGGTGAGAGAGAAAACAAAGAAAACTAAAAAGGGTTGGTACGCAGAAACGGGAAATAAACTAAGTTTTTTGTTTGTTTGTTTGTTTTGTTTTTTGTTATGGAACAGAATCTTGTACACTCCAGATTCACTTCCAACTAGGTATGTAGTAGCTCAGGCTGACCCTAACTGGATCATTCTGCCACTGCTTAAGTTCTGGTTTTACAGGAGCGCCACACCCTTGCCCTTGTTTCAAAGATGCTGAAATTTTTTGTAAATTTCTCTTTACATATTTTTAAGATTATAAAGTTTATTTTTAAAAAAACTTTGCAAATAAAAAACATCACACCAAAGTTAACCAAACCCCCAAACAATACAACTCAATGAAGACATCTATGCAATTAAAATTGACATTTGGAAAGACAGTTGTGAAGCTTCACATTAAATTTTACATATATTGAATATGTTTTATGCATTTAGCCAAAACCAAACCAAAAAAAAAACCAGCCAAGACAGCTTTGTAAGTTTCTGTATCTGTCATGCTACGTTAGCTGGTTTTAAGGGTGTTATTTAAGGAGGGTGTTTGAGTTTGTTACAAGGCTGGGAAGAGCAAGACACTACTTTTCCTCTTTCCAGTTTTCTCTTGAAGAAAATTAAGTAGAAAAGGAAGTAGAAAGTGTTGGCTGTTTTTCATTTGCAAGAAGCTGCCAGATCTGAAAATCTAGCCTGTTAGAGACAAATATTTTGTGATTAACTTTTAACAGTTTAAATATGAGAACTTGAGACTTAACTTCAGTATCTTTAGTTTCTTTCAGGGTTGAATAACTTCAGTTATTCTAGGTTAACTGGTGATTCCGAGGAGTCAGCAGTAAAGGTGGGGGATATTTTGTGACAGAAAGAACCAGACACAAATAGCACACACAAAAATTGGACTTTCTTACTCTACTTTTTAAAGTCGCAACCCATACTAAATTTTTCTCGAACAAAAAGGGTGACTAGTCATACTTTAGTATGAGTTGGTGATCACAGTGTGTATTACTGTGACTGGTCCTTAAACCCACTGATTTACTTTTCCTGTTTTCAAAAGAATTAGGAAACAGTTTGGTAAAGGAAGAAGTGTTTATCTCTCGATTAGCTGAGGGCAGTGGTGGGAGAAAGTCTAAATTCCTCCTTGGTATGCCAATGGTCTTAATTTGCAGAAAGGTTTGAGACAGAGGTTAGAGCATGTGAAAATTGAGGTGGACGGGTCTTTAAAATGTTAAGGTTCCATTGATTAGGTGACTGTCAGAAAAAGCATTGGTCATTTTGACCTTTAGAATTGTAAGTCTTTAGTTGCACTCTTTATCCCCATAATGGATTATATTGATTGAAACTAGAAAGTAGATGGTAAATGTGCCAAGTTAAAATATAGTATACAGATATTTATGGAAATTCAAATTGTTCCCCAAATGGTATTTTATATAATCAATTCTTATTACGGTATCTCTAGTCCTTTAAAAATAATTTTAAAGGGCTGAGAGTATGGCTCATTGATAAAGCATGTGCTAAGATGCAAGAGAATCCTGGGTTCAGTACTCAACACCAAATAATTAATTAAAACGTCATGGGAATTCCCATAAACCAGTGTGATTTACATGGTTTATTTGGACTTGAGATTGTTTAGGTTAAAAAAAAAAAAAAAGGTTTAGAAGCAAATATGTGATCTCCTCTCCCTCCTCTCAGTGCTTAGGGTCAAGGTCAGGGCCCTGAACGTGCTAGGAAAGCACCTGGTATCTTTTCCTCATCCTAGCTCTATTTGCCTTGTGTCCCTCTAGATACTGGGGATTAAATATAGGGCTTCCTGGGAAATCTTTGTCAGCTTTGTTGCTTTGTTTACTTTTGTTAAAGGATATGGGGATCCTTTGCTGGCCAACCTTTTACTTCAGTATTCACAGTCTCATTTGTTCCTATTGTTTAAGTTAGCATTTTGATGCAGTGAGACCTATATGTCAAATTTTTGCTTGAGCACTAAAGACACATTTCAGATAATCTTTGTTTACTTTGTTTTGTTTTTGCTTTAATTTATTTACATTTATCTTATATGCATTGGTGCTTTGCCTGCATGTATGTGTCAGATATTGGAGTTACAGACAGTTGTGAGATGCCATATGAGTGTTAGGAATTGAACCTGGGTCCTCTGGAAGAACAGTTAGTGTTCCTTAACCCCTAAGCCATCTCTCCAGCCCCTCGTTTCTGTTAGTCTTAACAGAACTAAATACGTTTGTACTTCTCTCCTGTTTCTTATATTATCTTGATAATTGATGTGGGTATCTTCTAAATGGCTCACATTTAAAATCAAATTTTCCTTTCTCTAACTTAATAACCTGTCTATTGCTGCAGTTCCTGTAATGACTTTTTTCTTTTGCCTTTCTATTCTCTTCACTCTAAATTCAACATTTTATCCTTGGGTATGGCAGTGCAGGGAGCCTGGGGCAGGAAGTTCCAATGTTGAGACTTGTCTCAGTGAAACAATTATATGCGATGGTATTCATGACAAATCCTACATTCCTTAATTAGAATTTTTTTTTAAAGATTTGTTTTATGTAAGTGCACTATAGCTGTCATCAGACACACCAGAAGAGGGCATCCAATCCCATTACAGATGGTTGTAAGCCATCATGTGGTTGCTGGAAATTGAACTTAGGACCTCAGGAAGAGCAGTCAGTGCTCTTAACTGCTGAACCATCTCTCTGACCCCTAGGATTTTTTTTTTTTTTAATTAAAATAGTATTTGGCTACCTTAATAAAGTTACTAAAAAGTGAATGTGGCCTTTAAGGATAAACAATCTCTTTCTAATGTAAAAGAAGATGAGCTTTGAGGTGCCCGTGTTACACATAGATGTCAGAGACCCATATCCCTACTCTTCGGCCACTCTCACCATGCAGCTCCACCTTAGGAGCCAATTTAGCTGCCTTATGCCATGTATTTATAGATGCCACAATCCTAAATGGAAAGATAAAATTTATTTTGCTAGAGGAAAAATATTGGCAAGTGGAAATAGTTGAATTTTGTGCTTTAATATATTTCAAGTTATTTTTTATATGATCATACCAATTCATGTAATATTGCCACTACTTTTGTCACTATTCATGATGATTCTGTGATTGGGGATAGAGTGAGGTAGATGGGTAGAATTTATCCCTCAAATATAATGTGTATAGCCTTTTATTTATCTGTGGACACAGAACTTTGTACTTTTTGTGCTGCCACAGAGGTTCCCACTACTACTAAGTACATTCTTTTGAAAGTAATTGGTGCTGTTACTTAATCCAGGTCTTGCGGCTCCCCAGTAATTCAGGGCAGGAAAAAAATTTGGAAAGACAAATCAAAGAAGATGGGAAACTTCCACCAGCAAAGACAATTTAATGAAGAATTTGAGTGCAAAGAGCTTTTCTAGAGAGGTAAGGGAGAAGCGAAGGGCAATAAGTCTTCGTGCTGAGTGGGCTCCAACACTCAGAGCCTGAGGTTTGTCTTCTCTTCTACTAGATTAGCCTTGCTGCACTGCGCAGCTTTTGACTTCTTATGCCAGTCCTTGTAGTTTTTAAGGTTAAAAACAAAAACTCATGATTTCTGAACCAGTTAAGATTATTTTGTTTTCAGTCAGAGAGTAAGATTAGCAAATCCTTGGTCTATACTGTGATATCATCCAAAGACTCTCAGATGTCCTTGAGTTCTGTAAATAATTTTAAGATGCTGATCTTGGGACCTGAGAAATGGCTCAGTTGGGTAAGGTGACTGCTACCAAGCCCAAGAACTTGTGTTCAATCCCAGGATCCACATGGTAGAAGGAGAAAGATAGTTCCCACGAGTTACCTTCTAACCTCCACATGTATAGACACACGCATGCAACAAATGGTTTTTTGTTTGTTTTAACTCCATAGATGTAAAAAGAACTATGTCAAATATCATTTGGATTTTTCAATATAAAGATACTGAAGATACTTAGTTCATTTTCCCGGGAATAACTAACCTTGAGGTTAATTACTAAGCTGCAAACTTCAAGCTGAGTGAGTTGAATTAGCTCATGCCTATAATCCCAGAGTGAGAGTTAAGTATTCTCTAACCTGAGTCAGATAATAAGACTTAAAACAACAACAACAACAAAAATGTACTTTCCTAGAGGAAAATAGCAAAGTATAACAGTTTGAACCTATTAGGTTGTTGAACTAGTGGGAAATTAATCAAACAGAATCTCACTATGTAGCCTAGGCTGGCAGCTTGCTGAGTGCTGGCATTATTGATGTGTATCACTGTGTCCAGTGATTTTTGTTTGTTTGTTTACTTGTTTATGAGATTTAGTGTCACTGTATATACAGGCAAGTTTGGGACTTGAGAGCTTCTCTGCCTGATACATAATGGTATTGAGGCCTATACCAACAAATCTGACCAGAGTTAGTGGCTTTTGTTTTGTTTCAAAGTCAACTAAAAGGAAGTGAAGCTGGAGAGTTTCTATATCCTTGGGTTATAGTGCCAAACTGCTTCCTGGAAGTGTAAGCAGTGCTCATTCAATTACAGTTAAGCCAGTGGGAATTTCTTCAGAGGAAATACCTCTTACTGAAAGTAATGACAGATTTTATAGTTGATGAATGTTTGCTCATTTAAAACATATCTCAAGTAAAGCAAAAAGGTTTGCGGGGATGTATAATGAACTCAGGCCCAGCATAACTAGTCTTTGTAAGTTGATTGCACAGTTTTTAGGAATGGACTTTGTAGTTGACAACATTGTGTTGTGGTGTCAGAAGGTTGGACACACTAGTGCAGAAAGTCTGTATCTTCATATCATAGTCTTGTTCCTTTCTTGCAAGTGAATAATAATGCCAGATGGAAAAGAACAAGTAAAACCTGCTTTTTATAAAAAAGAAAAAGAAAAGAAAGAAACAACTTGTAAAAATGAAGAACATTTAGAATCAGTGAAATTATTTTTTAAATCTTTACCAAGATAAATACCTCTGTGATATAAGAAAATAAAAGTCCTTAGTAACTGGTTTAGGTAGGGTTGTATCACTTTCCAAAAAACAACTTGTGAAGATGCATCAACAACCAAGTCTGTCTTGACCTTTTCTAGGAGAATCCAGAGGAAATGTAATTAAAGTTTATGCTCTCCTTTATCTTTATTCTTCTGAAAAATGAACTACCCTGTGAAAGTACCACAATGGTCTTTACATTATGGTGTGACCATTGTGGTGGCTGGGTTTAAAGTTCTCTCGAAAGGGTATTTAGTGAGAACTGTTTTCTGTCTAATGATAAGGGTGTGGAATAGCTGGGGAAACAACCTGTGAGAATGAAGAAATAATAAAAATGAGTTGCACAGCAAGGACCAGGCTCCTCTTGCTGATGGGTAGTGCAAACAGCACAGTCACTGGGTCCTGGATGAAGTGAATCCACATCCTAGCACAGCTCCTAAGTGCAGTGTATCTACACAGAGCTGCAGCCATCACTGGTACTGTTGGGTTGTTTGGTTTGGTTTGGTTTGGTTTTATTTCTGCTGTTATAGGAAAGATAGAGTAGGATCTTACGGTGGGCTTAGTCTGCATTTCTTGTATGGTGATGATGTTCTTCTCTGATGAAGAGTAAGAAGAAACAGCAATTTGTCACCATCATCAAAACTGGAAACAACTCAAAGGTCAATTAAGAAATAAAGTTTGAAAAACTCCAACTTCTGCATAAAACTAACACAGGAGCCATGTTTGAATCCAGGAAACTACATAAATATATAACAAATCATAAGAAAAAAACAAAAACTCATACCACACTAGATTATATTATGAAAAGACACCAGAGAATGTGCCCATAAAACATAAAAATGATAATCATAAGTATTTCAGCTTAGAAAAGTTGTAGCTAAGGTGAAATCTTTTTGTTTGGTTTGTAGCTGAGGTTGGCTGGAAATCTGTGACCCTCCTGCCTTTATCTCTATAATGCTAGAGTTGCAGCTTTGAGTCACCATGCCTAGTTTAAGATGAAGTCTTTTAAAGAAACATAAATCAAAGAAAAGGATGTCAGAAGCATGGTAGCTACACATACAAGGATAAAAGAGGGCTGGTAGAACTCAGGAAAGGTTTGAGAAAGGGGGGGCACTTTTAGTGACAATAGTGAATGACACTTTTAGTGAGAATGGTGAATGTGCACCCCAGATGATGGCACAATAGAGAAAAAGAAAGAAACGAGAAACCAGTATCTTTAAAAGCTAAAGTAAACCCAAAAGTCCTAGTCAGTTTGGGACTACTTCAGTCTTAGGGTTTCTATTGCTGTGAAGAGACACCATGACTGTGGCAACTCTTATAAAGGAAAGCATTTAATTGAGACTAGCTTATAGTTCAGAGTTTTAGTACATTGTCAACATGGTAGGAAGCATGGCAGTATATGCATGGTGCCTCAGAGGTATCAGAATTCTACATCTGGATCCAAAGGCAGCAGGAAGAGACTGAGTCACTTCCTCCAACAATAGCACATCTCTTAAGGTGCTGCTCCCTGTGAGCCTATAGGAAGGAGCCTTTTCCTTCAAACTACCACATCATTATTTAAAAAGAAAAAAAAGGACAGGCAGCCAAATAAAGAATTCCTCTCATGTAAACCAAAGCTCAGTGGTGGTTGTATAACATTGTATACTTAATGTCAGTGGATTGGAAGCGTAAAAGTAGTTTGAACAGTAAACTTTGTGCTCATTTTGTCATAATAAAATCTGTAAAGCAGAGCATTAGACTGTAACAACTGTCAGAGCTACAGTTCTAAACACTTAACACTAAAGGAGAAAGGCTGACTGTTGAAAGGCACCCCAAAATCTGGAACTCAGCCCAGAACACTTAACACTGAGATGTAGTCTTGTAAAATGGTTGGATTTTAAAAACTAACCTTTTTTTAGTCGTGGAAAAAAGACCAAGTGACCTGGAAAAACAATATCACATGGATTTGGTGCTTCTGGCAGCAATATTTTCTTCTAGATAATAAAGCAACATTAAAGAAACAAAAAACTATTAAAGGAAAAACGGTAATTCAGACCACTAGACTGTCCTTCAAGAATTTTATGCCATTTCTGGGTATGGTGGCATACTAAGTCAAGTGCTAAGCATTAAATATATTTTGTGATAGTTCCATATTAAAAGTTGGGAATAATGGTTTTAGAGCTTTGAGGTTTGACAATGTAGAAAGAATATAACCCACTATCAGAAAGTCTGTTAGAAGAAATGAAAGTACTGTGCCTAAGCTATAGATAGAAACATTGATTCAAGTTATTCTGATTGGTATATTCTTTTGCTGAAAAAAATTACATGAAGTTTATAGTTATAATAGAAAGTCATAAGTCAATTTAAGTTGATTTATTCTTTGGCAATTTCATACATGAATATAATGCAATGTGGTTAAATTATGCCATTCCCACTGCCTTCTTTAACTCATCCCAGACCCTACATCCATACCCCTCCCAACTTGGTGAGGCCCCCCCACTTCCCCACTGAGTCCTTTTAGTCCTGCCAACATGTGCGTGGGTATAAGGTACCATCCACTGACCCATAGGCAACTTGCCATGGGCCACACTATTAAAAAAATTGACTCTTCTTGCAGCAACTATCTACTGTCCATAGCTCTTTGTCTAGGGGCGGGGCCTCATGTGTCCCTCATCTTCCTGCTGAACTGTTGATTGGCTTGAACTTGTACATATCTTGTGTCCACAACCATGGCTACTATGAGTTCATGAGTGTGGTGGCCTTGTCATGTCCAAAAGACAACCATTTCACAATAGTACGCCCCCACCTCCCACTTCTGGCTCTTAAGAGTTTTTGACTCCTTTTCTGCATTGTTCCCTGAGTCTTAAGGGATGGTATTAAGGTAGAAGTCCCATGTAAGGCTAATAAGCACTCCACAGTCGCTTATTCTCTGTTGTCTTTGTCTTAACTTCCAACTGCTGCATGAAGAAGTGATAAGGGTATAAGAAGAAAGCTTTTGGTTACCCCCATAACTTTTATGCCACTAATGCACCAATGAACACACCTTCTAGGTCAAATGTTTTTAGAGTTCACAGGCTCCATAGCTGGATAAGACTTAATGACTTTTCACCTCAGCTCCTGTTTAGCACCTTCCAGCCTATATAAGCTAGCCAGCATGAAAGAAGCTTGTAAGGTGTAAGCTTGATGAACCAGCTATGACATCAAATAATCGGAACTTTCAGGGCTAGGGAGATGACTTAATTGGAAAGTACTTGCTTTGCAAGCAGGAGGGGAATTTCGCTCCCAGAATCCAAGTGAAAAAAGCTTGATTTGGTGACTCAGACTTGTAGTTCCACTGCTATAGAGGCCAAGGTGGGGGGTTCTTAAGGCTCCCTTGCCAGGCAGTCTAGCCTACTTGTTGAGCTCCTATGAGAGATCCTGTCTCAAAAATAAGGCCATGTTACATGAGGAACAACATTTGGGGTCTTGTAACCTCCATGTGAACACTGCAGTACACTGCTATGCACACGTACTAATTGGAACTTCCAGGCTTCACTCCTACCCCTGGAGTGAAAAGATGTTTGAATTTAGTCCCTCGTGGCAATTATTTAATCAGCTCGTGCCCACATGGCTAGGGATGGTAATGAATCTAGCAAAACATAGAAACTCGTCCCTTCATCCTTATTGATCCTAAATCCCTTGTCCGATTTATCCACTCTGTTCCACTGTCCTGAGTCAGAGACTTTATAATGTATCATTAGAAGTCTTACTGGAATTCTCTGCCATAAAGTTTGTCTATAGGTCTCAAGACACCCTCATTCCACATTAAGAGAAAAAGAATTTATATATGTAAGTATACAGGAATTTATAGTTTTTATGAAAATTTACATTTAGAGTTTTGGCCATATCCTAGGAATATAAAAACTCTCAGTTTGCCTCTGCCTTGCCCTTAGCAGTGTCGTAAGTTATAAAAGAGATGAGACAAAAACCAGGGGGGACCTTCTGTATAGTTATGGGTTGTGGTTATTTCTTCTGAGGCCAGGACATTCAGGGTGGTCTGTTTTTACCTCCATATGTTATTTCTGACATGAGCCACATTTCAGTAGTACAGAGACACTTTCTTGAGTTAAGTAAGTTCTAGCAAACACCCCGAGCAGATGTGTTGTGGGAACCTCCAGTTCGTAACTGGTTGATCAGAAGTGTACTAGGTTCTGTAACTGGTGCTGGAAATAAGTAATAGTCCTTAACCTGTACAGTCTGCTAAATGGGCAACCTTATAACTGAAGCATAAGACACCCAGTGATGTACAGAAACTCAGAGAATTGCCAAATATGGAGAGAAATCTATGCAGTTGGTGTCCTACACTGAGTGTTTAGATGTGCATCAAGTTTGTCAAAAAGGGAATTTCAAGTTGTTACATAAAAGAAGTGCAGTAAAAGTATGAATAGTAGAAAAGAGTGTAATGATAATGAAAACAGTTTGTAATAATAAAGTAGGGAGGGCCAGAGTGTACTATAGAAACATAAATGTGTGTGTGAGAAACAACCTCTATCATCTTGGTAGAAGATGAAAGGCGGGGCTTGAGATATGGCTCAGTGTTAGAACACTTTCCCAAACATATTGTGAAGCTCTGGATCAGTCCCTAACACTGCCCCCAACCTATAAAAAGTAAGGCAAGGCAGAAGATGGGCTGAAAAGCAATTAGTTGAATGATGTTGGTTAAGTTAAATTCACAGTAAAGGGTCTTAAAATGTCATTCAAGGGCACAGCTGTCATAAACAAAACTACAAAGATGTTAAGAAAATTAAAAAGGACAGGAAGGTGGCTCTGTAGGCAAAAAATACTTACCATGTAGGATAGAAGAGCCAAGGTTATACTGAGCTGTGTGAGACCTGTTGGATAAAATAGCTAAAACTGTGTGTGCCCAAGGACCAGTCTCATAAAGGTACTGAATCTAAGGAAAGAGGGCAGCCATGGAGGATGGAGCCTCCAGATAGTGAAGATTTGGTGGTCAGCAAAAAGGGGAAGCAGAGTCAAGGATCTTGTTAAAACCAAATAGAAGGTGATAAGCCTGCCTCTCACCCAGAAAGGAGTCAGAGATAAAAATAAACACAAAACCAGGTAGCACAATAATATTGAAGTAAATCAGTCATTCACATCCCTCCTTTCTATTTGTACTGCCATCTGATTTAGGAAAAGAAAACACTTCAACGAGAACAGAAGAGGGCAGACAATATTCATGTAAAGTTACTTAAGTAGAAAAACGAACCAGGAGTCAAACATTTCAGGTGTTGATAAATCCGTTTAGAACAATGGTGAGCCAAAGAAAATTACAATGCTGTACTCCTTCCTGCAGTAAAAGCAGTTACAGACACAAAAAGCCCCAAATCCAAATTCAGAACCCCAAAAGGACCAAAACCAAAAAACAAATGTGAGGATGAATTTTCTGAACTTAGAAAATAAAATCTTTCTAAAATCTTTTATCTTTTAAGATGAAGCTAAGGAAAATACTAAATTAGGGGCACTGACCAAAGTCATGAAGGCAGCCAAAAAGATGTCAGTGGGGACAGAAAGTTACATAGATGTGTGTGCACACAGGGAAACAGACACATGTTTTCTGCTGAGGCTTGAACCCAGGGCCTTATAGTCTTCTTCAAAGGTATATTCTTTTTCAAAGTCAGATCACCAGTGAATATGATATAAGTTCAAAGAGTGCAGTTCCTAAGGAAAAAAACAATAATAGGGCTGATGTTTCAACTTCTGCTCATGGAAGCATTCTTTAAATGGGAAGACTCTAGAATACACAATAAAAATGTCTTCAGACTGGAGGTGTCAGTGGATGGTCTACATGGTACCAACACCATGTAGACAATGCCTCCCCACCCCCACCTATTCCTATTTACTAGGAAAATAATCCAAAATGATTACTTTGAAGTTATAGCTTAGTTCCCTTCCAAGAAAATTAAATTTTCCTTGGGTTTCCAGGAAGAAAAGAGGCTCGCAACAGACTTCTTAACACTGACACTGAGCAAAATACCTGTGGAACAACTCAGCTAAAGTCTGAAAATATAAGTCAAGGTTTTATAGCCATGAAGAATTTGCATGGTGAAATATTACGAGTAAAGACATGACAAAATGGGGGAAATGTTTGAAGCTAATTTTAATTGAAACCAGTTTCTAAAAATCTAGGCAAATCATAAGCATTGATTTGCAGAGAGACTTCATAGAAGAGGAAGAAGATGATAGAAAATGATAACTGGATTACAGAGGGCCCAGCTTGAGTTACAGAGAGAGAGAAGTTCAAACTAAAGCTGTGCTGAAGCTTCCGGGGTAGGGAGATGGTTCCATTGTAACACGCTTGCTGGCCTATGCTTACTAGGACCTAGCTTTGGACCTCCCAGCCCCACATAAAAGCCAAGAACAGCAGTATGCTTCTTCAGCTCCAGCCCTGGGAGTGGTAAGAGGCTAGGGAGAAGGAGGATGATAGAGATAGGGAGGATCCTTGGAGCTAACTAGCCAGCCAGCCTAGCTAGTCAGTGAGCTCTAGTGCCAGTGAGTATTCCTGTCTCAGAAACCAAGGTGTGGAATGATAATGAACTAAAATGAACCTCTTGCCTTACATGTACACGTACAAGATTAAAGCTACTTTAAAACATTTCTCTCCAAACTCTGGAAGTTAGACTCTTCAGCTGGTGGGAGCATACATAGGCAAATGGATGCATTGCTGGTAAATGTGGATACATTAACAGAGTACCTGGGAGGGAATCCTGTAGTTTTCAGCAAATCACATACATGTATCCTTTGGCACAGGCATTAAAATTTTTGGTAATCTATTTTAAAAAATATTAAAATACACTTTACAGTTTTGTGCTAGTGGTCCCTGAGCACTGCTTTTATTAGGCAGGGTGCCCTGGTATACAGAACCATTAAAATGAACATATTAAAAAGATTCATTCAAATGGCTTACATGTTAAATGCTGGGTCTTCCAACAATGGCTATCTGTATGCTGGAGAGGCTAAGAACCCAATAGTTATATGAAACTGGATGCCTTGGTCCTAATTTGGTGCTGGAGCCCTGGAGGATTTTGGGGGTATTTTTGGAGGGTCTCTGAATTTCAGTGTTGGAAAGTCAAAGGAGCAGTAGTCTGAACTTTGAAATACAGTGTCGTCACCAGCAGCAACAGCAAACATACTCACTAGCAAGAAACAGAGGCAGGCAGTTTTCTCTGGTCCCTATATCTGGGCCAGTCCTGGAAGGTGAACTCATTCTGTGGAGAGTCCCCTTGGCCTCCCTTAGTCCTTTCTGGAAACTCCTTCACAGTCTCTGTCTTGAGTCGTGTCTCCTATTGACACAAGATCTCAGCAAGTTGACATTTAATATTAAACATCATACATAACTTAAAAAGCAGAACCATTTTAAATGTCCATTAATAGGAAAATGACTGGATGCACTGTAGTGTTGTGCAGCCAATAGCACAGTCTCTAGGTGGATGGTCCCCTTTCAAGTCTCCCTTGCTCCAGACAAGGGAGCTAGATAACCTAAAGAAGATGTCAGTGACAGAAGAGAGGTTTTCCTTTTTCTTAACTGGCGTATATTTTCACCACAAAATCATGTATTTATATATGTAAACACAAAGCTAACTGATAGAATAAAAGAAAAACGGAAAATTAAAATATTTTTTACACTATATTTTTACACCTCCCAAGCATCACCAGATAACAGGAACTTTCTAGTGGCAAGTTTATCAAGTCTATGACTTAAGCAGATTTATTCTGGAAAGGCCTTTGGACCAACTGAATTAAGTAAAAATTACACAGAAGTACACCAAACATAACAGTAGTCCCTTGATTTTGATGTGCTATCGCACATTTCCAGTCTCAGCACTGGCAAGGTGGTAGCAGGAAAATGGTGAATGTGTGGCTAGCCTGTGCTACACTGGAGAAAGAGGGAGGAGGGGGAGAAAAAGGCTGGAGAAGGAAGAGTAGAGAAGAAAACGGGGAAGGTAGGGGGCCCTAACTTACACAGCAGGTTAGTACTGTATTTTCATTTATGTTGTGTCATTTAATATCTATACATTGCAACCTATTTTTCTTGCAGGTTCAGAGTGTTTTTGAAATAATGATTCATAATTTATTAACTATTAAGTAATTTATTAAGTAAAAGACTTGATATTTAAACCCAGGTCCATGTGACTTTAAAGCCTGAGTTTGTTTGTTTGTTTTTAACTATACTACATTTCTGCAGGATAAACATCTACTGTAAAGAAGAAAGAACATCGGGTGCTAAGGTTTAGTTTAAACCTGTAGTGGCTGCTTGGAAAATGAAGATGCAGACTCCAGATTGGTGGCTTATATGTTCTTCATGCAAGGGCAGCATACTAAAAAAGAGAAGTGTAAGTTTTCTTTAATTTCTGATAGGGGATTGTCTTAGGGTTTATCTTGCTACAGTAAGACATCATGATCAAAGCAATTGGAAGGGATAGGGTTTATTTGGCTTATGCTTACAAAACACTGTTCATCATTGAAGGCAGTCAGGTTAGGAACTGAAACAGAGCAAGCACCTGGAGGCAAAAGCTGATGGAGAGGCTATTAAGGGGTGCTGCTTACTTGCTTGCTCCCCGTGGTTTGCTCCCCCACCCATAGTGGGCTGGGTCCTCCTTCATTAATCACTAAGCCAGATCTTATGGAGGTATTTTCTCAATTGAGGTTCCCTCCTTTCCAGTTTCTATAGCTTATGTCAAGTTAATAAAACTAGTTAGCATAGGGATATATACACAAACTTCTGTATTGATGTAGAAATAAATGTTAGAATTGTCCCCAGTGGCTAACTAAACTTGGATGGCATGGAGGCTGAGCAAATAGTGTGGTTACCATACAAGCCTGACGACTGAGCTTGATCCCCAGAACCCGCGAACACATAAAGAGAACCAACCTGATTGTTGTCCTCTGACCGCTGTATACACACCCTGACCCACAACCTCTGCTACACACAAGTCGGTGCACACACACACACACATTAACATTAAAAAAGAAAGGAAAAATCCTAATGTGCAGTTTTTAATGATATTGTCAAAATCAAAAAACTCAGAAGATGATCTTTTTGTGACATTTCAAAGTCTTTTGTGGATTCTGTTTTTGCTGTGAAATAGTAGAGCTACAGTTTACCAGGCCACGATGAAAGGACAGTGTTCTCACACCAGCAGAGGCTCTCCTCAGTCTTTTGTAAGCCAGGGGGTCAGCTGAAGTGTGTTTCTTTGTATTATTCAGGTGCTGGTGGAGATTACAGAGATCCCAGAGTTCCCCTCCCCAAGCCAGCCCTTCATATTTCCACAGGCTTCCCTGATGATAAGGCATTCTTTAAATTTCGCTTCCCATTGGAGTAGTTGAGTAGGGAATTTGGTTTGTTTTGATTTGTCTGTATTTAGTTATGTTAGAGAATCTAATTTGTGATTCTTTATAACTGAAGAGTGAAAGACTATGTTAGATTTGGCATAAAATGTTTTCTGTAAGTTTTATAGAATTAATTCTGAGCCTTTTCTGGTTGTCAGAACTGTGCTGACCAGTGACTGAAAGCTGCAAGCATTGGAACATATTTGTAGAAGACAAGAGATTCTAAGGTGAGATAATAAGATTTGCATTATCATTTCTCTAGATAATTTTGTAACTATATTGGGCATTAAGAGTTTAAAAAGAATAAATATACTATCCCAACCTGAAATTTTACAAAACCATTTAAGAAGTAATAGAATTGCATCTGCAGTAGTGTACAGATAAGAGCTGGGCCTCCCCCTCCTACTGAACATGTAAACTGCCCATTCAAACAAGTGGATGAACATGTAAGAAAGTAAGAACTTTGGAGAGTAGGACCAAAGCAGGTATATTATGTAAGGTAAATGGGTTCTGAAGCCACCGAATACTTGGAGGACATCCTCAGACTTTCAACAGAAAGGGCATTGTCACATCAGCAAAGGCTTCCATATCCTTTTGTAAAAGACAAGAGATTGACTGAAATAAATTTTGTTTCCTGGTTTGGGCTTTGATTTATAAGATTTTCATATTCTAAAACTCCACAAATGGAGAAGTTTAATCAAAACTGGATATAGTTTTGTGATACTCTTAAGTACTAGGTAGAAACAATTATATGTTCTCTACAGAGGGACGTATGCAACCATAAAATAATTATATACATTTTTTAAAAAGAAAATCACAAAAATGTAAGTGTGAAAATCAGGTCACTGTGACCAGGACTCAGCAGAAACAACAAAAAACTAAAATAGTGCTAGAAATAAATAGTATATAAATATTTACATAAAATAAGAGATTGTGAAAGTGACCAGTCATATTTAAACAGGAATCAATTGTATCAGAAATGAAAATTCTAACAACTTTAAAAATAAGTGGTTAACATATAGGCATAGTTAAAAGCTGTTCACAACCTCCTAGAAAATACAAGGTTGTGAACTGTGATTAGAGTCCCAAAGAGAAAATTCCAGGCTGGTCTGAACCATATAATGAGACTCTGTAGAGAGAGAGAGACTGGGTAGGAGAATATCCATGGTAATCATTGGCATTCACCACAACTAATGAAAGACACACATTCTCAGAGTTAAAGAGCCCAGGGATTTCTGTGTTCACAGTTACACTGTGAAGCTGCAGAATGCCAAACACAGAGGCAGCAGGCCACAGCCTCCCAGAAACCTGTTCGGGGAGGGAGAAGGGAAATGGTCATGAAAGGCAATATGGAGTAAAAGAAACTGAGCAAAACAAAGGGTAGGTGAGTCCAGTGTCAAACCGGGGAAGCAGTGACAAGGTACGCTGTGGAGGTTTTTTAACCTTCAGTGCCATGTACATTAGTAGACATAGATTGAAATTTTAGTATTCCATGTCACTGCACTGTATTAACAAAAAATATGAAGACTTATTTCAGGTGTGGTAGCTAAAAGCAGATGAACAAAATGTTTTTTATTTTTTTCTTTTGTAAGTCAGAACTGAGGATAAAAACAGCAATTTAAAAGAATGTAACAGTATTGATTCATTCACTCATTCATTCATTCATTCATTCATTCATTATTTTATGCTAAGGATTGAATTCCATCCAGGTTTAACACACTCTACCACTGAATGCCCCAAAGGCTTGTCTTGGGGTTTGTTTTCCTGTTTTGATACAAGCTCTTGCTATGCAGCCCTGGCTAGCCTGGGGCTATGTAGCTCCAACTGACTTCAAATTTGAGGTCATTTACTGTCTTTGTCTACTGAGTGCTGGGACCATAGCCATGTGCGACTGCACTGGCTCAAGTGTTTCAGGTGCTGCTTTACTTACTGATTTTGAAAGTCATCCACATTGTAATAAATATATCCATTTTTTTGTTCCTTTTCATTGCCGAGTAAGATACCTTTTATAGATAAACCACAATTTGTTCATTCTTGTATTTGTGCTTAGAAAAAAATGTCTTTCAGATTTTTAGCTAATTAAGCTAGTAGAGTATTTATTAACTTTGTGGGTAACTTGTAGCTTCTTGGCTTTTCAGTAAAGAGTAACACAAAAGCCCTGAGGAGTATTTAGAGATCATAAAACAAATTTTGTACAAATAATGTTAATAAGGCCAAATAAAAGGGAAACAAATTAGGAGCACACTACCATATGATATGCTGTCAAAGTGATAATATTTCTAAATGGCTATGCAAAAGATGCTATAATTTATAAACTCACTGAATGATGGTGTTTTAATTAATTTTTTTTTTTTTTTGGTTTTTCGAGACAGGGTTTCTCTGTGTAGCCCTGGCTGTCCTGGAACTCACTCTGTTGACCAGGCTGGCCTCGAACTCAGAAATCCGCCTGCCTCTGCCTCCCAAGTGCTGGGATTAAAGGCATGCACCACCACTGCCTGGCTTTAATTAACATTTTTGTTATGTATTATTGCCAGCCATTTAATTTCACTTAGTGCCTCTTTTGAAGCCACTTGTTGACATTAAGTTTTTTTTTAATTGCTTTAATTGTTAGAAGTAATTACTGTTTTGTAACTGTCTGATATTTTCACATTGATCAATGTTGCTAGGGCTGAGGATGTAGCTTAGTGATAGAGTGATACATTGCCAATATGTCTGATGTCCTAGAGTCAACCATTCGGACCACGTAAAGAATAAATGAGATATGGAGGGAAGAACTGCATTTTAGTGCTGGGAGCTCAGTGTAGAGCAAATGTTACCATGTAGGAGGTGCAGGCTTCAGTCTCCAGGCACCAAGCAAACAAAAAAGAATTCATGTTAATATAATGTATGATACGTTCTCCTATTTGTGAATGATGTTGATTCAGATCAGTTCTATTAATTTTCATGGGTTCAAAAGTATATTGGAAGCTGTAGTTCATCGGGTTGCCGAGACAGGTTGCATGTACAGATGGCTTTAATCATGCAGATTATCTGAGAGGTGAATCCAGACCTTTTCTTTAATTTTAGTATTATTTTTATTAGTGTGTAAATGGGAGGGAGGGGTGTCTGTAAATAATGTGTGTGTACAAGTGTATGTGTGCATGTGTATCTGTAAGTGTGTGTGTATAACAGTGTGTGTACATGAGTGTGTATGCATGTGTGAGCATGGAAGTGTGTGTGTGTGTGCATGTGTGAGCATGGAAGTGTGTGTGTGTGTGCATGTGTGAGCATGGAAGTGTGTGTGTGCATGTGTGAGCATGGAAGTGTGTGTGTGTGCATGTGTGAGCATGGAAGTGTGTGTGTGTATTACAGACTTGTAAGCTATGTTTTTGAAATTGAGAACTGCCGTTGGCTGACTTTACTTATTTATAACTATGTCTATAGCCCTCTCCTATCTTCTTTCTTCCCTTCTTCCCCTCACCCTTCCCCTGCTTTTCTCTTTCCTTGGTGAAGATGGATCCTAGAACCTCCCTTGTGTTGGACAAATTCTTTATCGCTGAGCTTTGTCCCCAACCATAACCCTGTTTAGTCACTTTTGTTTTCAATTTAACTTTCTTTTGGGAACTTTATACATGAGAACTACATCTACCTGACTTCCCATCTCTCCCCACTCTGACTCCTCCCAGTTCCCTCCTCAAATTCATGACCTCTCTATTATTGTTACATATGTATGCTATTGGCTTTAGTACACAGACACACACACACACACACACACACACACACATCCTACCTACTAAGTCTATTTAGCTTTGCTCATGTGCACATGTGTCCATGGCTAAGCACTTGGGATTGGACAACTTATTCAGGAGCTGGTACCAGAGGAAACAGATTCTCTCTGAGCAGCCATTGCTCATCTCTAGTTCAGCTAGAAGTAGAACTTTGTGGAAATTCCCTGCTCACATTAAAATGTCCATTGGTATTGTCATTGTGCCTGTCTTGTTCAGACAGACAGATTGTTGAGAGTTCATGGGTTAGTTTTCCCTGAATGTATAGGAAACACTAGCAGCAGGCACTCTGGTCCTCTGACTTCCCACCCCCTCTTCCTTGATATTCCCTAAGCTTTGCATGGGGGATTATGTTGCAAATATAGCAATTTGGGCCAGAGACCCCATAGATACTTATGTTCTGCAGTTTGACCAGTAATGGATCTCTGCAATCATTCATGTACATCTGTTCTGTTCCAAAAAGAAGCTTCTTTGATGATGGTGATCACCGTACTTACCTGTGGTATAAAGATAAGTACCTAGAATGCAGTTAAAATTACATTAATTTAGATATAATAGGTTTTCCTCTAGAGTCTATACCTGTTTCACCCATAGAGAGTTGGCTAGAGTGGGCTTTATTTAGTACAGTTAGACAGCTATTGTTTACTCACAAGCTAAAAGTACCTCTCTTGAATGACAAGATAGCTTGCCAGTTCCAGACACTGCTGTGGTTCATAGATTTTTACAGCTGGGTGAGACTCCTGGTTGGTCCTTTCCTTTATATTATGAGATCAAGGCCTCCAGGGTAGAGGCTTCTAGGGCAGTTCTAGCTCAGTTCCTCTAAGTCCTGTGCCCTGAGTATATGGTGCCTTCAACACTAGGGTCTTACCTTCAAGATCTGCAGGGCAATCAAGGGCAATGGAATAGCCTATATTGGTTTGGAATACTTTTGTTTCCTGACCAACAACTCAAGTGTGGGGGTGGGTGGGGGGTGGGGGTGTTAAGCTGTATACACATGTGGAGGTCAGAGGGTAACTTCTGTAATTTGTTCTTTTTCTGCCAAATGGTTCTGAGGATGGGACTCAGACCTTCAGGGTTGGTGGCAGCACCTTTACCTTCAGAGCTATCTTGCTGGTGCTTGAAAGTGCCTTTCTGTTGAGTTGGCATTGAAGTAAATGCATTAATTAATTAATTAATGTTAATGAATCATATATTTAAATTGTAGCATTCTGTTTGTTTAGGCATTCTGAAAGTCACAAGGTTTAAGTTAGGAGAGACTTTGAGGCAGGTGCTATAGTTTGTTAGATAAAAATTTGACAGAAAGATCCTGCAGTGTAGGTGGAGAGTGAAAACTGAGCTATGAACTGATGTCACAGGAAAGGAGAGAAGGGGGGAGGTGGTATGAAAAGCGAGTGAACCAAGAGTGCCCCAGATTAAAGACAGGAAGGGAAGAGAATGGAGAGCTAGATGGAAAAGTGGCTTTCAAGCCAAATTCATGCATGAATCTTCTTAAAGAAAATTTAAATATGAACCAAAATGTATTTACAGGATATATGTGAGATTATGATAAAAAGAAACAACCTGAATCATTTTATAAAATCAGCCTTATGAAATCAAGTTACATTTCTCCAGTGGATCTTAGGTACCATTCAGTTAGGGCCTTAATGTTGAGGAACACATAGCAAATTTTACAGATGTAGTCTCTGGATAGTAGAATTGTATCTTTCAGCATTGATAGGTATTAATAATTTAGCTGAAAGCAGCTAACATGGTACCTGGCATATAGAGGTCACATAGCAATTGTTACTTTTGGATGTCCTGAAAGTTCATGAACTGGACTTACCAAAAGGTCAAGAGACACTCTAATGACCTTAGAGAATGGTGGAGAGCCCAGGAAAACCAATTTTGGGCTAAAATGCTGAAGGACTAAGTAGCTGTGGCACCCTAGAGAAATAGAGTCCTTTTGCATTTTAGAAAGTTACAGGTGAAAAAGAAATGGAGGGGTACAGAGACAGTAGATTGGAAGAAGGAAGACTAGTCAGTCCATTATTCCTGATGCTGTGTAAGATGGGTGTGTCTAAATACTGACCCAGTCAATATAGTCTCAGTTTATGAAAGCCATATGACTTGAGAAACAACCCTAGGCTCAATCCTTAGCCAAAATAATTCTGCTATTAGTTTTTAGAAACCATGTGAGATAATAAATCTTAAACTCAGTGTTTTAAATTTATAAATGGGGATAATTGTTATTCAGTAAAATGATACTAATATTGGTAACTAACTTGAGTGATACAGTAGATCAGTATGTACCCCTAAATTCCTCTGTTGAAACCTAAATCTCAGTGAGATGGTATTTGAAGTGATAAGTATTAAGGCTTGAGCCCTTGTGAATAGCTTGCTTAACTCTATACTGTGTAGAAATAGAAGTAGAATCAGATTGACCTCTGTGAACTAGGAAGTAGATAGACCCTTAACCAATCAGTGAATCCGCTGTGTCCTTGATCGTACACTGTCCAACCTTCAGAAACATGATAGAAATATCTGTGTATTCCATTGTAGCAACTTAAACAGAACAAGAAAAATGCTATTAGAACAAAGATTTTATTTTATTTTGTGCAAATGAGTGTCTGCTTACCTATATGTCTTTGCACCACCTGCATACAATGCTTGCAAAAGCCAGAAGAGGGCATAAGAGCCCAAAGACTGGAATGGCAGAGGCTTTGTGAGATGCTTTGTGGGTGCTAGAAATTGAAATGTGTCCTCTGGAAGAGCAATCAGTGTTCTTAACCACTGCGCCATCCCTCCAATCTCAGAACAAATACTTTTAAAGCCTATGTAGCTTTGAGGTCAGTGGTAGATGATTGGTGAGTGGGATTTGCAGATCCGCTTGAGTGAAAGCATGAAGTTCAGGCCATAAGGAAGCTGTAGACTCGTGTCCTTTGATGAGGTTGCCAATTAGGACTCAAAGAAACTCGATAGCATCTAATTAAAAACTGAGGAAAGAGAATCATTATAGCACTTTCTCCATAGTACTGTGCAAACTAAATAATAAACAAAATAATCACTGGAGATAGAGGGAGGGAGGGACCTGGATGGGAGAGGGAAAAGGAAGGGAAAAATGTAGAGGCGGGATCAAGTATAAAGAGAGACAGGAGAGAAGTCCAGAGGACCAGGAGAATAAATAGAAATATGTAGCAGTGGGAGATGGAGAGCGGGGGTGGGGGGTGGGGACCACTAGAAAGTCCCATATGTCAGGGATGCAAGATGCTCCTAGGACCCAGTCAGGATGACATTAGCCAAAATACTCAACAGTGAGGAGATAGAGCCTGAAGAGACCACCTCCAGTATATAGACATGGTCCCCAGTGGAGAGAGATGGGGCCAACCACCTATCTCAAAATTTTTAACCCAGAATTGTTCCTGTCTAAAGGAAATGCAAGGGCAACAACAACAACAACAACAAAAAAAAAAAAAAAAAAAAAAAAACAAAGAAAGAAAGAAAAAATGGAGCAGAGACTGAAAGAAAGGCCATCCAGAGACCTCCCCCACCTTGGGATCCATCCCATCTACAGACACCAAATCCCGACACTATTGTTGATGCCAAGAAGTGCTTGCAGACAGGAGCCTGGTTGACTGTCCTCTGAGAGGCTCTGCCAGCACTTGACTAATACAGATGTGGATACTCACAGCTAACCACTGGACTGAGCCTGGGTACCCCAATGGAGGAGTTAGGGGAAGGGCTGAAGGGAATTACAACTCCATAGGAACAACAATATCAAGTAACCAAACCCCTCAGAGCTTCCAGGGTCTAAGCCACCAACCAAAGAGTATACATGGGTTGGTCCATGGCTCCCACTACATATGTAGCAGAGGATTGTTTCATCTGGCATCAATGGGAGGGGAGGCAATTAGTCCTGTAGAAGCTTATTGCCCCAGCAGTGGGAGATGCTGGAGGGGCGAGGTTGGAGTGGGTGGATGCCTAGGGGAGCACCCTCTTAGAGGCAAAGGGGAGAGGAAATGGGACGGGGAGTCTTCAGAGGGGAGATCTTGAAGGGGACAACATTTAAATGTAAATAAATTAATCAATATTTTTTTTTTTTTAAAATGGGGGTATTCCTTGATTTGTTATTCAAATTCTTCTTTCCCTAGAATAGCCAGTGCAGATGGGGAGTGAACCAAAAGTAACCAGAGCAGATGAGTTCTGTTACTCTGTTGTTATGTTTGGCCTTGAATTAATAATTAATAAGGTACATCTGGAATAGTCCCAAAGCATTCATTCTTTAGAAGTTCCTCCATACTCTGATTATGAAAGCTAAATTGAGTATCTTTAGAATTTCCAAGGCCATGCAGTTAATTCTTCCTGAAATGGAAATGAGAAGAAAGAAAATCTACAGGTGTTTGCACACATGGGCAGCCCAGCAGTCCTCCAGAAAGGGCAGACAGCAGGTTCTTTGCTCTGTGGCTCCTTTCTTGTATAAGGCTATTGAGAACTAATGCTGTGCTGTTCCATATCAGCTGAAGAGAAGTCCATAATTGCTTATACCTAAGTTCTGGTGCATAAGGATGGGAAAAATACTGAAATAGAGCATGAACAGAAAGTAAGAGTGTAAAAGACAGTGCTAGAGAGCTGTTAGAGAGAGGCCAGGGAATTAAGAGGATCCACGTCAGGCAGCCCACAGTCACCTTTAACTCCAGCTTCAGGGGACTTAGCACTCCCGTCTATTCTCCAGAACACTTGTGTACATAATACATACAGGTCTACACATATACCTAATTAAAAATTAAAATCTTTATTGGAAATTAAATTAATTTTTAGAAAGATGGTAGAGAGAAGAAAGACATAAATATTACTTTAAAATCAAAGGTTTGTTTTTACTCATTTTATAAAATTCTGACTATGGGTCTCCAGCACATTTTTTGTATATCTCATAGTGTAACATATGCATGTATGTTTATTTTATGAAGGTAAAGTAATGTAGTAATTTCCGCTCTTACTTGTTTTGAGTATAAACTTGTTGCAGTGTGATTGGTCTAATAGGGAATGACTAGAGCATAAGGTAGGTATCTTGTGTGCTTTGGGGAAGTTTCAGAAGTCAGAAGCACTACGTACATATAGAAACCACTCCACTGAACCATACCCAAGCCACCTACACACGCACGCACTCTACTGTGTCTACACATCTACTGGATCAATCAGAAAGATCTCGGACAGGAACACCCATAGTACCTGTCAAAAGAAAAGCATTTCCACCCTTGTGTGGACCACATATGCTGATGTTTTTTCATCCTTGCTTTTTCATGTGTGTCTTAGTCAGTGTTCTATTGCTGTGAAGAGACATCATGATGATGGCAACTCTAATAAAATAAACTATTTTTAATTGGGGCTTGCTGACAGTTTCAGAAGTTTAGTCTATTATCCTTATGGTGAGGAACGTGTTGGCATGTAGGCAGACACAGCTGAGAGTTCCAGATCCAGATCCATAGGCAGCAGGAAGAAATGAGTAGCTGGATCCACAAACAACAAGAGGAAACTCTGGGCTTGGCTTCTGCAACCACAAAGCCCACCCGGAGAGACACACTTACCAGCACAAGGCCACACCTCCTAATTCCTGTCAAGTGGTGCCACTCCCTAATGACCGAGCACTCAAATTTCTGTTCCTACTCAAACTACCACAGTGTACCTTTCTGCTTTCCCTTACTCGGTTCATCAAATGTATGGGAGAGTGGTAATTTTATAATCAAGGTATAGCAAGCCAACAGGTGAGGGTGAGCACACTGCTAAACTTCTCTGGAAAACTTGCCTAGTGTTAGGCAAGGCAGTTCTTGAAAATATAGATGTGGGAAAAGATAGGAATGGATGCTGGAATTGTAATATGTGAGTGTACCCAGCTGTACACCTCTGCAGTTAAACCATGGTGCATATAATCTTGCCGAGTATTCCACTTAGTGCCTGCCAGGAAGTGATAGAAGACTTTATGTTGCTCCTTCCTTAGTCCCTAGGGCCAAGTAATCGAAGCCTCTCATTGTATCTTTTCTTACCTCCTGAGAACTCTCAATTTCATACCAGTCATATATACTCAGTAGCCAGGATGTTCCATGGTCATTTACATGATTCTAGTAAGACCTGGGTCTTGTTTCAACTATTGATACAGTTAATTAGAGCACTTTTGAGATGTTGATAGCTAAAGGTTTATCACCATGTAGACAGAGCTCAACTTTGAATGAAGTACAGGAGATACAAATACAGAAAAATAACTCAGTGACATTGTTTAAATTTTAACTGAGTCAGCTTTTCTTTATTTATTTACATTCCAGATTTTGCCCCCTTCCTGGTCCCTCCTCCAAGACTTGTTCACCCCATTCTCCCTCCCCTTTGCCTCTGAGAGAGTGCTTCTCCACCCACCCCCATCTCACCCACACACACACACACACCCCTTCCCTGGGGCATCAAGTCTCTACAAGATTAGGCATATCCTTAGTGACCTCTCCCACTGAGGTCAGACAAGGCAGTCCTCTGCTACGTATGTGCTGGAGGCCGTGAACCAGCCCATGTATGCTCTTTGGTTGGTGGCTTCGTTTCTGGGAGCTCTGAGGGGTCCAGGTTAGTTGACATTGTTGGTCTTCCTGTGGGGTTGCCATTCCCTTCAGCTCCCTTAATCCTTCCCCCAACTCTTCATAGGGTCCCGGACCTCAGACTAATGGCTGGCTGTAAGTATCTGCATCTGTCTCAGTCAGCTGCTGGTAGAGCCTCTCAGGGAACAGCCATACTAGGCTCCTGTCTTCTGCCATCTTCAAGATTGAATTTATCTTGATGTTTAGCAGTTTCTGCCCTCTGGCTGCAGATGATGAGTCTTACAATGCAACCAGAGCCTTTTATCTTTCACAGCATTCTCTAAAATAATATTTGGGTAATATAGAAGGCAACAGCTTTTGGGATAGCCCCAGCTCCAGTTGTTCAGGACCCACATGAAGGTCAAGCTGCACATCTGCTACATATGAGCGGGGAGGCCTAGGTCCAGCCTGTGTATGTTCCTTTGGTTGGTGGTTCAGACTCTGAGAACCCCAAGGGTCCACGTTGGTCTTTCTGTGGAGTTTCTATCCCCTTTGGGACCCGTAATTCTTCCTCCTTTTCTTCCATAAGAGTCACCAAGCTCCATCCACTGTTTGGCTGTGGATGTCTGTATCTGTCTGAGTAAGCTGCTGGGTGGAGCCTCTCAGAGGACATGTTCCTGTCTGCAAGCATAGCAGAGTATCATTAATAGTGTTAGGGATTGGTGCTTGCCCATGGGATGGGTCTCAAGTTGGGTGGGTTATTGGTTGGCCATTCCCTCATCAGGGTTTCTCACTTTTGTTACTGGTAACATTTCTGTCTAGATCATCCTTTGTTAGGATGTATGTTCTCTTCTTATAGAATGATTACCACTACTTCTGGTCTTTCCCCTGTAGGCGCTATGACAATCAAACACATCCTGAAACGGTATTATAAAATATATCCTATGTGGACTTACAAAATTATCTTGGCAAAACCATTTAATTTTTATTACATGTTCTATTATCAGTTTTGTGTTTATAGGACACCATGGGGTAGAGGAATAAGTTAAATGACATTACCATCAAAATATTCTCAAGTTTTATATACTTGGCTATACTGTCCAAACAATTATGTTTAGTTTAAAATAATTACCCTATGCATCCAATGACTGGATGAATATTTCTTTATAGTCTTTTTAGTTGTTTTATAATTTAATATGTCAGTATTTTTTCCTTTGATACATTGCTATATCTTTGTAGATTTTATCAAAAATTTCAAAGAATCCATTTTTATTTCTTTTTTTATTTTTCATTTGATTGATATATGTTCCTATTGGTTCTTGCATTGTTTTATTTTCTTTGGAGTGTGTGTGTGTGTGTGTGTGTGTGTGTGTGTGTGATGCACCATGTGTGGTACATGTGAACATATGAATTTATTCTGTCTAGATTCTCCATTTGGAAGCTGAGATCATTACAAGCCCATCTTTTTTCTACAAGTGTGTAATGTAAAGCATGTCTCTTTAAATTATACCAGGATGCCACAGATTGTCGTGTTCAATCATTTTCTTTAGTTCTAAGTACTTTATAATTTCTCCCTGTTTCTGTGAAGATCTATGGATTTTTTGGTAATGTGGTGCTTATTTCTCAAACATTTGAGCCTCTCTTTATTACTGCTTTGAAAGTTAATATGACCTAGTGTTGTTAAAATTGCAGTTTATCTTGAAGCTTTTTTGTGTATCTTGGAGTATGACCAGTCTTGTTAGCCCACATACATTTAAAAAGAATGTGTAGATTTGTATTTTTATTCTTTTAGTTCTTCCAGTTATTTCTTAATGTGTATTAAAGCCCTGCAATTAGATACAAGTATATTTAGAAAGTGAGACCTTGATGAATTGACCCTTCTGTAATTGTCTTTATCCTTGGTAAAAGTCTCTGTCTAAAATTGAAATGGGCTTCTTATAGGCAAAATGTAACCTGTAATTGGGTCTTTCTTTTTTCTCCCTCCTCCTACTCCTACACCTCCTCCTCTTCCTTCTTCTCCTCTTCCTTTTTGTTTTTGAAATGGCTTTCAGTATGCAGTCTAGGCTGGCCTGAACTTGCTATGTAGACCAGGCTAGCCTTGAACTGATAGAGATTGCCTCTGTTTCCCAAGTGCTGGGGTTAAAGGCATGTGTCACCATGTCCAGACCATAATTTTTGATTCTTAATCTAGTGTTTGGCACATTTGAATGTAATGTGATTATTGATTAAAGGTTGGGTTTTAATTCACCAGCTCACTATTTATTTTCTTTTTATTTATCCCTTTTCTTCTTTGTTTCCCTCCTCTCTGACCCCTTTTATGCCTTCTTTTAGGTTTGTATTAGGAGTTTTCATTACATCCTTCTACTTTAATCATTGGAATGTTAGCTGTATTCATTTGGGCTTCTTGTTTGTTTGGTGACTAATTTTCATTTCAAAGTGTGCACATTCAACAGCAGTCAACCCCCAGTCGTGTTCTTCCGTTTTCTGTCCAGGCTTTAGTGTATTGCTTTATTATTTCTTCTAGAGTGTTACTTTTGCTTCAAAAGCACATTATCTTTTAAATGCTTTGTTTTGTTTTGCATCTTAACTTGGTGTTTGTGTATAGGTCAGGGGGCAGAGATGTGTGCCAGGTCAGAAGACAACTTGCAGAAATTGGTTCTCTTCTCTTACCATATGGATTATCAGGTTTGACAGCAAGCACATTTACCTATGAACCATCTTGCTGGCCCTGAAAAGTATTTTTGAAATAAAGAAAAACATGTTTTATTCTTTTTAGTGTTGACTGCTTTGTGCAAATTTCCTGTAATTGTGATAAATTTTTTCTGCCTTCAGAAGGGACCTTATTGTTTGTTTGTTTGTATTGTGCGTAGGATCTCAATGTATCCCTGGGTGTTCTGGAATCCAGTTGTGGCCCAGGCTGACCTTGAACTCAAAGAGATCTGCCTGCCTTTGCCTTCTGATTGCTGGGATTAAAGTTTATGCCATTTCTTATGGTTTTGAGCTTGGTGATAAATTATCATATCTTTATTTCTGAAAGAAATTAACAGTTGTTTCCTTTCAGTACTTTGACATCACTGTTCCATTCATTGCCTTTTTATTTGCTGGATTTTGGTGTTTGCTCTTATTTCTTTGTTTATTTGCATGTAATATGACTTTTTTCTTAAAATACTTTAAGGACATTCTTAAATGATTTGATTACAATATATGTTGGTCTAATTTTCTTGTTTCTTACAAGCGTTAATAGGCTTTTTAAAGGATATTTAATTATTGATTTTTAAAAATAACTAGTGTTTTTATTGCTATGGGCTTTCAGAGACGAAAGCTCATCCCATTTCTTTTTTGTTTTGTTTTGTTTTAGGAAAAATAGGGTAGATGTCTTTGTGTTCTAATAGGCTTTTTATTAATTGTCTGGACACATATATATCTGTGTGAGAGAGGAACAGTGAGACCTGGGACAGGACCCTAGATCTTTGTGCATGCTGGATCGATTAGGCAGGTGCTTTACCGTTGAGCAGCATCCTTATCTCCTATGGATCTTGCTTTCTATGGTGAGTTTCAAATACACTGCTGATTCATATGAAGTCTTTTGATTTTAAAGGTACTTTAAAACATTTATCTTGTGGTTAATCCAAGAACTACTCTTAAAATCCGAAATCCTTTCATTATGGTAGGAATCTTAAGAATATATCCAAGTTATGGGATACTTAATGACTCTTATCAATTCAGAATAATTTGCATTTGATATCTCCTTTTAATAAAAATAAAACGACGTGGGAAGCAGATAGGAGTTCAAGGCCAGATTTGACTTAAGCAGTGAGGTTCTATATTGAAAGAAAAGAAAAGGAAAATATTAATTTTTTTCAAATGAGATTTAAAGAAGAATTTGCTGGCTAATCTCTAGATAAATATGATACCTTCTCTTAGGTGCTAAGAAATATTCAAATAATTATGTATAGTATATTTAAAATCCACAACTCTGTTTTACCTGGGAATAAAACTCAGTGATAGAGCACTTGTCTAATATTATAAACCACTGGATTTGAATTCTTCACATCATTGTAAAACAAAATCTATCACGTCCCAAATATTCACTACTGTAAATGAGCCCCATTAAATATATATATTACATGTTTTATGTGTATGTGTACGTATGTGCCACAGTTTGCATGTAGTCAGAGGACAGTTTGCAGTTGTTAGTTCCCTCTGTCTCCCATCTGGGTCTTGGAGATTGAATTTCAGTCATCAGCCTTGATGGCAAGCACCTTTATCTGCCTAGCCATTCCACTAGCCCAAGAATCTATATTTTAAGGCCAAATTTTGTATGTATTTTTCTTGAGGTATTTAAACAACTATTTGGGAATATTTCCACTTTAATTGAGCTCACATTCTTAGAGATACATTATTTCTGTAGAGAAGGGTTAGTGTATGAATAATGGGTCCCATAGCTACTGCTGTTAGACTCACAATTGGAAGTTCTGTCAGGAGAAAAATTAAGGCCTGTTCCAATAGACATGGGGTGAGGGGCTGGAACATAACTCCAACCCAGCTGTAACTCAGAGTTGGCAGCTCAAATTCCAAATAAACTTGAAAATGCCATTGGAGCCACCTTTCCACTCTGTTTTCCCCAGTGCCTATTCTTCAAGCTTTGCAGAAAGAGCCATAATTTTAAGGTCTTTACTATATACTTGTAGATGTGAGAATTTTTAAAATGTTCTCTGTGACCTTTCCAGTTCTCACTGAAAAGGTGTAAAGGAGCTTGACCATGAGTGCTTAGACAGAAAACTTTCCTTTGAAATAGTTGCATCTAGTTTGCAATAAAACATTAAGAGGTTCTAGTTAGATTTCTGATGTTTGTATTTTCCTGTGTTCTTACAATTTTCTCATTATGACTGCAAGTGTTGATCTGCACTTGAAAACATAATATACTGCATTCGTTGCCGTTTTATAAAAGTGCACTGTTAAAATTGAATTAGAAACATTCTAAAGTTTCCCTTGCTTTCTCAGCTTTTTGGTTGAATTGGTAGTGCCTGCATATATCTTCACTGCATATTCTCATAATAACAGAGAAGTACATGCTCCCTGAGGAGCCAATACATTAGCAGACAAATCAGTTATTGGTACATCAATAAGCAGTTGCTGGGAATCTTCATTTACATTTTTAAGCAGGATGGTCAAGGCAGCTTAATCATTTGACAAAATCCCATCCAGGAATTGGTTTGAGACTTAAAGGGAGAGAAGTTATATCAAATTTTTCTTTTGCTTATTTTTAGACTTTTCTTTTTGCCCAAGAATTAATTTTGCCTCTGCTTAATTGCTTTACAGGCATTCTTGTAATGTTACACAATAGGAGAGGGAGGGAGAAAAAGGAGCTGTGACTGTGTGGTGTGTATCTCACACCCCCTGCTAGAGAGGGAGAGAACGAATCAGCAAGCTGGTTTGACCAGAAACAGAACTGCCTATGACAGATTAAGAGACAAGCAAGGCTTGGAATCTGAGAGCAAGCAGAGTGGAAATTTACTGCAGCTCTCTGTGAGTGTTCAAGTGATCATTTTCTGCTAACGTTTTCCGGCGGTAACTGTTACTTCTCAGAGTCAGAAAGTCGAGACGAAATTGTGCTAAGTCTTTTCTCCACCACACTTGAGTAGGAGAAGGCAACCTTTATTAAATGGAAGATAAAAGCTACTTCATCTAAAGTGTTTTGAACCCGAGAAAAGAGCTGTTTTCAGCACCTCACCATGGGTCTGCTTTTTGTTGCATAGACAAGCTGGGAGTTTCTATATCCCTCGGTGAGTATCAACAAGATTATCTGTATTGGTTTGGGTTGAGGAAAATGAGTTAATAAGGTACAGTTGAATTCTACAGTTATGTTTATATTCATTTTAGATTAGAGTGTTGCCTCATTTCTCTGCATAATGAACTGCTGTTACTAGGAGAAGTTTGAAAAAAAAAACAACTACAAAACAATACTTCTCTGTTGCCTAAGGCACTTGAATCCTTACCAACTATTTCATGTCCACCAAATATTTTATTTTGGAAATGGGTTTTAATTTACAGTTTCCAAAAATAAAATAGTGGCAGTGTACTGTTTTTCATGTTTTTCTTCAAAGTGCTTGAAAAATTGGAAGTATATTATCAGTAAATTTAAAGCTATCCTTATGGTGTTTGATGTTATAAGTTATTGTGAACAGTATCAATCAGCTATAATTCACCTTAAAGTATTGCTAGCATTAATTGAAAGTGCATATAATTTAAACGTTAAATGCCACTATGAAGTCCAAAGCGACACCTTGTTTCTTCAAAGTTTTGTAAGAAAACTAAAAAGGAGATAACCTACATATAAAATTCACAATTGATATAAGATGAATGTATATACATTTCTGAGTTATATGAGTTAAGCAGTTATTTTCTTCTTCTAGTGATGCCAAGTTCTCTTGCAGAGAATATAACTAGAAATGTATACAAGAGCAAAGGAAATAAATTCTTAACATATTTCTTTGGATCCCAATAAAGGCTTCATTTGTATAATCTTTAATAGGATATTGTATACGCTCTACAGCTACATATATACAGGTATAAACATATGTGTTCTATTTAAAGGCATGCAGTATGTGATTATTCTCCTGTAGAAAGAAGTATATATTGTTAAGTATTAAGATTTATTACATAAAGATGGCTATTTTGAGCAAAATTTCCACTTTGCCCTATACTAGCCTCAAGAAATACGTACCTTCAGTTATTGATTTAAGTGAGTCTTTTTAAGGCAGAAAAAAGTTAATTAAAATAAAGACTGCAAAGAGCCAGTAAACACATGACAGGCTTAGAGCCTGGACATAATATGACTTGCTTTTCCAATCTGTCCTCTGGGTACGGAAGCCTGTAGAACAGGTTTTGTTTTGTGACTTATTTTCCTCCAGTTTGTTGATTTATGTGTAAGAACTCAATTGATCTGTGGAAACTTCTGAACACAATCATACACTAAAGTCAATATATCAATACCCCATCCTTAGATGGATGGAAAATTTACTTTAAACTTGACAGTCTTTGGGGGTGGGGGGTTATCAAGTAGCTGGTAAGTTTTTATAATAGATTGAGTATATATTTTATTTACACTACAGAAAGATCATTGCCACTTTGAGAGATTAGAAAAGCAGTTCTAGTGTCAAAACCAAGTCTGAAACAACCATGAGAAAGTCTTATTTCTGCTGCATATCAATGCTTAAATAAGAGCAAGTATAGTATAAGCTTGGTGCATTTGGAAGGATGCTTAAATGGGATTCTTAGGTACTTCCAAAGTTGTTGCCATTTATATAGTATTCAGTCTGACATCACTGTCAGACTTCTCTTGGTATAGGAACCTTTCTAGCCTTTACTTCTCTGTGCAGCCAGTTCTGATACTGCACATAATAGGTACCTGAGAAGAGTCATTACCTGAGGCCTGGCCTGCTTCTTTGGTCTACATAAATGGAATGGATAGGCTGGTGAGATGCTCAGTCAGTACAGTGTTTGCTACTCTGACACCCTCTTAAAATCTCTAGGTGTGGTAGTACAGCCCTGAGATACTGGGTGGGTAGGTGAAGATAGGATTCTAGAGCTGGCTGGCCAGTTGGTCTTACTGAATTGCTGAGCTCCAGGTTCAATGAGAGATCCTGTCTTGTTAAAATCAAGTGGAGAGAAATAGAGGAAGATACTTAACATTAACCTTTTGGCCTCCACTAGCATGTGCACCTATATGCATACCCACTTGCACGTACCGCACATACTTGACCACGTACACACATGAAGCACACACATTTGACTACCACCACCACAGGCAGTATGAGGGCTTTAGGGCTATCTATTTTCCATTATGAGAAAGAGATGGCCAGAAGTGAATTGATTAAATTATGAAATGAAAATAAGACTGAGTTCTGCTAACTTACAAGAGAGAAAGAAAAGACTGGTGTATCCGTGTGGCAGTCTTGAGTGAGTGAAGATGTTGTGGGTGTATACTGAGTAAGAAGTAGCTCCAGCGGAATGACTTTGGTGTGAGAGGAGTCCAGAATATGTATATATGCAGAATCTTGAATACAGGAACACATTCAGGTGTCAACTCAAAGGGATTATCTATTTCATATGTGTACTAAGAACAATATGAAGAAATGTGGCCTATGAGAAAAATCCAGATTAACTCTCTCCAAGTTTATCTATCCAGTTCAGTTAGATTGGTCCTGAAAATTTCTTCAAAGTGCTTATACACAAAATATGAAAGTTAGCAGTGCAGTTGAAGTGACGCGCTCAGTGAGACAATGAGCAGTTGTAGGCCACACTTACTTGGATCACCCTTTCTTCATTCTGTTCTAGAGTAATGTAAAAGTAGTGATTTTGAGTAATCCTAAATGGCATATAGTAAGGTCTTAATACTTATTAAATAAGATAGATTGGGACACTTTAATGTTGTATGCACGTACATACATACATACATGCATACATACATGCATACATGCATACATGCTTATCTTGTCACTTAGAGAAACTAGCCCAATGCTTTTAAAAGGAAAATACCCATTATAACCATATTGACATGCGTATTGCAGTTATACTCGCTCTTCCTTTGGTAATTAAAATTATTGCCTTAAACAGAAATCTTCACTATTCTATAAGTGAGAAAGCATACTTTCTAGCTCTGTGACTTAAGTTTCCAGCAGAGATTCATCAAGTATTTTCCTACTTTGAAAGACAGAGGATTATATTAGCATCCCAGCCAGAAAAACTTAAGTCTGTTGTGGGTGTATATTGAGTAAGAAGTAGCTTCAGCTGAGTCACTTTCGCGTCTACACTCCTTGGTGATATTTTTACAGACTGATAGTAGGCAAGTGCAGAGCTTATGATGCTGTGAAGGAATTGTTCTCACAATATACTTAAGAACCAGTCTACTGCTAAGAACAGTATCTAACCGTAAGTGCAGTGTCATGTACACTATGTAGTGCTTAGTGAAGACTGAAAACACTGGAATATGAGTCTTATCTTTTTATATTTACTCTGCGTGTATGAGTGTGTGTGTGTGTGTGTGTGTGAGAGAGAGAGAGAGAAAGAGAGAGAGATGAGTATACAGGAGAAAGGATAACTTGAGGTTACTGGTTCTTTTCTTCCACCTTGTAGGTTTCAAGGTGAACTCTGGTTATCAGGTTCAGCAGCAAACACTTTTATCCAGAGCCATCTCACCGGCCCTTAATTATTCTGTTATGAAAAAAACCACTTGAGGATTTCAGAGAACCTAAATGCTTTCATTATTGCTGCTGGTTTGAGAAAATACTCATTTAACTACAGATGTCTACTATAAATTGAGATTGTGAAATTCAGTCAAATATCACTTCATTAATAATCATTCATAGTTAATACTGTGATAGATATCCCACAGTACGTACATATTTTTGTCAACATAAATTCCTAAAAATAAGTTTACTACATAAAATCTTATGCACAATTTATACCTTGGTACTTATTGGTAAACTGTTCATTAGAAGTACTGTATTGATTTGTACTGTTATCTGGAACATTTCTCTAAAATTTTCTAACAATTAAATTTTATTATAAAAAAATAAAATGATAAAAAGGAAAAAAATAATCACTCATAGTTAACTAATGTAGAATATTTTCACTCCGGGAAATGACTGAAGCTGTCAGCAAAAATGTTACTGTGAACCTAATAAATGAAGTTCCTGGATTTTCTGGAACAATTGTAAGTTCCTAAGCTCACACTAACTAAAAATGTTAGTGGTTTTATGTTTTTCTAACCTCATGATTTTTTTAAAATTTAGGTTATATAGTGCAGTGGAGAAAAAGCATAGTTACTAAAGACACAAGTCTCTCTAATAAAAGACTTTTTATTCTCATGTAAGTTTGACTAAAGTGTCTAGATCAATGAGAATTCATAAGACATTTCTCACAAGTTTTCTGTTTCTGTATAAATTATTCAGTTTTAGAAAATGTCTCTCTCCTGCAGACACCATTAAAACAAACCATATAAAAACTAAGTCAAACCAGGCCTGGTGGCACACACCTGTAACCTTAGCACCAAAGAGGTCAGAGGAAGGAGGCCATTCCTTCAATCAGTTGAACCCCTAAAGCAGTGGTTTTCAACCTATAGGTAGGGATGCCTTTTAGAGGGTCAAATGACCCTTTCACAAGGGTCATCTAAGACCATAAGACACAGATGTTTACATTATGTTTCATAACAGTAGCAAAATTACACTTATAAAATAGCAGTGAAAATAATATGTGGTTGGGGTCTCCACAACATGAGGAACTGTGTTAAAGGTCGCAGCATCAGGGAGGCTGAGGACCGCTGCACTAGAGTAAAGAATTACCTGTGAAAACGTTTTGTATGCTTTATCAGGAGTCTGCTGGTTGTCACTTTTGCCTGACAGTTTTAAAGTACAAAATTCAGTTGTGGTTTCTAATAATATTGGGAAGAATACTTAAATATTGAGATAAAGTTGGAAGATATTTTGACATATATAATAGCTAGTGCTATCTAACTATAGTGATGCATTTTGTAATTTATGTGACAGCAATTCTCAGTTTTGATTTTGGTGGAAGTATACTTTTTTCTCCTCTCTCTCTCTCTCTCCCCCCCCCACCCCCCATTTCACACTCCAGATTTTTTTATTCCCCTCTTGGTCCACCCTCTGACTTTTCCACATCCCAAACCTCCGTCCCACCCCCACCCCACCAGCCCTCTAAACTCCCTGGGGCCTCCAGTCTCTTGAGAGTTAGGTGCATCATCTCTGACTGAACCCAGACCTGGCAGTCCTCTGCTGTGTATGTGTTGGGGGCCTCATATCAGCTGGTGTGTGCTGCCTGGTTGGTGGACCGGTGTTTGAGAGATCTCAGGGGTCCAGGTTAATTGAGACTGCTGGTCCTCCTACAGGGTCGCCTTCCTCCTCAGCTTCTTCCATCTTTTCCCTAATTCAACCACAGGGGTCAGCAGCTTCTGTTCTTCGGTTGGGTGCAAATATCTACATCTGACTCTTTCAGCTGCGTGTTGGGTCTTTTGGAGGGCAGTCGTGATAGGTCCCTTTTTGTGAGTGTTCCATAGACTCAGTAATAGTGTCAGGCCTTGGGGCCCCCCCCTTGAGCTGGATCCCACTTTGGGCCTGTCACTGGACCTTCTTTTCCTCAGGCTCCTCTCCATTTCCATCCCTGTAGTTCTTTCAGACGGGAACAATTATGGGTCAGAGTTTTGACCGTAGGATGGCAACCCCATCCCTTACTTGATGCCCTGTCTTTCTGCTGGAAGTGGGCTCTATAAGTCCCTCTCCCCACTGTAGGGCATATCATCTAAGGTCCTCCCTTTGAGTCCCAAGAGTCTTTCACCCCCCCAGGTCTCTGGTACGTTTTTTGGAGGGTCCCCCAACCTCCTACCTCCTGAGGTTGCCTGTTTCCATTCTTTCTGCTGGCCTCAGGGCTTCAGTCCTTTTCCCCCATTCCATACCAGTTCATGTTCTCCTCTTCTCCACCTCCTGTCCCCTTTCCCTTCCAGGTCCCTCCCTCCCTCCCCCTTGTGGTTGGTTTCTTCTCCCTTCCAAGTGGGACTGAGGCATCCTCACTTGGGCCCTTCAGCTTGTTGACCTTTTTATGTTCTATGGACTGTATCTTGGGTATTCTATACTACTTTTTTTTTTTTGGCTAATATTCACTTATTAGTGAATACCTACCGTGCACCCATGCACGTCCTTTTGGATCTGAGTTGCCTCCCTCAGGATGTCCTCATTCTTAATAGCTAAGTAGTATTCCATTGTATAAATGAACCACATTCTCTGTATCCATTCTTCTGTCCATCGGTTGTTTCCAAAAGCTAGGAGTATTCTTGGACATAGCAGATATAGAACTTTTAGGTGTACTTTTTAGTTTTAAAATTTACATCTAATCAAATTTATGAATTTTTAAGAAGATTTATTTGTTTGTTTTATATATGTGAGTACAATGTCTCTGTCACACCAGAAGAGGGCATTGGATCCCATTACAGATGGTTAGGGCCCACCATGTGGTTGCTGGGAATTAAACTCAGGGCCTCTGGAAGAGCATTCAGTGCTCTTAACCACTGAGCCATCTCTTCAGCCCCAGATTTACGAATTTAAAAAAAACAATTCAGCCAGCACTGGCATTGTGTATACTTATGATGTAACCTTGTTATTGAATTTAAAAACAAATCTTTTATGCCTAGTCATTTGCCGTTTATGTATTTCTATTGCATGCATATCTGCCTTTTGAAATACTGATAAAAATATCAATCCTTGGAACTTACTGATATACTTTTTAAATGTGGTGATGGGTTTATGTTGAGGATGTTTAAGAAGGGTGCATGTGGAAGACTGGGGTGTAGCTCAGGAAGAGTATATAGTGAAGCCACAATTTCATCTTCAGCACTGCTAAAGCAACAAAAGTAGTACCTTGGATTTGTTTGGGGCTGTGAGTGTTGCTCAGTAGTAGAGCACCTGTCTAGCATACCAAAAATCCTGCATTCATTTCCCCGTCTCATGCATATGTGCACATGTACACACATGGTTACACACACATACACGTGCTTTAAGTTACAAGCTGTGAGAATCTTAGAAATGGTCTCATCTTGACCTTTTTTAAAAAAGGTTAGTTTTGACTTGAGTTTTTTTAACTAACAAGTTGGCATTGATACAGATCTTTTGTGAATGTTCAATTTCTGAGCTTTGTTTTTACCTCAGAGATAGATTTACCGCTCCCTTCAAAATCCTGGTGAACCTTTGACTTAAGAACTGCTATTGAACAGCACAGTTGGAAGTGAGAAAAAAAAGGTCTCAAATATTCACTAACCATCCAAGAAAGACATTTATACCTTTGAGATATGCCTCACATACCCTCAATTCCATTTAAATTGTTCAGATGACTGACATTGGGCCATCTCTAATGGCTTTCAAACACAAGTTAGGAGTACTGCCAAATACACTATGCAGTCTCTCTGCTTGTGTTCGCTGGCCACAGAGCTAAATGATCTTTTTGGCTTTTTCTCTAGAACCTGAGCCAAGTACCACTCTTCATGAAATTCCAAAGCCGAAGAAATTATAGTTAACTAATGGCTTCAAAGGATGGGAGGGTCAGAGTTCCACAGTGTGAACTTTAAAATAAAAAGGTTGCTTAGTCATTTTAAGTACTGTTACAAGAGCTATTTCCATATGCCAGTCATTCAGTAGTTTGACTGTTCCACCCAGAGGCTGCCACTGTTAACTCTATTAACTCTGTGTGCACACATGTGTGTTCTGCATGTATTTGAGCAGTTACACATGCACTCATATACGTTTGGAAACCAAAGGACAGTTTAGGTGTACCTCAAGAATGGCTGCCAACCTTGTTGAAACCATCTCTTACTTGGACCTGGGATTCAACAGATTAGGCTAGACTGGCTGGCCAGCAAACCATGGGATCTAGCTGTCTCTACTTTCCCATCATTCAAGTTTCAAGTATATAACACCTCACCCAGCTTTTAGATCAGTTTTAAATTAAAGAAAATGTTTAAATGTTTACTATGTATGTGATAACTATATTTCCTCTGTCCTCTTCTGTTATCTGTGAGTTATTTATCTAGTGGATTTTTTTTTTCTTCTCAAAGAGATAGTGAGTTGGAATTGGTTAACTTACAGTGCCTTGCTGTGAAGTGCCGACTGGCCTTTAGTTCATGACCCCCTTCAATCTACACCATGGTGTCTGGCTAGTATTCTTTTGGAGCAATGCTAGCCAATTCTCTTTAGAATCCCTGTCACTGAATTCTCTTGTTTGCCTGAAGTTTTAATTATTTTATGTATTTATTACTGTATTTTTAGTATATCTGTAGGAACATTGACTTTGCAGTCTCTCTCTCTCTCCCCCCCCCCTCTCTCTCTCTCTCTGAAACAGGGTTTCTCTGTGTAGCCCTGGCTGTCCTGGAACTCACTCTGTAGACCAGGCTGGCCTCGAACTCAGAAATCTGCCTGCCTCTGCCTCCCGAGTGCTGGGATTAAAGGCATGCTCCACCACTGCCAGGCTTGCAGTCTTTTTCTCTAAGCTGTTTGTTTTGCTGCTCTGGAGATAATAGAACTCTGCCCCCTAATGTTCTAGGCAAGCACTCTGTCACTAAGCTATCACACTCCCCTTCCCCCAGCCCTTTCTTCAAGATTTGTTTCATTGCTTCTAAAATTACAGAGATATGTGTATATTAGCATCTGTCTCTGCTATTTCCTCACTCACCTATGTGCTTTCTGAGGTCACTGTCACTCAGTAGTTCATTGCCCTTTCCAGTCATTCCCCTGTTGCTAATGTTTTTCAAATGTGTTATTGGGCTGTGGGAAAAGCACAATGGTAGAAAACAAGCTTAGTATATACTGAGGGTCCTAGTTTCAGTTTACATTCCCAAAATATATAAGAGCCAAATCCATCTTCATTGCTTACTATTATTGCTCATTAATAAATTGAGTTAGGAGTGCTTTTTTTTTTTGACCTGTGATTAGAACCGTATCAAACCATGAATTTTAGGAATAATTGACATTTTAATATTATTTAGACTTTTCAGGCAAGAAAACTGTTGAAACTACTGCACCATAGAAACCCTGGCCCAAGTGTGTAAGCAGACATTCAGAGGAATTTGTAATACAGTAATGTTTGCAATCGTAAATAATTAAGAGCAGTGAGAACCTTGAGGACAGGTCAGTTGGGGCAGAGTTAACCATTAGGGTGCTCCCAACAAGCAGACAAAGAGCTTGTTTTGTTTCACCTTCTCCAAGAGAGATAAATAGGAAAGAGAGCATTGCTTTCTACCTCTTTAAAAAGATTTTCGTTAGGGGCTGGGTGACCCAGCTGTTAAGAACATATACTTCTCTTGTGGAGAATTGCTGTTCTTTTCCCTGCACCCATAAAGGGTGGCTAACAAAGGTCGGTCACTCCGAGGACTTCAGAAGGGCCTAATGCTTCTGGTTTCTAAAAGCATTTCTCTTATATACAGACTTCCATGCGTAAACATAAGTAGAAGTGATGAAAATAAAAATATTTTATTTAAATTATTATTTATCTAACCATTTAACTTAGAACATTAAAATGATAATTTGTCATTAAATAAAATATTATAATAAAATAGCTTTTGTGTATTAGACTATATTATTTATCTTAAAATACCAACAAGGGAAGAATTTTATTTTCAGATATAGACTAGACTATATTTTTTACTACTCTTAGTCACTCTATGGTATATCTAAAAATTGATTCCTTCTGTTTATCTGCAATTTTTATTGGTTATTTTTATTTATTTATTTGCCATTTTAGTTTCTTTTTTATATTTATTTACATTTCAAATATATTGCCCTTTCCAGGTCTCCCCTATGGAAACCCCCTATCCCATTACCTCTTGCCTCTATGAAGGTGCTCCCCCACCCACCCACCCACTCCTGTCTCCCATCCCTAGCATTCCCCTACACTGGGGCATTTAACACCCTCAGGCCCAAGGCCTTCTTCTCCCACTGATGGCCAACAAGGCCCTCCTCTGCCACATATGTGGCCAGCACCATGGGTACCTCCATGTGTATTCTTTGGTTGATGGTCCAGGCTCCGGGAGCTCTGGGGGGAGGTGGGAGGGTGGCCAGTTGACACTGTTGCTCCCTCCATAGGGCTGCAAACCCCCTCAGCTCCTTCAGTCCCTTCTCCAACTCCTCCATCCAAAACCCCATGCTCAGTCCAATGGTTGGCTTCGAGCATCGCCTCTGTATTTGTCAGGCTCTGCCTGAACCTCTCAGGAGACAACTTATCATGCTTCCACCAGCAAGCACTTCCCAGCATCCACAAGAACATCCGAGTTTGGTGGCTGTATATGGGATGTATCCCCAGGTGGGGCAGTTTCTGGATAGCCTTTCCTTGAGTTTCTGTTCCACACTTTGTCTCAATACTTCCCCCTGTGAGTATTTTGTTCACCCTTCTAAGAAACACTGAAGCATCCACATTTTGGTCTTCTTCTTAGGCTTCATATGGTCTGTGAATTGAATCTTGGGTATTCCAAACTTTTGGGCTAATATCCACTTATCAGTGAGTACATACCATGTTTCTTCTTTTGTGACTAAATTACCTCGCTCAGGGTGATATTTTCAAGTTCCATCCATTTGCCTGTGAATTTCATGAAGTCATTGTTTTTAATAGCTGAGTAGTATTCCATCGTGTAAATGTACCACATTTTCTGTATCCATTCCTCTGTTGAGGGACATCTGGGTTGTTTCTAGCTTCTGGCTATTATAAATATGGCTGCTATGAACATAGTGGAACATGGATCAGGCTCTAAGATCAACAATTGACAAATGGGACCTCATAAAATTGAAAAACTTCTATAAGGCAAAGGATACTGTCAATAGTACAAAATGCCAACCAACAGATTGGGAAAAGATTTCTACCAACCCTACGTCTGATAGAGATCTAATATCCAAAATATTTAAAGATCTCAAGAAGTTAGACTCCAGAGAACCGAATAACCTTATTAAAAAATAGAGTACAGAGCTAAACAAAGAATTTTCAACTGAGGAATTTCAGGCACTTAAAGAAATGTTCAGAATCCTTAGTCATCAAGGAAATGCAAATCAAAACGACCCTGAGATTCCAACTCACACCAGTCAGAATGGTTAAGATCAAAAACTCAGGCCATAGCAGATGCTGTCGAGGATGTAGAAAAAGAGGAACAGTCCCTCTGTTGCTGGTGGGATTGCAAGCTTGTACAACCACTTTGGAAAACAAGCTGCTGGTTTCTCAGAAAATTGGAAATAGGTCTACCTGAAGAGCTAGCTATACCACTCCTGGGCATAGACCCAAAAGATGCTCCAACTTTCTGCTTCTTAGTCAGCAACTGCTTGTTTTCTTCATTCCCAGTTCCCCAGCTTTGGCAGCCTTTTAGAATATTTGTCTTTCTGTGCTTGGTTTATTTCAATAATGATCCATAAATGTTGTCACAAGTATCGTGACCCACTTCCGTGTGTGTGTATGTGTGTGTGTGTGTGTGTGTGTGTGTGTGTACCACAGTAGGTTATATTTGTGGAATTGATTTTCACCTTCTGCCTTTACATAGGTTCTAGAGATTGAACTCAGGTTATCAGGCTTGCACAGTGAGCCCTTTACCCCCTGAGCCATCTCACTCCTGTTGTTAAGGCCAGTTAACATTCTGTGGTGTGTCTTTATTCATCAATTAATAGACATAGGTTAATTATGTGAGTTAACTGTGTGAGTAATGCTGCAGTGATCATGGGATGCAGATTTCTCTTTACACATTGAGTTCAGTCCCTTTGGATGTGTCTCCTGAAGTGAAAACATTGACCAACCAGTTGGCAATTCTACCAGTAACTTTTTGAGGTCCTTCACACCATTTCTTGTGCTAGCTATAGCAATTTATATCTCTACTGCCAGCACACTGGAGTTCTCTATTATGATATTCTCACTAACGTATCTTTCTGTATTTTGATTCTTTCATCTTTCTGTATTTTCATTAGCTTGTGTCACAATCCAGTTGTGACCTAATTGTGGAGCCTGGTGTAGTGCATGCTCTGGCTCTGCTCAAGTGGTCATCCCACCCTTCCATGGGTTAGAGTGCAGCACAGGGTAGGCAGATGTTACCAGAACAGGAATGAAATAGCTTCAGAGAATTTTTCTTGTTTCTGATTCAGTTCTTTCTACTTCTATCACAATTTCTATTCTTTTCTTGGAGATATTTGGGGTTGTTTCTTCTTTAACTTTTTAAATTCTTTTTTATTGATGTCCTGCCAACATTATAAAGGCTTCCTTTCATGAACCATTTCTGAGTTTTGGCATTAGTTTTTTGTTGCGCTATTTGTTGGCTTAGTTCTATAAAATCTTTTTAGCTTTATTTTTTGATAGATATATGGATATATAATCTGTGTACAGAAATAATGTGTTAGCTAGAGATTTAATTGTGAGAATTATGAGGCTATATACACTTTTCTTCCCAGAACCATATCTATTTTCTTATGGTCCTGTGAGGGTGGATAGGTTCTGGCCAGTCCTAGGTTATTTTTTGCATTGCTGTTGTTTTTTAACAGGCCATTCTGTTGGAATGTACATCAAAAGAGGATTATTTGTTTCTCTTAAAAGCGACAAGACAAACTTAAGTTTGTATTTTATCATTAATCTTGATTGGAAAGGTCCACATGCTTGCCTGAGCTTGGATCTATGTAGCAAATGTTCTAAGTCAACAGCTGGCTCATTTTTAAGTGTTCAGTGTGACTGACTGGGTGAACTAGACACATATCAAACAGTGTCCAGAAAGTAAAATTGGCAAGCAAGTTTGTATGCAAAGGGGAAGGTATCCAATCTGATGAGAGCGAAATGGGCATGCAAGAAACCTCTGCCTTAGTTTGCTAGGGTCTGGGGATGGAGGGTCCTGTATGATTTGAGGGTCTGTCTTGATTTCCTTCAGAGCCTCAGTCAGTTGTAAAATGTTATTAAGTGAATTTGATATTGTACTTATTTCAGCCAATGGTACATTTAAGATATGAAAAAGTTTCCAAAAAGGGTACTGTGCTAAGAGGTGCTGTACGGCACTGTGCCATAGCATCCTCCCCTTATATCCTACGTATTTGCTGTTTTCATAGTCCAGAGTTCCAAAGGGCAGAGGGGGTTTTGCTTGTTCATGGCTCAAAACCCTGCTACTAACCAAGGTTCCTGTGCAGAACACTTGACTTCATTGTTTGTTTTCCTAAATTGTCTCCAGTTGAAGTTCATTTATTATAGCTTTCTATTTTCTTTTCTTTTTTTCCGTTGTTGTTACATGTTAATTGTACAGAGCACTGGATTCCATACAGATACTTACTCTCTTTTAAGTATATCATGTAATTTGATCATATGCAACCCCCACATCCTTTTCTCTGTCCTTATCTCCCTCCTCCTGCTTGGCTTCTTCCCTCACTCCTTATTAGCTTTCTGTGTGTCTGTGTGTGTGTGTGTGTGTGTGTCCGTCCATGCAAGCACACTCGCATGCATATACACATGACTTCTTGTTTCTATATAAAATCTAATGAAATATTGCTTGTATAGTGAGTAACTATACATACCAACAAGCAAGTGAAAGTTGAGAAATATAAGAAGTCCTGAAGATGTTTAAAGTTTTAGTAAATTAGCATTTGAGTTATACTGATGCAGGAAAACCACACAGAGAAGTGGTCATTGGATTTACATATCACTTATATAATACTGTAGGATAATTTGTACCCTTTTAAGGTCTAAAAGTTCCTAGTTGAAATTCTTAGTGTTCTAGTTCTTTCTGTTGGTGATGCAAGACTACATAGAGAAAGAGAAAGATTATACATGCATTTCATATCTTTAAATTCTAATGCTTATATATTTTTTATGTATTTGGGTATTTTGCTTGTACATACAAACTTTTCCTTGGACTCAGAGTTAATAAGTTCACCTCATACATCCCTGCTCGCATTGAGGAGTCTCTTCCGAATGCATGAGATGTTTTTGAATCTGCTGTTTTTCATCAGAGTTCATACCAATTGTTTTGATTTCTATTTAAATTATGTCTTCCAATGCAATTCTTGATCACAGGTAACAAATACCGGTTTGTTACTTGAATGAATTTTTGGTTGGCTATAAATAAGGTAATTCATAGATGTGGCAGAAATTCTGGGAAAAGACTGGAAATAGACAGGAATCTAGTGAGATGAGGGATCTGGTACAGTGTTATAACAGATGGATGGCTGGGGGCGCTGCTATCAATTCTGTGTTCTTTAGGTTTGATATTATTCCTTCATTGACTCATTCCTTCATTGTTAATAACTCAGTTGTTGGGCAAAAATGAAAAATCTCTCTTGTCTACCAATAAGGTACTGATAAAATAAAGTTACGTAATGTGATATTGGTATTAACAGTGTTGTTGACCCAGGAATGGTATGGCTAAAACCAGCCATACAAGCCTGATGACTAAGGTCTGTCAAGATCCACTGTCAAAGAAGAGAGCTGACCTCTAACCGCCACATGTACACTAAGGCATAAACATGCCCTAATCCACCCACACAGACATGTTACACACAGAAATAATAATATCAAAATTTAAAGGTTGTAGTAGAACTAAACATGCCTAGAATGATACTCAGAGTATAAAACAGTGGAGAAAATTGCCAAATATGCTGGCTGTTATTCTAGTTTTACTTAAACGTATCTTTGTGTGTATAGAAAAACTGTAACAGGAATATATCCCAGATGATAATCATTATGTCTGAGTGTTTGAGTCAGAGACCTTTACTGTTTTTTATCATGCTTTTTAATGCATGTAGTATTAATGAACATTCTTTTACTAAAAGGAACCTTCCATTATATTACAAGATTTGTTTCTCTTATTGAAGTCAGGCAGTGACAGCCATCTCTCTAGTCTAGGTAACAAGTGTTCTCAGCCTTTAGAATTGAAAAGTTGCCCACTCTCTTCACCCAGCACCACGGCAGTGAAGATTTTAAGATCTTACATTGCAGTTTTGCATTGCTATTAGTACTTGGTAAAATACTTTTCATACTACTGTTTTTTTGTTTGTTTGTTTTTAACAGTATATGAATCCTAACCCACTTTGTTTTAAAGTACCAGTATCTTCTCAATAAAATCCTTATTTTTAAGTAAAGCTTTTACTCTTAAAATAGTTTGTGTCTATTTAAATTTAAAATGTAACTTGAAACTCAACTTGATCAGTTCAGTGTTTGAAATTATTGAACTGGAACTGGAAGCTTACTTTACGCCATGGTATAACGATTAGCTATGTTGGGAGTTAAAAGTTGTCATCTTTTAAAACATTTGACTTGTTTGTTTCTTAGCAATCCATATTGGAAGAAGAGATTTTTATACATGAAAAAAATGCCTTTGTTTAGTAAATCACACAAAAATCCAGCAGAAATTGTCAAAATTCTGAAAGACAACCTGGCCATTTTGGAAAAGCAAGACAAAAAGACAGACAAGGTATGATTCAAAACAAAACCTTATTAAAATGTGTGTATTCCAAGGAGAAGCCCGTGTGAAAGCTTAGTGAAGATTTGTTAAGTGTGGTCCCTGTTACATACATAGGTTCTTGTGGTTTTTATGCAGCTAGTAACTGTTGGGTCTGTTGTACTGAACCTTTGGTTCATTGTCCAGAGCCTCTAACCCACCCTGGGTCTCTGTAGACATCAGAGCTTCAAGATCTCTGGGCTTTATTATTGTACTGTGTTACAGTGGTGTGGAAGAAAGAACTGGCACACGTTCATTTCACATTGACCAAGAGACTTCTGCATGGGCATGGGGAGCGGCTTCTGTCCATCCTTTTGAAGGAAATTTAAATCCAACATATTTGGCTCTCTCTGCAATGATGAGATGACTAGACTCAAGATGACCTGTTATAAAATAAAGACCTTAGAGATATAATATGCTTCTGTCCAAGTATGTGATAAAACCATAATCCTAAGGGATTGGAGAAATACCCTGTTCTGATTCTGAAATCCATTGAGATACTGAGCTACATTCTGGTTCAAATAGGAACTAAAAATAACCTCCATAAAGTATATATAAATCTAAATGACAAACAACAAAAACAAACAAAAAAACTTTGTAGTTTTTATTAATAATTGGGAAAAGACCAATTAAGCCTACATCACATTCATAGCGATGTTGACAAGGATTAAGATCAGGAGCACTTCTTATGCTCATTGCAAGTGACAAAGCACATACACATGTGCATACTATAATCCCACTAGTGATACCCGACACAACTGTGCACAGGAGAAACGTGAGAATGTACACTTCTTTGTAGTTCCTAGCTTCTCAATGAGAACAGCTCACAAATGTACAAACCATAAGACTAAGTAGTTGCAGCACAGCCATGAGTGGAGCAGGAGATGGTGGCACTTGAACTGCTGCCTCCATGCAGCCACAGGGACACGCTCCACTGATGGAAGCTGAGTGAAAGGAGCGTTGCATGAAAGGGAACAGACGTTCTTCACATTTCAGAATTAGAGGGGCTAACTGCAGCATGTAAGACAAAGGCGGAAAACAGAGAAAAGTGAAGCTCATTATAACAGTCTAACAAAGGACCTGAGGTTTTCAGCTTAAAAAAGGGGAGAACTGATTTGTCCTTGGAGTTTTGGAAACTTGAGACTGTGGTCAGTCAGCCTCATTGCTCTGGGGCTGCTGCTAGGGACAGCACATCATGTGAGGAGCGTGTGACACCGCTTGTAGCTGGGATGGGAAAGGACAGGACAAAAAAATAGATGATGTGGTCCATCTCACAGTCTCATTACAACCCCAGGAATGACCCACTGAGCAGATGGACCTTTAGGGGACATTTAAGGTACAAATTATTGTCAGTTTTTGTGACATGCATATGGGTAAAAAGGCACACTCGAGGTGATAGAGTGCTGAAAATATGGTCTCTTGACTTGGCTTTGTAACAGCAGAGGGGTTTTCTTTATAATTATTCTTAAGCCTATAATAAGCTAAAGAATTTGAGAAATGCCAACCCAGACACTATTGTGGATGCCAAGAAGTGCTTGCTGACAGGAGCCTGATATAGCTGTCTCCTGAGAGGCTCTGCCAGAGCCTGACAAATACAGAGGCAGATGCTCGCAGCCAACCATTGGACTGAGCACGGGATCCCCAGTGGAGGAGTTAGAGAAAGGACTGAAGGAGCTGAAGGGGTTTGCAACCCCATAGGAAGAATACCAATATCAACCAACCAGACCCCCCAGAGCTCCCAGGGACTAAACCACCAACCAAGGAGTACACATGGAGGGACCCATGGCTCCAGCCACGTATTATAGCAGAGGATGGCCTTGTTGGGCATCAGTGGGAGGAGAGGCCCTTGATCCTGTGAAGGCTCAATGCCCCAGTGTAGGGGAATGCTAGGGTGGGGAGGTGGGAGTGGGTGGGTGGGTGAGGGAGCACCCTCGTAGAAGCAGGGGGAGGGACAAAGGGATGGGGGGTTTCCAGAGGGGAAACAGGGTAACATTTGAAATGTAAATAAATAAAATATCCAATAGAAAACAAAACAACAACAACAAAAAAGTAGTGCCATGTTGACATAATTTATTTTCTTACTCCACATATTTTTAACTCATTTTTGATTACTGTCATACTACAGTAGAAAGTCAACTAAAATATACATTTTTACAAATAGAAACACAGACTGCTAATTAGTCTTTGTTTTGTCAGTTGTACTAGTTTAATGAGGGTTTTTGAGATATTTCTCATACCATTTAATTTCTCAGCTCTGGGTTTTCACAATTCACAAGATTGTGTAACCATCACCACTATCTAATTTGAGAACATGTCTGCCATTCCCAAAAGAAGCCCACACCCATCAGCAGTCATGCCTCATACCCCACTCCCCAGCTTTGACACTAGTCTGCATTCTTCCTCAATGGATTTGCACATTATTCCCAAACTGTAGTAAACTGCTCTAAGTTTTACAAATACAAAAAGTATGATTGTGTGGGATGAATAAGAATGTCCAAGCCTGTAAGTTTTCACAAATTGGGATTTTATACCTGAATCTTTAAAAGATCAAGAGGGTAGGAATCCACTGAAAAACCTTAGCAAAAGCCTTAAACAAAGACTTGTAGCAGTTTGTAAGTACTCAAAACACTCAATTTAAGTTTCAAGAATACACTTTCTTTATAGTTTCTTCCAAAAATATGAATATTACTTGAGACTTCAGTTATATTGTCTAAAAAGAAATACTAGGGATCTTTTCACATAAATTTTCATAACATTATTTAAGATTAAGAAAAACCAATCCCTGCTAATGTTTTTATATTGCTGCAATTACTTGTTTATAGCCAGAAAATTATCTTTTATTATAAATAATAGGCCCAAGAAGTGTGGGTGTGGATGTGTATCTGTGGTGTGTGTGTGTTTGTGGGGTGTGTGCGTGTGTGTGCAGTACATGTTGATGGGAGCTGTTTGCTTCCTTAAAACCTAAAATTTGTATTCTTTTTAACTACATACTTTCTGGTCACTAGGCTTCAGAAGAAGTGTCAAAATCTCTGCAAGCAATGAAGGAAATTCTGTGTGGAACAAACGACAAGGAGCCCCCCACAGAAGCAGTGGCTCAGCTGGCACAAGAGCTCTACAGCAGTGGGTTGCTGGTGACACTCATAGCTGACCTGCAGCTCATAGACTTTGAGGTGAAAGACCTGTGCAAGGCTGTCCCTCCTGCTTCTCCAGAGTAAATAATAAGAGTCCCTTTTTACCTAAAATGACTGATGTCTCTCCTGGTTCTTAGCAATAAATAATAGGTGTCCATACTTAACTTAAAACAACCAGTGTCCACCATAGGATATTAACACTTTCATAAAACCTTTACAGTAAGCAAAAAGGCATACTGTAGTTAAGTTTTGCGTGACTAGGTTAATGACTACCACTCTTCACAAGAGATAAAGTTAACAGTCACTTGTGTACAAGGTACAATTTCACGCATACAGGTTAAATTGTGTTCACTTCTTGGTGTGTATGTTTGTGTTCATGTGTCCTGTGTCACCTGTGGAAGTTAGAGGGCAGCTCTTGGGAGTGGGTTATCTCCTCACTCCTTGTGGGATCAGGAGATCAAACTCAGGTTATAGGAGTCCAACAAAACCTTCCCTCATTGAACCATCTCACTGGCTATTCATCCCATTTTTATAAATAGAGAATCCAAGATTCAGGAATTTAAGTAATTTCCCCAATGTCATAAAGTTAAAATGGGAGCTGGAATTTCAAAGACAGTGTCTATGAAGCTTCTCATTAACGTATTATACCAAACCAATAATTTGTTAGATGCCGGTACAGTAGTGTGTTTTGGAATCATTTTGAAAGCTGTTTAAGCTAATTTATCTAAATATTAAGGTAAAATAAAAGCAGTAAATATGTTATAAGCATTTTATTGTTATATATTATTATTTACTAGATACATAGGAAGGTTTGTGTATTTATTGTTTAGGCAGTAGTCATCGTGTTTTCCTATTTTTTGCTTTCTTTCTACCAATATACTTGGTACTTCCAGGTGTTGTAGCTCGTTGATTTTCATAGATGGAGTTAGACAGGTTTGATGATGATGATGATGATTTCATTTTGTTTAATTTTACTTATTCACTTTACATGCTCCTCCTCACTGCCCCTCTGCTGGTCACCTCCTTTCACAATCCCCCGCCCCCCACCCCCACCCCCAAGGATTCCCCCAACCCTGGCACTTCAGGTTTCTGTGAGGCTAGGCACTTCTTCTCCCACTGAAGCCAGACAAGGCAGCCCAGCAAGAACATATCCCACGGTTTTCATAGATGAGAGTTATGCAGGGTTTTAAACAAATTGCTTTTGGCTTTATTCACAGACAAGTAGAAGGAAATGAATTACAGTAATTGAGCTGACATAAATTTAGGGTTCTAGAGATCTGTGAAATGCTAGCTCATAGCTCCCTGGACAGATTAGACAGAAAATGTGTAGAGCGAGATTGGTAGAATTGTGCCGGGCAGTGGTGGCGCACACCTTTAATCCCAGCACTTGGGAGGCAGAGGCAGGCGGATTTCTGAGTTTGAGGCCAGCCTGGTCTACAGAAGATTGAAGTTGTTTCACATGGGGCTGGGCTTCACCTTTGTTATCCCTGAACCTTTGATAGGGAGTGGTGTGAGCAGTGCATGCTGAGTGAAAGACACTAGATGCTTCTCTGAAGTCTGAACAGGAGATTCAGACTTCCTACTAACAGCAGTGTGTGTTTGTAGAGGCAGTGATATCACACTGGACATGGGCAACTAACTCAGGAGTCTGTATGACAGATTCATTTCTCCAAGAATCCAGAGGAAAGAGACCTGTGGGGAAGGGGACAAAAGTAGAGGGTTCTGTTGCCAGTAAGTAATAGCTAAGAGACAGAGCTGAGTTTAAAAAAGAAATCTCATTACTCAGTCAAATTCTTTTTGAGGGCGAGGGGAGGGGTCGAGACAGGGTTTCTCTGTGTAGCCCTGGCTGTCTTGGAACTCACTCTGTAGACCAGGCTGGCCTCAAACTCAGAAATCTGCCTGCCTCTGCCTCCCAAGTGCTGGGATTAAAGTTGTGTACCACATTACTTTGGTTGCTGACTAATAAGTAGTTTTTAGTATAGATGACCACAGTTTGTTTACAATTTGACAGCTGAAGAATTTCTGGGCTGTTTCCAACTCTGGCTACTACATGAGAATCATGGCCGTGTAACTCATGTGCTGCTTTATCATGAATGCCTTGAATGACATTGTGCTGGTGGGGTAGTTATGTGTTTTGTTTCTTAAGAAAGTGTTGAAATGTTTTACAGACTGGTTAAATTGCTTTACATTTCCTTTTAAAAACATTGTGTTCATTACTATCCTTGTATGTGTGCACAAGCCCACTTGGGACACAGCTCAATAATATGAAGGTCATAGGGGCACTTTCTGGACTTGGTTCTCTTCTGCTATGGGCTCCCAGTATCAAACTCATGTCCTCTGCAGGGTCATGTATCTTTACCCACTGAGCCATGTCCCTGTCCCGTGTTTTACATTTCCATCACAGTGCAAGTGTGTGCTTTTTAAACTTTTTTTTTTTTTTTTACTTTATTTACATTTCGAATGTTTCCCCCTTTCCAGATCTCCCCTTTGGAACCTCCCTATTACCTCCCCCCTCCCCTGCTTCTATGGGGGTATTCCCCCACCCACCCACTCTCATCTTCTCTCCTTTTGCTAGTGTTTCCTGTTGTCTTTAGTTTTCATTTCAGCCGCCCTGATAGATCTGTCAGAATGAGTAATGTATATCTCACCGTGGTTTCACCATGCACTTCCTGAAGGAAGGTTCCCGATGTTGAACATCTGTAATGTGTCTGTGTTCACAACTAACTGTATAGCCTCTGGCAAGGTATATTATCATGACTACACTAATTAAGTCTGTGTACTCTAGATACTGATCTTTTTTGGTAGATGTGGCTTACAGTATTTTCCCCTACTCTGTATCCTATGTTTTAATCTTACTAACAGAATCTTCTTGTGAACAAAAGTTGTTTGTGTTTATTTGGATGGTTGGTTTTTTTAAAATATATATATATATTTGTGTGTGTGTGTATGGATGCTTTACCTGCCTGTATGATTGTACACTATGTATGTGTGGTCCCCACCAAGGAGGATGTTAGATCCCTTAGGGCTGGAGCTATAGGTGGTTATGAACAACCATGTGAGTGCTTGCAATTGAACCTAGAACATTTGGAAGTGCATTCAGTGATCTTAACTACTAAGCCATCTCTCCAGCCCCCTCCTCTCTACCCCTTCCCTTCCCTCCCCTGTGTGTGTGTGTGTGTGTGTGTGTGTGTGTGTGTGTGTGTGTGTGTGTTTATGCGTTTGTTCTTTTGACATAGGGTCTATCTACATAGCCCTGGCTGTCCTGGAACTCACTATGTTGACCAGGCTGGCCTTAGACTCACAGAGATCCACCTACTTCTGCCTTCCAGAGGATTAAAGCCATCCATGAAATAAGTTTGTTATTTCTTCACTTGTTATGGTCAAGGCTAAGAACTTTTTGCCTAATCATAGATCCGGAGATTTTCATTTTGTGAAATTTTGATTTTAGTTTTAAAAGTCTAAATTATATTCTGAGTTTGTATGTGTAAGAGGTTGTAGGTCCCGTGTCTACACGGGACATATACATATTGTTTTCAATGAGGTAAATGCTACTCTTTCAGAATTTTTTTCTCTTTACTATTTTCCCTTTTAAAATATTTGTTTTTGTTTTATGTGTATGAGTATTTGCCTACATGTGTGTGTGTGCGTCACAGAAGTGCCTGGTGTTTGTGGAAGCCAAAAGAGGGTATTGAGTTCCCTAGAACTAGAGTTAGACATGCTTTAAGCTATCATCTGGGTGCTAGGAACCAAATCTAGGTCCACTGCAAGGAAAGCAATTGCTCTTAACTTGTGACATATCTGTCCAGCTCCTGTGTTACTTTTCTTAACGCACATTTACTTAGTTTTATAAAACTGATAGCTTTAAAGTCTTGAGTGTGGCACAGAGGGTGGGCTTACCCAGATGCATTAAACCCTGGCTGCATCTCAGTACTGCATCAGCATGATTTAGTGGCACGCAGCCATTGTCCTAGCACTCAGGACCACAAGTTTGTGGTCCTTGTTAGCTATAGCAAGTTGGAGGCCAACCTGAATGAACACTTGAGATCCGGGAAAGGGCAGGGCAATTTTAAGACTGAGTTATTAATGAATAATCTTATTGGTCTCATTTTTTTTGGTTTTAGTTCTCTTTTTTTTAACTATCTGTTTAAAAGTGTTAAAAATGAGAGGGCTCGGTTCCATGTTTCTAATAAGAGATACATGGTGGCCTATGTATCTGGTGGGGCGTACTTCTAAGATAACTGCTCAGTCTAATAAGTATTAATTGATAGCATACTGTACTCCAGCTCATAATATAATACATTCAAACGAGCCCTGTGTTCTTTAGAGCTAACCTCCTTAGGAAGTTAGAAACAAAACCTGTTTCTTTTAATCCACTCTCTTGTGTGTTGGAAATCAATTTAGGATGATAGCTAGAAACAGAGATCTTGGGTTCCATCAACTGATGAAAGTACCCTGGCTGCTCCACATCTCGTGTCCTCAGTTTTTCACGGTCCGTAATATGTCCCTCAAGTCTGCTGTAGAGATTAAGTAGTGCATGCAACGATGTTAACACAAGCTCCTGGCACAGAATCAGTATCCGTTAAAGGTTTGCTGCTCTGACAGGAGGTGGAGGTAGAGGTGGTCATAGAGAGGAGGTAGCAGTAATCATAGGCAAAGGGTAATATTGAACTATAACAGACATGGGGGACTCATCTCAATGGAGAATTGAGTCTTAAAAAATGGCCGGTGGTATAATGTATAGGACACAAGAAAACCTGAGCCAGAGATACACAGATACCAAAGATTGTGTGCAAGTATACATCACCAGTCAGGTAGCAGCAATAGAATCTGATGAAGAAGTGCGAAGCAATAGGCAGGGGCAGTGTTATGGAAGGCATTAGACTTTTCTCTAAGCATACGGGAGATAGTGAGGCACTTAAGGAAAGAGAGTGGTGTCATTTCTTGGTAGCCAATGTTACCAAGTAAAGATGCTTTGAAGGGACACAGAGTAACTATTGGAACATTTGACAGTTCAGTTGAAAGACAAAGGGCCGAACAGTTGGTATACTGTAATAATTGGTATCATTTTGCCCCCCTCTTTTTATATAAGTGAAGCATGAGTTCAATTCAGGGCTTCTTTTATAGAATCGGACTCAACTCAGGTTGTAAGATGCATGAAGACTCTTAAAAACCCTTGTTCAAGATTGGCAGTAGTTCCTCTAACTCAGGCAATTAGGACCAAAAGTCTCCTCTTCTCTAGACTATGTGTGATTTCATGTAGGTCAGATACATACATACATACATACACACACACACACACACCGCATTCACATGACACATATATGTATAGATTCACATACATACACAAGTTACATATTACATAGGAAAAACTCACACTTTAAATTTACATCTTTAAATTTACATCTCATAAGAAAAAGTTTCTTAAGAGCCTCAAGGTAAATGAATAGATAAAGTGAAGGCATAATATTACCCAGAATTAGATGTTAAGAAAAAAGAATTGGACTCTAACATTTTCTTTAGGTGTAACTTACATTCTGCATCTATTTTCTCTCATTTATGAAGATTTAAAAATATCAGTCACTGTTTCCATCTAAAGAGAGCTAAAAGAAAAAGCATAAACAGTTCAGTTCTTGCTGCTACTTTGTACCCATCTTCGTACCCATTTCCAGTTGCGCAAATAGACTTCCCCACCCTTGCCAAGTTCCCCACCCTGTGCATTTTGGTGAAGAATTGTGCCCATTTAGTGGACTTTGTGAAGACAAATAGTAAATTATTGGTTCTGCACTTTATGCAGAATAACACTATCTCTTGAGAGTGTATGTTTGTATCCCACATGCCATACAGTTTATCCATTAAAAACATACCATTTAGTGGTAACATGTTTCTTTAACAGGGAAAAAAAGATGTGACCCAGATATTCAACAACATCCTGAGAAGGCAGATTGGTACCCGGTGTCCTACTGTGGAGTACATCAGTTCTCATCCTCACATCCTGTTTATGCTTCTCAAAGGGTAGGTACCTGGTTTTCTTAGAAGTGGGTTTAACATAGCTGTTAGAAAGTATACACTCTGCCTCCTTGGCCTCGTCGGGAACTGCCGGGTCAGTGTTTGCTATAGGTAGGAGTAGTCTTCCAGATCTGTCTCTAAATTCGGTGAGCCTACAGGAAGTGCTCCCTTTGTACTGTAGTCTCCGTTGGTCCCATTTCCTACCTCTCTTTCCTCCACCTTTTTGCTGTCCATATCTCTTACTATCATATTTCTTTTGCTTCCTCATCATTCCTGTTCCTAACTGCCCAGGTACTATGTTCCTACTTGCATGATGTTGTGTCCCTTCATTACACACACATGTGCGTGCAAGCACATACGTATATACTCTAGTTCTCCGTCTTAAACAACAGAGGTCCGCATTCTTGCAATGCTGACATCTGCCAAGGTGGAGATGACGTATCTCTGTGGGAATACAATAGATGTTACTGTTTATAACCAGAGCTATGAAGGAGGGAAAAATGTAGAATCCCCGATTATTGCTTTTTATGTCTTCTCACATGCCTCTTGAGCATGCTGAGGCTATCCTGGATCCTAAAGATTGGTAGTCTAGGCACCTTGAGGCTTGCAAACAGCAGATGACAGTCCTCCTCCCCTGCGCTGCCTTGTTGTTCCGTATCTCAAGCCAGCTCAGCTCATCTTACTGTGTAGTCTTCCAGTGCTGTAGAGCCACATGAAGTCCACTTCATCTGTGTCACCTTCCCCCCTTGTCAACTTATAAATATTTGATTGTGTTAAAGTGATCTATAACACAATTTGAAAATCAGCTATATCAGTGAACAGGAGCTCTTACTCGTTCTTAAATCTCATTGCCCAATGACAGTCATTCTTTTCTAGTTGTTGAGTTTTTGTTTTTTTTTTAAAGTCGTGCATTTTTTAAATAAATCCTATATTTACTTTTTCATTACAAGCAATGCGCTTATTGAAATTTTTCATCTTATGAAATTTAAACTGCTCTCTTTAGTTTGTGCAGTGCCAACAGCACTCCATTCCCTTCTCCTGTCCTCTTAGCATACTTTATCACAGATTTTAATTTTAATCCCATTGAGGTTGTTTGCCCGTGTAGTTACTACACATTGTTGAGCAATGAAATATACTGTGATAGCTTTGGGGCTGATGCAAAGTAATGTTTTTTAGAGATTCTTCTCTTAGCTCTGGAAAAGAAAATGCACTTGGATTTTCTACTAGTTAGGGAACACTAAACTCTTATAGCAAATGAGCCCAAAATGGAGCGACTCAACACAGGACAAGTGTCACATGATATTGCAGGGCAGATGATCCAGGTCAGTTTCATCTCTAGATATGCTTCCTAAGATCACTGCTTGTAGTGGGAAATATTAAAAACGATGGACTGTATTGCACACATTCCCGCATTATGCCCTGGTTCTCTCCTCCCCGGCTGGCTGGCAATGGCCGACCTGCTTTCATCTCGTGGAGCTCTGACTCAGATCTCCATGATCTCTCCACCCAGCTCTCTAGGTTCCCACTGGCAGGTCACTACCATACCAGTCCCAAGCTTCAATACCCCCATGGCCTATGTGGGGCACATCAGGCAAACCCACACTTTGCTGCTGTACCTTTCTCTCTTGAACCCAGACAAGCCGCCGAGTGAAGGAAAATGAAACACAAACTTAGCTCAGAAACAATGATAACTCAATCTCTGGGTGCATCAACTAAATCTAATCTTGTAAACCTTATCAAAGTCTGGTTCCTCTGGTGGCAGATCCTTGCAGATCCACCATGATACCAGGAGACTCTGCTAGCTACATCTTACCTACTACATGCTGTCCCCGTTCCAAAAGGACCCTCTCTCTCCTCCTTCTCTCTTCTCCTCTCCAACCCAGAAGTCTCTCTACACGCCCAGTGATTGGCTCTTTTATTCATTAGGGGATTGGTTCACAAGTCACAGGTGTAACTCCCTCCTTGTCTGAAGCCCTACACAGGAGGGCAGAATTAGCAGATTACAAGCAGCCCAGGGCAATCCACAACAACTGATCATGGACTTTTCAGCCCACAAACCGGTAAAAAAAAAAATATATGAACACATTTGTGTGCATAGAGAATGACAAGAATCCTAGTGTGGCCAGAGGTTAGGAGGAGTCAGGAAAGGACAAGGTAGAGCTGGAAAGGCAGAGACCAGATTAGTAAGAGCCTTCCATGCCGTACCTACCAAGGAACGGGAATGTTATTCTGCTGCCTCCTTGGAAACTATACCTGACGGTTTCTGGTGGCAGCATGGAAAGTGGCTCGGATGGTAGTGAGGATTGAGACCAAAATTAGAACCATACTTTAGTGATATGGTATTAAACGAGGGAGGTTGTTTTAAAAAATGATTTCACATTTTACTGATTCAAGGGTAATAAGCTATTTATTTTGGAAATGTTTAATATTTCAGAAAAGAAGTGTGTTCCATAAACTCTCCTAATAAACCTATCAATAAAAATTTAGAGGCTGTACCTCTGGATTTTCTTCTCTTATAATGGTTATTCTCTTTGGGTTCATTCCTTCACATCCTGTCTTGTAGATGCCACACTGAGTGCTTGCTTGGTACCAGGCTTGCTGTCAATGTACATATTCACAGTAACTCGGACAGTAAGGGTATTACTTAAGGTTAGAAAACTTGAAAGAGCACATTTTAAATCCAGATTTGATTAAGTCCTATATGTTCTTTAAGCAGTAGTATGTCCCAAGGAAGATTTAAAGGCCATTAATTCAAAGAACACAGCTTTCACCTCAAAGGAAAAAAATATTCTGGAGCCAAATTTGAATGACTATGATGAGGAGCCCACCAGAGAAGACCACTCAGATATAGTTTATAGCCAGAAAAAAGTCTGTATTCCAGCCAGTTTGGACTATGCTTAGGTATTTGGGACCCAATGGTAGCCATGAACATTTAGAGAAAGGGGCTTTTAAAGACAAAAACCACACCCTGGCATCTCATTTGGAAGCTGCAGGGGGGTGTTTTGCTAAAGCAGGCAGTTTAATAGAAGCTGAGCATTAGCTGGAGGAGGTTTTGCAGAAGTAGGTATTTAACACAAGTCAACATAAGTTAGGTAGGACATCCTGACTTTCCTTGGATTCCTAGAACAGAGTTGGATAATTTTCCACCAAGCTTCCTTCCAGTCAAGGAGATCAAATTCTAGTTGAACCTAAAATGGCCTCAGCAAGAATAGAAGATGGAGAGAAATCTTTTCTGACTTGCCCTGTCACATTACAATGGCTTGGGAAATATGAAGATAGGTTTCCGAGTTCCATGTTCCTACATGGAAGCAATTCATGACATTTTATAGTAGCAGAGCAAAGAAAATCATAAAAATACATCAGTGTGTGTCAGAACAATTGCAGCAAGATGGGAGAGCTCTCCTGTAGGCCTCAAATGCTTTCTGATGACATTATTAGCTTTTGGGTTGATGGAAACTAGTGGTCTGCTAAGTTAATAGATTCCAAAAGATTCAGTCTGTTAGTCACAGGGTGTTCTAACACAGAGATGGACAAAGGAAATGCCTATTTAGGGAGCTAAATCTGGCCCCAAGATAAAGCTTTGGACCTGAAGTATAGAGAACTCTCTAAGTGACTGCATTCTTATCAATCAGTCAGATTTTGCAGACACAGTTTCTCTCCAGGAAGTCTCATTCACTAGGGCAACTCAGATCTTAAGGAAGATGGAATTAATTGTTGGTGATTCTGAGGACAGAGAAAAATGAGAAACATTGGCTGGAGTAGCTCTGCTTCATCCGGTGTAAAAAGGAGCATTTTACATGTAGCGCTCTGTTAAAGCTCAGCATTTTTACTAAATTATCTTTTTCTGAAGGTCCTTGAAGACTTAGGCAATAACTTGACTGGTCTATATATATACCAAGCAATGGCATTGTTTAGGGGCTCAACAGTGACATGCTATGTTGAACACAAGTTCAGCCATATATCACACAGAGAGAAACTGATACTTGTATGACAAGAACAATCATCTGGATGCTAGGCATAAGGAATTTAGAGTCCACATTTTATGCAAAAGACTTGTTAAAGAGCCATTTCATTCTAAATTTTGTCTCCTGGCTGAGACAAATGGCACTCTAAGATCACTAAACTTCTCTCAGTGTTTCGTAAAGAAATCATGGCCACTAGATGTCTATCTAATGTTAAAACTACACATATCTCCAAATCTTATTTTTTCAAGTTCATTGAAAAAATGTGCAACCGTCTACAAAAGTAACAAATGCAGGAGCTCATGTACCCATCACTCAGCTGTCACTGTTTAATTTGGTGTATGCCATCTCTCCTCACTTAATTTAAAGCAAACCTCTGAACATTTCAATAAACATTTCAAAAAAATGATAATTTCATAAAACTACAGTATACTTAAAAGTTAGTAAAAATTCTGTAACAACTAATACCCAGCCTACACTCAGTTTTGCTTATATTGTTTGCGTCTCTCCTCCCGTTCACATTCTGAAGTATCCTAACAAGCTCTACTTACTGTATACTTAGTTGTTATTTTTCTTAGCCACAAGTTTTTAAGTCCCTCTCATTCAGCACCTCGTCCACCCACATATTTCTGTGTTGTGAGTCTGATGAAGAGTGAGCTCTTCTACAGTACCCTCCGCTGTAGTGGTGTCACACTGCTTTCTTAGAGAGTCATTTGAATTATTATATTCCCCAGCATGGGGCTGGCTAAGCAGGCAAGGGGCTTGCTTACAGCCTGCTACTAAACCCCCAGGGAAGGAGAGAGCCTGCTCCTCATGGCACATGGACTGCCGCCCCCCACGTCTCATTCTCTAGTACCTGTTTCTAGGTTAGCATTTCTATTTAAAGGCTTGATTAGATTCAAAGCAATAATATTTTGTAGATGGTTCCATGTAATCAGTGTTCCATCACGTCAGGAGATATTCCTTTAGTGCTGCTGAGACTTGAGTTCTAAGCTCAGATGGTAGCATCTAATCAATTATAAGCTTTTCTGGCACCCTTATATTGTTGAGTTCATCATGAGTTGTTAGTGGTCACAGCAAAATAATTTTCAAAATTAGTCATTCATTGGCTAGAGAAGTTTTCTGAAAAATAACTTTCATCCACTGTAACTGTTATTCTTAAGTAGAATTCATCTCAGAGAAGCAGAATAAATGCCTATTTTTATTATCAGCTTAGAGAATAAGTAGATTATTGTCCTAGAAACTTCCATTGGTGTCCAGTGAATTTCTCCCTCTCCTTCCTCTCTCCTCTGTATCTCTGTTTGTCTCCATCTCTTCTCACACACACAAGCATACCCCTCTGGTATCTTATTAACTCATGTAATATTCCTACCTACCTCAGTTACTGTACACAATTTTCTTAACATTCAATTAATTATGACCTTTTGGGACACAGTTTTTTGACCTCATTAAAATATTTTATAAGAGCTTCTTTGCTTTCTGATGCAAGAAGATCTACCAAACCCAACTTAATATCTTCTGACACAGACCTGGATTCTGGTTGTTTTGGTGAGGAATAGTTAGTTCTTGGAGACAGTAATCTAGATTCCAGATTCTTACACTGAATTCTTACTGCTCCTAGCCCTTCAAAGAGGACAAAGTTTATTCATTATTTTTAAATTATGCAAATGTTTCTAGATTAGAAGCAGGCCTTCTTGATGATTGAGTAGGTCTTTTGGTAACTAGCATTTCTGAGACGTTTTCCAGGGGCTGTCCCATGGCCTTGTTTGTTCCCAACAGCAACAAGTCGTTTCCCTTTATATAATACAGTCTCTGTTCTTGAAATGTTCTTACACAAGGCCTTTCTTCTGGCAGTTTCTATGTAATGATCTCTGCACTCATTACCAGTTGAAACATTTGCTCTTTTTGTTTTTTATGTAAATAATACTTTTTATCCTTTAAAATTTTTATACACTTATATGAAATATTCTTATCCTGTCAGATCATGCCTTCCTTTTTGGTAATAATAACTCCATATTGTAGAAATAAATCATATCTTGGGTCCAGTTAATGCTGCCCACATGTACTCGGTGAATGGCCATCCACTGAGGTATGGGCAAACTCCCAATGATCATATCTCCTAAAGGGAGTGGCTCTCCTTCCTAACATAACCATCAACTTCTAATAGCTCCTCTGCCAAGGGTGGGGCCTCCAAGTAGAATTTTTATGCCTTGATTATATGTAGGTCTTATGCAGATAACCACTAGTCCCTTGAATTGATGTGTGCTGCAGCCATGTCATTTCTGAAAGTCCACTTTTCACACTTCTCCTCATCTGTCACCCCTTATTGTCTCTCTGGCCACTCTTTCATTGTGTTTCCTGAACTTTGGATAGAGTTTGAAGAGTTAATAAAAATTATTCAGCCACAACTGAACCCTTAAATTAGCTGTACTTAACACCTTTACCAGATGTGAAGCTTTGCATTCACTGCTATGCACTGCAGAAAGTGACTTTTCCAACTAAAGTTGAGAACAATACAAATCTGTGAATATAAACAAACATTTAGAAGGCAGTTTAACAATGTGACATTTAATAACAACAGTAAGTGTCCCCCGTAGAGCCTATGATCTCCCTGGTTATCACCTATTGACCAATTTTACAGTACCAGCCATTGAAATCCCTTCTATGGAACAGGCCTCATATCTAATTTAAAAAAAAAAAAAAATGGTTACCCAATGACACCATACCACTGTTGTACCAGTGGGCACATCTTGCCAGCCAGGTTGGTATTTATAACATACAGGATCCAGTAGAGGGTGAGACTATTGTCTTTTCTCCTATAGCAGCCTTTCATAATCCCTTTCTGCACTGTCTAAGCTAGCCAGCAGGGAGAGAGTTTCCTGGTCAGTGAAGGTTAATTTTTCTAGAGATGTCTGTTCTTATATTTTCCATTCAGTAAGTTTAAAAGGGTCTTCTGATATGCTATTTTTTTGAATGAACATAAATAAACAATAGTGTGCCTTCCTATACTGATACAGTTAGGTAGGGTTGTCTGAACTATAAATCAGGAGGAAAATTGATTCAGTTTTATAAAATAGTGATTAATTTTAACTGGTGATTTATCCTAGGCTAGCCATTGTGGGAAACAGTATGATTAGTCACAGGCTCTGCTACCGGGAAGCTTATCTGGGAATAGAACAGATAAGGTAGGAGAAAGACTAATTTTGAAACTTAAGACAGGCTTAGCATATGGGACACTTCTTTATATAGTAAACAATAACTTACCAAGTCGGGATTGTCAGGTTGAAATAATATGTGTGAGTCATAGATCCCACCGAGGGTATTGAGGAAAATTAGGAAATTCCCAATCATCCAATTGTATTCCTAACTTTTAAGCAGTTGCTGTGTCAGAGAATGACATTTCCCACTGTTGGAGACAAACTGCTGGGATGAATTGATAAGTGTTCTCCCCAGTAGAGTACTTTGTAAATGTTCTCGTGAGTCTCAAAAATAAACCATGAGTGCATCACAGATGGTTCCAATAAACTTCATGAAGTAAAAGGAAAAATAGAACTAATTATACCCAAAACTTGGAGTGGAAACTTTTTATAGATGGTCTCAGCTTGGAAACTAAATTCAGGAATGGGATGTTGGCTGGAGATCATTCAGTCTTTGTGTAAGCTGGACTTTGTCTCTCATTAGAGTTCTCTAGTGTTGGTAGATTCTGTTTGAGTTTGAGATTCATTGGATTCATCATGTGCCTACACTGAAAAGGCATGCAGAAGGTGGGAAAGGAACAATAAGTAGGAAGCAGTTACCACTGGGGACTGGGAACTTTTAGAGAGGCCATGTGAGAGGATGAGAGACACAGCTCCAGAAACGAAGGTGTTTGAAATGAAGTGATAGAACTGACTTGTAGTGACTTCTAGTGTGTTGATGCGAGGTTAAGAACACTGCGTGGGAGTGTAAAGGACTGGAGAGGGGCATTGAACTAGTGCTGAAAGATGCATTAGAGGTGCCACATGCATGAGGAACATTCCGTCTGACAGAGCTCCATCCTCTAGGGATACAGGGCTGAGATGGGACACAAAACTGGTGGCCTGAAGGCCCACATGTATCTTAACTGGTGAGTGTAGATTTTAAGTAGTCCTAGATACTGTGTTTATCTAGCCCTATTATTTCTCTAGGCCAGCAGGTCTCAACCTGTGAGTCACAACCCCTTTGGGGGTCACATATCAGATATCCTGCATATCAGATCTTTACATTATGATTCACACCAGTAACAAAATTACAGTTATGAAGTAGTAATGAAATAATTTTATGGTTGGGGGTGACCACAACACAGGAACTGTATTAAACAGTCACACCATTAGAAGGTTGAGAACCACTGCATTAGGCCAGTAGACTTTATTTTATAGCCTCTGTTTTGTTTCATTTTGTTTTGTTTTTGAGACAGGGTTTCTTTGCACAGCTCTAGCTGTCCTGGAACTTGCTCAGTAGACCAGGTGGGCTTCTAACTCAGAGATTTGCTTGTTTCCATCTCCCAAGTGCTGAGATTCAAGTTATGCACTACCACTACCAGGCTATTTTATAGTCTCTTTAATACTCTTATTTATAATAGTGTAAGTATAATTGGTGTTTCTTCCTTGACATTTAAGAAAATAGGCCCCTCTTTACACCTTTAATAACAGCCCATATTATTTCTAACATTGTGGATTCAGTAGGCTATTCTAAATTCCTTTCTTAAGAGGGATTGCTAACAAATTGGCATTCCTTATAGTTTAAAGAGAATTATGTCTATCTGAATATATTGGCATTCTGTGCTATTGTGAGCTAACAAGAAAAGACTAAAATAGTACTGAATAGTGCATATCATTTAGCATTAATGAAAATAAATCATTATCACCCTGGACTTTCTTTGCTATTTCCCCTGCTGTTTTTGTAAACTTAAATATTGTAAAGTAACCTACTTCCTAAAGTGTAGGAAAGTGGATTTTATTTTGCATCTGAATTTTCTGCACATACGGTCATATGAAAAAGAGTACATTGTTCTTTATTATTTAACAAAATGTTATCATTAGTAGTTGGTAAATTCTCATGAACTGTTTTAAAGTTATAGTTGTTCTTATATGTAATTATTATGTGTATGTGTGCATCTATGAATGGGAATGGGCACATTAGTGCCAGTGCCTGTGGGGGTCAAAGATACTGGTTTTCCCCTAGAACTAGAGTTGCCCAGTGCTTGTGAGCCATCTGACAGGAAGGCTGGGAGCCAAACTCAGATCCTCTGCAAGTGTTTTGTTTGTTTGTTTGGTTTGGTTTGTTTGTTTGTTTTTTTTTTTCAAGACAGGGTTTCTCTGTGTAGCCCTGGCTGTCCTGGAACTCACTCTGTAGACCAGGCTGGCCTCGAACTCAGAAATCCGCCTGCCTCTGCCTCCCAAGTGCTGGGATTAAAGCCGTGCGCCACCACTGCCCAGCTCCTCTGCAAGTTTAATATGTGCTCTTAACCACTGAGCCATCTCCCTATGCCCTCTCTTGAAGTTTTGTTGTTGTTGTTGTTGTTGTTGTTGTTTTGTTTTTTCTCTTGAAGTTTTATTTAAGAAACATTAAATTTTAGTTTTCAGACATTATGTTATGTTGTTTATTGTAAATGTAGTCTTTTACCACAAAATAATTTATGTTGGTTACATTTTAATTTTTTTAAGCAAATTTTATTACAAAAACACTTGTAAATAAATAAAAACAGCAAACACCAAAATATACCAGACCCAAAATCTATACAATTTAATGAACATATATATATTTATATTATATAAATATATATATTATATATATAATTTCAAAGTAAAGGTTGTGAAGCATCACATTACATTTTGTACTTTCTATATCAAATATTTTTGATGTACTTAATCTACCACTAAAACCAAAACATCATGACAAAATTAGAGCTAGAAGAACAATAAGCTGTATATCCCCTTTCATAATTTGCAATAAATTTGAAAAATAAACCTTTTCCTTTGTGACTGTATACTGTCCTCAAAGAACATTTAAGAACTGAGACATTTACAGTTACTTTTCTCAGTAAGCCTAGTACTAAAACCCCAAATCTAGTACTATATTTAATTGAAATGGAAAACAGTCAATCTGTTTAAAGCCATGGTAGGATCTTCGTGTTTCAACTCTGCTTCTCTCGGTTCTACAGGGGAAACTGCCTTTGCTCTTTCTCTATGCAGTTAGCACAGTTTTCCATTGAATCATTCAATATAGGAATTGTCTTATTTGGCTGTTACCCATTTTCTTGGAATGTTACACACAATGAAATATAACTCAGTCCTGTGTTCATATAGATGCTTAATTTGACATTTGATTGGATTTATTCCTCACTAACCCCACCTCCAATATCTCCAAACCTTGTTGGCTCTTCCTTTAGACAGCGTCAGCATCTGCCTAAGGTTTTCTGTCATGCCTCTGCCGCCATAGCAGGCCACCAGTACTGTTGCCAGACATCTGTTCTTCACCCAGCTTCTACTCTAGCTGCCCAGTCTATTCCTTATGTCCTAGTAACCAGGGTCGCTATGTTGTTGTTTTTGTTGGTACAGGGAATTGAACCCAGGGCCTCCAGCATGCTAAACAATTACTCTGTCACTGGGACACCCCCACCCTCAGAGCCATCTAGTTAAGCATAAATTAGGATGTGTTAATTTCTTGCTTTAAACCAAACTCCTTACCTTGGCTTTCAAATGTATGTATGACTAGTCCTGCCCTGCCCTCCCCTCACTCCTCACTGCTTCGTCCATCCTACCCTGCTGGCCACTTTTCCACTCCTCTGACTCACCAGCTTATTCTTGCTTTGAAACTTCTGCCCCTTCCTTTGGTCTAAGTTAGAAATATTCACTAATACTCTCTCACATGCACACAAGTAAATGCCCACTCTAAATTGCTGTTTGCTGCCTTCAGTTTGCACTTCCTAGAAATAACCTTCATTGTCTCTATTCTGCCTTTCCCAACAGACACACCCTCACTAAAATGCTAAGGATGCAGTGACATTGACCTTCCTCTGTTTGCTCTAGTCTGGAATGTGCCAACATCTGGAATGTGCCTAGCACATAGCTGTCAGTGGGTTGAATGAATGGTGTTTGAATGAACTGTGACAAATGGTGTCTGTGTTTCTGTTATCAGAACTGAACTGGTTCTTTTAATGCCATTGAAAGATTTTGTTAATGGGATAACGGTTCTGTTTTCTCCCTTGTTTGTGCTTTAGCTATGAAGCCCCACAGATTGCCTTACGCTGTGGGATTATGCTAAGAGAATGTATTCGACATGAGCCACTTGCCAAAATCATCCTCTTTTCTAATCAGTTCAGAGATTTCTTCAAGTATGTGGAGCTGTCCACATTTGATATCGCTTCAGATGCCTTCGCTACTTTTAAGGTAATTTTTTTCCCTAAATCAGAAAGCTTATATAGTTCAAGTGGATTGACCTCTAAAGAGGCATTTCTGTTCCTTAAGCCTGAAGTAGTCAGCCATGGATGAGGTGAGATCAGTCTTTCACACTGCAGAAAAATATTCAGTGTACGAATCTCAAGCTCAGCTCAGTGGAATGGCTTCTGACATGCCTGGTAAAGAGATGGAAGGAACATGTTACCGTGAGCTAGAACTACTGAACATTAACAGCAGATTAAGGTGATAAGCCCCTCTTTGGGCACATGTGCAATGTAGCTGTGGAAGGGTGTGTAGAAACCAGCAACAGAAGCTACCTCCTCCAGGGAGGACCTGGGTGAGGAAAGGAGATGGACGGGAGTGCTGGGAGTATGAAGACATCATATCATTAAATCAGTGTAGCTTTCACACTTCCACGGGGCAAAAAATATTAATAAGCATGTTAATATCTTGATATGATTGGTCGTCTGTGTGTATCTATGTTTTGTATTTTAACAGTATAGTCATCTCTTTTTATTATCTGTTGTCTCCTTTGTCATTATATGGGAAATATATTTCACCTAACTTAATTTTTTTTAACTTAAAAATGTTTTAATCATGATACAATGCACATTCCTTCTTAACAATTCTTTATGCATTATTTAATGTGACTCAGTCCTAGAGCACCCTTCTCCAGAAGCCTTTCATCTTGCAGTATTAAAACTCTGCTCAGTTAACCTCCCCTTTTCTCCTCCCCTCAGTCCCCAACTATATTCCACCTCTCTGTTTCTGTGTTTTACCAACAGAAAGATGCTCAGAGAGCAGATCAGAAAATAGGCTAGCTAATTTTCAAGAAAAGCTACTGAAACTCACATATCCAATGCATCATTCATCTTCAAGTATTTCACTTTAGAGAGCCATACACTTAAGGAATTAAATAATGGCAAGATTGTTACCATATGTGGAAATTGGACTGTAATTCTCTTTATTTGTTGGGTCTTTGTGTGGTGTGGGGATCAGGGTAATGGTGGCCTCATAAAAAGAATTAGGCAGTTTCTCTTCTGTTTCTATTTTGTGGAATAATTTGAAGAACATTGGCATTAATTCTTCTTTAAAGGTCTGGTAAAAATCTGTGCTAAAACCATCTGGCTCTGGGCTTTTTTTGTGTTTGTTTGGGAGACTTTTATTGACTGCTTCTATTTCACTCAGGTTTATAGGTCTATTTAAATTGCTTATCTGATCTTGATTTAACTTTGTTGGCTAGTGTATACCAAGAAATGTATTCGTTTCATTTATGTTTCCTAGTTTGTTGGATTATAGGTTTTTAAAGTATGTTCTTATCATGTCTGGGTTTCCTCATTGTTGTTATGCATGCCCTCTCTCTGTTTTACATCTCTAATTTTGATAATTTCTATCTCTGTCCACCATTTAGTTAATTTAGCTAAGAGTTTGTCAGTCTTACTGATTTTTTTTCAAAGAACCAACTCTTAGTTTCATTTATTCTTTGTATTTTTTGTTTCTATTTTACTGATTTCATCCCTGAGTTTAATTCTTTCCATGTACTTCTGTTGGATATTATTATTTTTGTTGTTCTACAGCTTTCCGGTGAGGTTATTATGAGATCTCTTCATTTTCTTTCCGTTTCTTTTTTTTTTTTCCGGTTTTTTGAGACAGGTTTTCTCTGTGTAGCCCTGGCTGTCCTGGAACTCACTCTGTAGACCAGGCTGGCCTCCAACTCAGAAATCCGCCTGCCTCTGCCTCTGCCTCTGCCTCTGCCTCTGCCTCTGCCTCTGCCTCTGCCTCTGCGCCTCTGCCTCTGCGCCTCTGCCTCTCTGCCTCTGCCTCTCTGCCTCTCTGCCTCTGCCTCTCTGCCTCTGCCTCTCTGCCTCTGCCTCTCTGCCTCTGCCTCTGCCTCTGCCTCTGCCTCTGCCTCTGCCTCTGCCTCTGCCTCTGCCTCTGCCTCCCGAGTGCTGGGATTAAAGGCGTGCGCCATCATTGCCTGGCCATTTTCTTTTTTAATGTTTGCATTTGGTGCTATGAACTTGTCTTTTAGAACCACCTTTATTGTATCTAACAGGTTTGGGTATATTGTATTTTTGTTTTCTTTTAATTCTAGAAAGCTTGTAATTTCTTTCCTTCTTCCTCTCTTAACCCGTTTTCCATTCAGTAGTGAGTTGTTCAGTTTCCCTGAGTTTGTATCCTTTCTATTGTTGATATCCAACCTTAATGTATGGTGGCTGATAGGATACAGGATGTTATTTTATTTTTCTTCAATTTATTGAGACTTACTTTGTGATCAGGCATATGATCACAACTGATCAGTTTTGGAGAACGTTCCATTAGGCCCATGGTATATTCTTCTGTATTTGCTTGAAATGTTCTGTAAATTACCTATAGGTCCATTTGATTTATGACATAAGTTAACTCCAGCATTTCTCTGTTTAGCTTTTGTCTGGATGCCCCTGTCTATTGGTGAGTATTGAAGTCACCAGCTATCACTGATTATGGTTCAATAAGTAATGTAAACTATAATAGTATTTCTCCCATAAACTTAGGTGCCCTTGTGTTTAGTGCATAGATGTTAAAAATTACAATATTCCATTGGTGAAATTTTACTTTGGTTAATATGTAATATACTTCCCTATCTCTTCTGACTTGTTTATTTCTAGTTAGTTCTGACTAGTTAGTCTGTTTTGTTAGCTTGGATTATCTTTTCCCATCATTTTACCCAGAAGTGTTGTCTGTTCTTGATGTTAAGGTGTGTTTCTTGGATATAGTAGAGTGATGGATCCTGTTTTTCCTTCTATTATATTAGTTTGTGTCTTTTAATTATAGTCCTGAGACAGTTGATATTGAGAGTTACCAGTGAGCAATGTTTGTTAATTCCTGTTATTTTGTTGTTATGGTGTAGGTTTTTGTTTTGCTGGTATGAGATTATTTATTCCTTGAGTTTTCTTGGGTGTTGTTAGTCTCTTCAGATTGAAGTTGTCCTTCAGTCTTCTTCTGTAGGGCTGGATTTGTAGATGGATCTTTCTTAAATTTTGTTTTTGTCATGGAATATCTTTCTCCATCGACTGTGATTGAAAGTTCTGCTGGTTATAATAGTCTGTCTTGGCATCTGTGGTCTCTTAGACTTTGTAGAAAGTCTGCTCAGGCCCTTCTGGCTTTTAGAATACACATTGAAAAGTTATTCTAAATAGATCTGCTTTTATATGTTACAGGGTTTTTTTTTCCCTAACAGTTTTAATATTCTATCTTATCTGTATGTATGTTTTCTGGGTCAGTCTATTTGGTGTTTTGTGTGCTTCTTGTACCGTGATAGACACCTCCTTCTTTACTTTGGGGGAAATTTTCTTCTGCTTTGTTGTTGTTGTTGTTGAAGTATTTTTTGTACCTTTGGCATTTCCTCTCCTTCCTCTATTCCTATTAATCTTAGATTTGGTCTTTTCATAATGTCCCAGATTTCCTGGATGGTTTGTACCTGGATTTTTTTAGGCTTAACATTTTCTTTGACTAATGTATCCAATTCTTCTATCTTGTCCACAGTGCCTGAGATTCTCTCTCCTATCTCTTCTATTTTGTTGGTGAGGCTTGCCTCTGAAGTTCCTATCCAAGTTCCTAACTTTTTCATTTCCAGTTTTCCTTCACTTTGGGTTTTCTTTATTCATTCTCTTTCTACTTTCAAGTCTTAAATTGTTTTCTTCCTTTCATTCCACTGTTTCTTTATGTTTTCATTGAATTCTTTAATGAGCTGAGCCTGATGGAGTTCAGTAACAACAAGAAAGGGTGAACTTATTCTGCACATCTACATGTGATATGATCCCTCAGTTTTAGTGCATGATCTCTGTGTGTATGAATTTGAGGGTAAGTTGATGTGTATATCATATATGCGCTCAAGTACAGATAGATGTATGAGAGGAATAAACAGACACATGATTCACCACCTATACCATTATATGTGTACAAGGGAATTCCACCCTATTGTAGTATATTTTCCTTTCTTTTTTTTCCTTCTTTTATTTTCCTGGTTTTGTTTTGTTTTTGTTAATTCCAACTTATTTTGTCTGTTTGATTTTAACGTTCTGTTCTAGTAGAACCCCTCCTGTGATCTGCCAAGTGCTCTCTGGCTGCCCTGGGGAAGTTAGTCCTCACAGTCACTACTGACTAGCATAGCAGGTAGAGAAATCTGCCTACACGCGCGCGCACACACACACACACACACACACGCCATGTGCCCAGTTTACAGTATCTACTGCAACCCATAAAAATATACCAACTTCTATTCTCAGGGAGCATGGAAAATTCCATAAGCTGTTCAGGAAGATCCAGACTAGGGAGGGGCAGTTACACATGAGGATCCCATGTATCTGCTCAGAGATTAACCCAAATGCTCTGCATCAACTTACTGTGTCCTGGATGCCTTGACACAGGAACTAGTTAGACAAGACCCCAGCCAGGCTTGGGACTGGAGTCCTGTTAGAGTGTTTCCTTACCTGAAAACCCCAGTTCCAAGTCAATTCCCTGTTCCCTGCTCCTTTAGGACAAGTAATAACACATCTCCATATATTAGCACAGTGTCAGTCAAGCTAAAGGGTCGTGGCATTGTGGTTGAACTTGAAAATTATAAAACTGCAAAAGCCTCCTTTCATCTTCAAGAAAAAAGGAAAAGTTTGCTGAACTGCAGAGTCCTGTTGTCTCAGCAGTTAGGAGATAGAAGCAGGAGGATCAAGAGTTCAAAGCCAGTCTCAACTACATAGTGAGTTTGAAGCTAGCCTTGGCTACACAAGAAAAGTAAATGTTGGAAGTTGTTTATATGAATTCAAATTAGTCCACTGCTGTGGAAAACAGTATATCAATACCTCAGAAATGTGAAATAGGCTTATCATAGGACTTAACAATACCACTCGTAGACATTGCCAAAGACAAAATAATTATTGCGTCACTGTTCTCAATAGCCAGGGAAATAAGTAAGTGAGGTAGGGACTGGTGAGTCAGCCCACTGCAATCCTAACAACCTGAATTTCATCCCCAGAACAAAACCACATAAGAAGCCAAATGTGGTAACATGCCTTTGTGATTGCAGCACCTCTATAGTGAGATGAGAGGCAGAGAGAGGAAAGCCATGCAGAAACTTGAGGGCCCATTAGCCTGGAATGTGCAGCTCAGTGGCAGAAACAGGAGAGTACTCAACAAAGGTGGAAGACAAAAAGACAGCTCCCAAAAGTTGTCCTCTGACACTGAGTACACATCATATATACAAACACTTAAGAAAAGAAAATGATTAGACAGACTCTACTGGCAGGAAGGGCATGGTGGATCAGTGCTGCACACTGAGTGTAGACCAAGAAGCAAACAGAAAGAAAAAAAAAAGATACTTCTCTCTCCCAATAGCTCCAACAGCAGCACTGCACTGGGCCTTTGGGGACATTTGACCCAAGGTCCCCAGTACTATGGGGAAAATGATCCAAAGAATATCAAACCATTAGACCATTGCATGATATTTCAGAATAGTATCTGTATATCTTAAATGTACTCACAGCTTTAAAATACAAAAATTCAATTAACTCAAAAATTATGCAAAATGCTTTAAATACTTTACTTTTTCTTGTTATTAAAATAGAAATAGGGGGCTAGAGAGATGTCTCAGAGGACATATTCCAGAGGAACTGAATTTAATTTCAACCCTATTTTCCTACAGCTTGCAGTAGCCTGTTATTCTAGTTCCAGGGGATCCAATGTCTTCTTCTGGCCTCCACAAGCAACTATACTCACATGCTCGCACACACATGTGCACACATGATCACACACACACATAAAAATACAGCTAAAGAAGTAGTTCAGAATGGAATCCGTTGAAATTTGCCAATTTCACTGCCTGACTCTTTTCTCTTTATGTATTTAGGAAATTTTAATTAACTGTGTATTAAAGTATTAAACTTTATTCTAGAAATTAAAAAATCTTTTTTAATTGAATTTTTCACAATAACTGAGTTGGGTATTTAGCCTCTAAGTATATAAATGGGATTAAATGGGGCTTTTTTTCTTTTTCCAAATATTGAAGTGAAATGGGGATATGACTTAGGTGTGAGTTGAAAACAACCAGAAGTTTCTTTGTGCTTTCTTGCACTTTTCTGCAAATTTGTATCTGTAGTAAGATAAGATTTATTCTCTTTAACTCTAAAAGGACACATTATGTAACTTAGGAACTTGCAGTGTGTATCTCCTGGACCATTCACCTGCAAGTAAGCAGAAGGTGCTCAGATGACATGATGTCATTCCTGTGCTTCTGAGTCCAGCGGCCTCCTTGGACTGGGGATGAGGGGAGGCAAAGATAGCTCAACAGGTTCAGCAGGGACTGTACAAGCCTGATCTGAGTTCAGTCCTTAGAACCCTCTGAACTCTGCAGAGCTGGTTCCCTCCCATCTCCACATGGCTGCTGTACACACATGCCTCTCCCAGCCATTTGCATACAACAATAAAAAAATTTAAAAAGAAATGAATAATCCAAGTGGTTAGGGGCTGGGGAAATGGTCCAGCATTTTAAGAGCATAAAAACCTGGGTGTATCACACACCTACCTGTCACCTCAGTGCTATAGAGGGCAATGATGAGAGGATCACTGTGGTGTGTTGGTCACCAGGTTCAGTAAGTAGAGACAGAGCTGGACCCAGCATCACCCTCTGGCTCCCACCTGTACATAAGTAGGTGCACTTTTGCATATAGTGCGTGTGTGCAATAGGAAGATACTGAAAGGTCAGAATGCTTGTAAATCCCTTATATTAATTGTTGAGATCAGGTTTTCTGCCGTTTTTAATTCTTGCTTGAAAAATGGTTAGAACCAGACACAGTGCCTGTGATCCCTATACTCATGCTGAGGCAGAAGAACTACTTGAGCTCAGAAGTTGGAGGTCATCCTAGGTAGTGTGGGGGGTAGCAATTAGTTACTTACCTTTGATAAAGATCATCAAACTATCTGAATATTTATTATAATCACAATGTAGAAATATTCTATAAAGTTACCTCATAAGTGTTATGTTTACCACTTAAGTTATTTCTGCTATTTAAAACACTTAGGTTTGACGCTCAATATTTTGCCATTATTTTAACCTGAAACAAACTTGAGCTTTACATCTTAAAGTAGGGATGGAAATAACTTTATAATGTAAATGGAAATGTTCTTTTCCAGCTTTCATGTGTTTCAGGTGAATTGATGTGTCAAGCCATAGAGGCAAAGGTTATTCTTTGTGTAATAAATTATAAAGGTCCCTAGTTGTAGTAATTTTCCTTCGTTTCTTGTCTCTTGTAGGATTTGTTAACCAGACATAAAGTGTTGGTAGCAGACTTCTTAGAACAAAATTATGACACTGTAAGTAAATCATTTTTTAAGATGTCTTTCTTTCTCCCTCTTGTTACTCATGGGCTGGCTGGGGTCCTTTCATTGTGTTTTAAATGAAAACCACATGTAGGTAGGGAGTGCAGAAGGCTTGTGGACTGGCTTGTAGTTCCAAGACCTGAAGACTAAGGACCTATGTCCTTCAAAGCCAGAAACTTACAGTTCTACACGCCCAGAATTGAGGCTTACTGCTGTACTCTGGTTGCCTGTTGCCTGGCACTTGGAGGGAAGTATGTCTTGTGTAGGTACCTATTCTTTGGGGTGGGGGGTGGGGGGGTTGCTGTTACCCACTCTGAGTCCTGGTCACATGTGGTGGCTCTGGCAGAAAGCATCTCTGCAGTTGGTGGGTGGTACAGAGAAATGGAGTTGGGCTAGACGGAAAGGCTGAAAGGAACAATGGGAAAGAGCCAGGGCCTGTGTCTACTGTATTTGTATTTTAGATTCACAATTTAACATAACTTGTCTGAGGAATATATTGATCTATAAAATGTCATGTGTTGATCATCTTTTTGTTGCTGTGACAAAATATCTAAGAAGAATAACATGAAGGAAGGAAAGATTTATTTTGGAATATGGTTTCAGTCCATGGTCACTTGGCTCTGTTCCTGAACCTATTGTGGGGCAGGCATCATGTTGGAAAATATGTGGTGAAGAAAAGATACTCCATGGCAGCCAGGAGTCAGAGGGAGAGTCCAGAGACAGAAGACATCCTTCAAAAACATGCCTCTAGGGTTGAGGGAGATAGCTCAGCAGCTATATCACAAAAACTGGGGTTTGGGTCCCAGAACCCATTTAAAAAGTCAGGTGGGCATAGCAGCCCCACAGCAGTCCTAGTCATAGGAGATAGAAACAGATGATCCTTGGAACAAGTAGGCCAGCCACTAACTGAATTGGTGAACTCTTGGTTCAATAAGATACCATGTCTCATATACTGAGAACAATCAAAGAAGACAGCCATCAACATGTAAACATGCATACATGCATACTTCATGCACATACATATGGGGGGAGGAAAGACTCATGACTTTAGTGACCTATCTCTCCTCTCCTAAAAGTCCATTCAACTATGACTTCATCAAGGGATTAGCCTGTTGATGAAGTTGGCACTCTTATTATCCATCACTTCTCAATAGCACCACAGTCTGATGACCAAGTTTTCAGTGTACAAGCTTTTAGGAAGAACCTCCATATCTGAGCTGTAACCTTTTCCCTGTGTTCATGAATAGAGTAACATGTGAAGGACAATAGTGTTGTGGCTTTAATACAACCGGCATAGTTGTACTTCTCAATTCTAAATCAGAAGTTTTGGTGGGTGTGCACAGAACTCTGTCACAGAATTCAGCACTCTAGCCAGGCAGTGGTGGCGCACGCCTTTAATCCCAGCACTTGGGAGGCAGAGGCAGGCAGATTTCTGAGTTCAAGGTCAGCCTGGTCTACAGAGTGAGTTCCAGGACAGCCAGGGCTACACAGTTAAACCCTGTCTCAAAACACCAAAAAAAAAAAAAAAGAGAGAGAGAGAAAGAATTCAGCACTCTAAGGATGTCCTGTCCTTCTCTATCTCTAAGCTTTTTTGCTTCTGGCTATTTGCTCCTCTAGTACAGTGTTCTCTGAGTAATGTGCCCACAAATGGTGGGAAGTTAATACCAAGCTTCCCCAAGCGATGCTCTATTCTCCCAAAGGACCCAGGACCAATGACTGTCTTGAGGAAGATCCATGCCCATGGTCATGGCTGCTTGTGAGAATGGATGAACTTTATATAGGCCAGTAGGGTGACATGGTCATTGTATAGCAGTGATCACCCAAGTGTCATCTACAATGTTGACATTATAGATTTGACAGTCCTAAGTCCTAACTGTAATTTAGTCTTTTCCCACAGCCACCAACTACAGAAACAAATTTCTTTAAAATAAGTTATCTTGAAGTTTTAATATATGTTTTATCAAAATGATTTATTGGAAGAATTCAAAGTTATTCCATCTTTCAACACAATTTCTAATTCGTAAAACTAATGAGCAGCTGTATCCTTTATCCCTTCACCTCCCTATCTTGATCCTCTCTGTGTCCAGGTCAGTAGTGAGATTCTGAGACATCCCTATGGGCAGCGTGATGCGGTGGGTCTGAAGGGACCTTCTGAAGGAATGAGCATACTCCTGCTGCAGAGAATTTACTACCATTCTATCAGACTTATTTTCTTTTTCTTAGATTTTTGAAGACTATGAGAAACTGCTGCAATCTGAGAACTATGTGACAAAGAGACAATCTTTAAAGGTAATACCAGATTTTTTTTAAGTCCTTATAAGCTGACATCTTGTTAACAAACAGTACCTACTCTGCACAAGTAAATGCAGAAAACTCAAAGTGTCCTTTGATTTGAGAAGTGATTTTAGGGGTGTGTTTTATGCTCTGATGGAGCTTTGTAGCAAAATAACATAAATAGCAAGTGTATGCTGAAGTCAGAGGTGGAATATTTCACTAAGGAAGAAGACTAAACCTAAGCTGACTAAGCAGAACCATATGGTTCTCTTGGGAATATTCTCAGAGGTGAAGAGAAGCTGGTCAGGTGACTGGGATAGGAGTGAATGTCAGGAAGGCTCAGTGAAGTCCTAGGAATCACTTCAGGGTGCTTTACTGTAGAAACAACAGAATAGACCAGTCCAGTGCCTCTTCTGCAGCTCTGTGCAGGACACTCAAAGGAGAAGCAACAGGTCCAAACTACAGCACACAAAACACAGATGTGTAAATTCCCCGTGGTGCTTTAAGTTTGGGAAATGATAGACCTCGTATTTTTGAATGGGAATAACAACAGTTGACTGTAGTGCAGGGTCTATAGCATTCAAATGTTATAGAGCTCTATGTTGAGGGAAGCATTTTCCTCCCAGCATTATGACATATTCTCTTAAGATATATTTCATTGCCAGGTCCCATCCCCCAACCACTCTGGACAGCCAGTGTATAGCCACAGCTTTGCTATTAAACTTCATATGTTCAAATTACATTCATAACAAAGAACCAAAAGAAATAGTTATTCCCTAAGAGTAGTATTTTAAATATCAACTAAGCTAGGGTATAGCTCAGTAGTAGGACACTTAACTGGAGTGTACAAGGCCCTGAGTTTGATAATGGGACTGAAATGCTTATGTGAAAGAAAATAAAAAACCTGTCTAATTACATGAATCAAATCTTGCTGAAAGAAAAAAATAATAAAATAAAGCCTGGCAGGACTTCACTGGAAGAGAGTCTGGAAAGAAGTAGGAAGAAGGTGAAGTTGGCTAGGAAGGAAAGCAAAGCCGGAGTTAAGTAGTGGTGAGGAGCTGGCTCTGAGGGTAAATTACCCACCCCAAACGCATGGGCAAGGAGGGTGCATAGGTTGGAAAGATGGCTCAGAGGTCAAGAGCACTTGTTGCTCTTCCAGAGGATCCATGTTCAAGTCCAAGCACACACATAGCAGCTCCCAACCACCTGTACCTCCAGTCCCAGGGGGATCTGATAGCCTCTTCTGACCTCCACAGGCACCAGAAGTGTAAGTGGTACAGACAAAAGATCCAGACACATAAAACTAAGATTAAGATATGTTAATTTAAAAGCAAAATGCAATGACACTTGTGTCTATAATCCTATCATGCCCCTACAGAGATGGGAGATTAGGAGGCAGAGCTAGGAGAATCACAGGAAGCTTGTGGGCCAGCTAGGACTTAAAGTGACAGTATCACAGTAAGGTACAAAGTGAACATTTAAGTTCCCCCTGAAGGTTGTAAGTTCAGTAAATAATAAACTATTTAAAATTTTGACTGGGAAAACAACTTTAATAATATGGAATAATATGGAAGTTATAGAGCTGACTGCTGTGTATGGGACTTCTATTCACAGCAGCTTATAACAAGAGAGACCCTGTCTCAGAGGAGAAGGCTAACACCAAGACCCAAGATTGTCTCCTAAACTCTACACAGGTTCCATCACACACACACACACACACACACACACACACACACACACACAGAGGGTGCTGGTTCTTAATTATCTACAAACGCTGGGTGAAGTGTTGGGGAAAGCAGTGGGAGAATGTTCACTCAGTCAGCAAATATTAACGTGCTTCTCTTGTAGACATGCAGTGGCAACAAGCCAGCACTGCGATCCTGGGCTCTGAGAGCAGGTGATCTTGCATGGCTTCCAGATGCTCTAAGTACTAAAAGGGAATATTAGCAGACTAAAGGGCCATGTTCCAGAAGAATCTGGAATGTTCCCACAAAGAAAGAAAGCCTTATTTAACAGAGCCACAGTTCTACGAGGCAAGATTTTGTATGATGGAAAGAAAGCCACATCTGAGGGGCTAGATGTGTGCCAGAGCTGCTGGAATAGCAGCAAGGCCTCTATAGCCGTTGGCTTTTGAGCAGAGACCTAAGTGTGAAAATGTAAAATGAGACCGAATAAGGTATGTGTGTTAAGACCCAGAGGCCGAAGTTATATCCTTATGAAATGCCAGTGGAAATTCTCAGGAGCCCAGCACAGTACAGTTCTGGGCCCTAAGCACCTGCCCTCCCTAGAGAAAGTTGCTCAGAAATGGCCACTTGTCCCAAACAGGTGGGTCAGTGCTGATGATGTGGCATGGCTAGGGCTGCACGTCTGTCCTTTAGCTTACTGATAGATTTTTGCAACACTTTTTGTCAGCTTGTAATCCTGTGCTAGCCATGCAGCTGCTGAGAAACTCACCTGTGATGTCAGGATGATGACACTTGTGGGACAATGCGTATGTTCTTAATATTTCGTGCAATTTTAATTTAAGATAATACATTTAAGGTTTTGTTGTCTGTATCTTTATATTTCTTTCACCGTCATGCTTTGTCCCCTATATTGATGCTATCACTGTCCCAACTTCTGATTTAATTGGCAGGTCAGTTTTCAGCCAAGTCAACCAGCACTTGTTATTGAGGTTCCCCTTTCATAGAAGCCAATGCAAGGTGACCCATTTAGAGAAATTTTGTGCTGTGCCAGAGCTCCTCATACTGAGGCCAGTGATTCAGGGAACTGAACTCCAGGAGGAGCGGTGATCTCAAAATGGTATTGCCCTATGTCCAGAGATGTGCTGAAGCTCCCTGCTTATTGCTCGTGACTAGAAATTCTGAGATAAGGAGTCCTTGTCTTTAGTTGTAGACCCAGTGATGAGCCCATCAAGCTCCACAGGGTAGCTCCAAACCCATGATCACACAGATGGCTCTGGTTAAACTAAGAAGGCCATAAGACAAAAGGGCTGAACGTGGGAAAGGATTTGTGAGGCTTTACAGGGTGAGAGGGAGATGAGAGTAGGGAACAGAAGTATCAGGAATCTGTGTAGGTCTCATACACAGAGTTGTCACAGAGAACATTTAATTTAGGCCTCCATAATAAGCAGAAGGGCAGCCAGAGATGCTTATCAGTATTACAGGGGAGAGGCTTTGGAGAGAGGTGGCCATTGGAATAGTAAGGAGAGTGAGAATGCTCTAAGGGCCATCATATGAGAAACAGCTTGGGTATTTCCAAAGTCCTTCTTTTCAGTCTAAGTCTGACATACTGAGGCAGAGTTGAGTTCCTGTGTGATTGGACCTAATTGACGGAGAAAAGATGAGGGGTGTGGTCTTTAGAATTGATCCATTTTCAACAGTGACAAGAACTTGAACCAAAGTTTTCCTGACTTTGAGACCTCAGGCCCTGTCAGAAAGCTAGTGCCCTGTCCCTTTGGGCCTATCTCGCCTTTTCTTTCTGACTAACAGATTGTCTTCTTCCTGCCCATATCTCCATTGTCTCTTCTGGGGCTGGCTTTGCCCCCACCTTGTCATCTTTCCCTCTCCATATTTTAATATGGTTCCAACAGAGCTTTACTGTGGTAAGAACTACTGGCTTTTTAATTTGTTTATTTTTGTAGTACTGGGGATGGAACCCAAGAGCCTCGGTCACTGTACTGGGCATAGTCCTGCCCAGAACTATGAACTATAGGTATTTGGTCAGTGAATCAAACTAAGTTCTTCAAGTGAATATTGCTAGTCACTAATCCTGCAATTTACCTTCCCCAGAGTTCAGTCTCTGGAAGGGATCCATGTTCTTTAGGTGAGCCTGGGACTACTGGGCTGATGAAACTGGTGCCAGCAGGGCACATCTGTGTCTGAGAGGGGAACCTATCCATCCAGCACTTGAGCTGGATAGCATAAGTGGGCAAGAAGTTCTCTGTCCTCATTATCCCAGTGTCTTTCCCCTGTCAGAGATTCTCTACTTGGGGCTTGGAGCAGACCTTTGTACCTGGTTCAGAAACACCTGAGCTTTCCCTCTCCTGCTTATTTACAAATGCTTCTGTTCCCGTGAGGCTTGTTTGCTGTTCTGCGTTAATCTACTGAGACCTGCTTTTCTTGTTTAAGTCATTTCTAGTCTGAGTATGTAAAGGAGAGCATTAGGGGCAGAGAGGAACAGACTAAAGTATGTGTCAAATTCAGAACTATGAAAGGTGCCTCAGGGAGAGTTGGCTTTTAAGTGCTGCCGGGTTATGAGGCGGATGCTGCTGAAATGGGGCTGCATCCATCACCTGGTTCAGGGGAGTTTAGCTGTGAGTGATTAGACTGGTTCACATGTCAACATCAGACTTATTCAACATGACTCCTTCTCTAAAGAAAAAGAGTTACTCTGGGGAATGCTGCTGATGCACGCTTGGTTTTTCCTTAGATCTGTGGTCACTGTAACTACTGTCCGAATAACCACATTTGCTAATATATGGACCCTGTAAGGTTTTGCCAGTGGTGTTACGTAATTGTAGGAAATGAGAAGGTAGACTGTGGCAGCAGCAGCAGCTTCATCCGTGTACATTGGCTGATGTCAAGCTGTTCTCATTCCAGAATACTTGCTACCTGCTGCCTTTTCCAATCATGTTCTAAAGTTTCCTAGACTTTCTTGATCTTAGGATACTTAGACTCCCGGTGCCAATAAAAAGTAATTAAGAGAGAAATTCCTTTCCCTTGTATGCTGGAGCTTAGGAAATTATTTCTTATCTTCTTCAGAAGCTTGACATTTAATTACTATCAAGAAAGATTATAATTAAAAGGAAGCTTGGTGGGATTTGTTTTTTTGTTTTTTGTTTTGTTTTTGGCTCTGATCAGTTTCATTAAAACAGCACATTTTGAGGCCAGGCAGTGGTGGCACACGCCTTTAATCCCAGCACTCAGGAGGCAGAGACAGGCGGATTTCCAAGGACAGCCTGGTCTACAAAGGGAGTTCCAGGACAGCCAGGGCTACACAGAGAAACCCTGTCTCGAAAAAAACAAAACAAAACAAAACAAAACAAAAAAAAAACCCAGCACATTTTGGGAGAGAACCTCTTAGTTACACTAGCTACATGATTAAGTAAAATGTATCTGTGTTCCATTTACTTAGGATAACAGCCAGCCCTGCTTTGTAATTATTTGTTTTGCACTGTGGGTGGTTCACTGTGGTACTTGTCACTGTTAATTAAAATAGATTGACAGGTAATGACCAAAAGACTTGAAACTAAACATACTCTTCAGATTTTGATTAAGACAAAGCTTGAATAAGCATGGCTCCCCAAAAGAGAAGAATAGAAAAAAATACTTCCTACCTGTAGCACTAAGAGTAGGGTAGTTGTTCTGAAGTAACTCTCTTACTGAACTAAAGAATAAGCTATTCCTATAGGAGGCACTGTCGTTCTCTCTCGCTCTCGCTCTGTCTTGGTTTCTGAACATGCTTACTTTAAGGTCATAATTCAAGAAGGAAAGGTAGTAGTTACAGGTCTGAAACATGTTGAGCTCAAAGTCATGAGTATTTTATGTGTGGGAGTATGGGATTGTGGGGATCCCAGAGTCTTAAGCATGCTGTGCAAATATTCTACTGCTTTAGCTATGCTCCCTTCATTTTTCAAGACAGGGTTTTCTTGTGGAGTTTAGGCTTGCCTTGAACTTGCTTCATGTCTCCACTGCTGGCATTTTTAAGTATGCACCACCATATCTGTCTGTAGTTGTAAGCTTATTGAACAGATGATAAAATTGGAATGACTTAATATGAATTGAACTCATAAATGTAACATTAACAAATCCTTACTGAATGAAGATTCTGTATTTATAAATTTTATATAAAAGTGTATTGCAGTATATTTGCTGTACATAGCATGAGCTTCACAAAGATATTTGCCTCCTGTATATCATATACTGTGCCCTCTGTTCCCCTTATTTTCCAGTCTTAACTTTCATCTTCATTGCATATGTGCATACAAGTGATTTTTATGTCTCAGTATAAATGAGAGAAAACAGGTGGGTTTTGCCTTTCTGATCTATTTTGCTTTATATGGAGATCTCCAGTTGCATCCATTTTCCAGCACATATCATACTTTATTCTTCTAGGGTGAGATGTATAGCACAGTTGGTAGAGTCCTTGACTAGTGTGGACAAAGCTCTGTATTCAGTCACCAGAGCTGTGTGATCCAGGTGTGATGTCACATGCCTGTGAACCTAGCACTAGGGAGGTAGAAGATCAGAATTCCAAGGTCATCCTAAACTACATACTGAGTTCTAAGCCAACCAGGGCTACATGAAATCCTGTCCCCCCCCCAAAAAAGTTGTGTATGTCTACTACATTTTCTTCATTCTGTGCAGAATAGAAAAAGACAAACCTACACTCTGTATAAAAACACTAAAGATCCCAGATAGCCTGATTGCCAAAGCAACCCTGAGGAAAAAGAACAAAGCGGGAGGAATCACCATGTCAGATTCCAAGTTATTTTCCAGAACCATCATAATAATAAAAAAAAAAGACAAGTAGACCCATGGAATGGGATAGAGGACCACAAAATAAAGCCACTGTTAGGATGTTTCAAAACATGAAGTTTCCTTTGTTACTTGTATTTGTGTTACATTTTATTATGTGTTTGCTGGGTATATAGGTAGATATTTTTAGGGATGAAAAGCCCTTCCTGGCTTTACAGTCAGGAGTGCTTTCTTTATCTTGAAGGCGGAGGAGCCTTTGAGCTAAAGGTTCAGGAAGACAACACTCCTGTCTCCCTCTGTAGCATACTTGTAATGAGAGGCACTTGTCATGAGAACTTTTCCAAGCCTTTTGGAGAGAGAAAAGAAATTTGAATATGCAGATAAAGACAATCTAGGGAGATATCTCCCTGGGTTACCAGGTGAATTTCAGGTGACCCAGGAAGTATAGGGGATGTTACTGGGAGTCCAGGTGAACTAGGAAATACAGGGGGCGGTGCCCTAATTCTCCCACAGGGCAAGTCTGCTTTCACCTTAAGAGACTCAGCCAAGCTACTTCAATACTTAGCTGTGTTCCTGGGATAGGCTTTAAGCCTTCAGAGTCATGTTTTCGCAGGTTTCCCATAGTTTTATACTCATGCTGTAATAAAGTGTCTTTTCTGCATTTTAAGAAGAACAAGGTCCTACTTGGTAGAAGAGCCCCAGCAATATCTACCACATAGTTAGCTTGGAAGGGCACAGATACCATGCCTTCTGTGGGTTAATCCTCAAAGCAGATTCATGGAAATTCTGTGTACCAGAAACGTAGAAGCCAAGAGACAGTGCTGGGAGACCAAGGAGGAGGGTCAGCATAGCTTCAGAACTAGACACGAGAGGTGACAGTTCAGACAGACAGGAATGAAGGAATTCCTCAAAATCCAAGAGGAGAGAGCAAGCAGAGTCTTAGCAGACATGGAAGAGTGCATGAGGCAGTGAGGAGATAACTGGAGGATGCAGAAATGATTCTCTGGGCATGACCTAAAAATGCCATCCTAGCGAGTTGTTCCCTCTGAATCCTTGGAAATGAGACATTTGTTTACTTGCTGTATAAGTAGAATTAATAGTAAATACAGCTGACTTTCTGGAGTATCATTTTAGTTGCTAACTGGGCAGGACTAATAAAGACTGACAGAAATGACTGTGGTTTTGGAATTGTCCAGTTGGAGGAGTGCGAGCCTTTAAATAAGAAAACTACTAGTAAAGACGAGGAGCTGGGTGTGAAAGAGTCCTTGAAAACCAGAAATTGGCAAACTTTGAAAATTATCTTACTATGAAAAGGAACAAGGGAAAATGAGCTGAGGAAAACTTCAGGAGCTGACAGGCCTCTATGTTTCCAACAAAGAAAAAATGTTTTTAAAGATGTTAAGTTAATCAGCCAGCAACATCCAGGTGGGTCTGTGCAGTGGACAGAATTGTGGGTCAACGCTGACTAGACATCAGTGCTAAAATTGACAAAGTCGTGCTGGTTTGGAAAAAGAGAACCTGCAGACTTCCCCAAATGTGGTGCTGAAGGAAGAGGACAGTGACTGGTGGCCACAGACAGGATGGGAAGCCAGGAACAAAGGCAGCCTCCAGGAGAGCCCTGGGAGCTTTACTGGGACAGGGAGGCTCCAATAAAGTTTAATTACACCTTTCCTCACCAGGATGAGAAGGAGCAGGACCAGCAAGTGGCTAATTCTCATCTTGTGTGTGGTTCTCACTGTTCAGTAGACAAAATAAGTAACATAAGCAAGACACCCTCCCCCACACATGTACACACAGGCCTGGAATTCTGTTCTGAAAGACATAGCTGCTGTTTGCTGTGCTCTCCTTCCTGTCCAGGATTTCTGTAACCAGTTGTGCAGCTGCTCTAGGGGATTTTAGGAACAATCAAAAAGTGAGAGGAGCTTCTGCATGGAAAGTGCTGGTGCACTTCTTAATTGCCCAGTGCTGGAAGCTCTGCTGCTGGGCTGCTGGAGAGGCTGCAGTGAGTCTCACTTTGAGTATTTTAATTTTGCTTCAAAATAATGTTGCCTTTTGAGAACCATTGGTATGTCACTATACAGGGCTTTGGTTGTACTTTTTGTAATGCCGTATGAGAGATTGAATCTAGAGTCTCACACATGCTAAGTAAGTACTCTACACTGACTCATATCCCTAGCCCTGTTTACTTTTTTGTAAAACTTTTGAGCCAAAGGATGGTTCAGCAGATAAATATGCCTGCCACAAAACCTATGACCAAGCCTAATGAGGGACTCACTGTAGAAGAGAAGTGATTGTCACTAGGTTCTCTGCATGCATATACGCACACATACACACACACCCCACAATATAATTTTTTTTAAAAAACCTTCTGTGTATGCGATATAGATTCAGGGTGTTTGTTTATTTTTCTGACCTTCGATCAGATTTCATAATAAAAGTCAGTATTGCTCTTGCAGAGGACTTGGGTTTGAGAACCAGCACCCACATGGCAGCTGTAACTCCAGTTCTAGGGGTTCCAGCACCCTCCTCTCACCTCTGAAGGCACCAATCACATGCATTGTGTGTGTATGCATGCAATCAGGCTAAATACACATAAAATCAAGCACATAAATCTGATAAAAATTCAAGTCCAGGATAAGATTTATTTAATCCAGCAAACCTGTAATTGCATTCATTCAAGAGAGGAAATGCAGTCAGTTTTGTTACTCGTGTTCTACCTAAATGTTCTTGGAGGAGTGCGTGGCTGGGAAGCAAAGTGATAAATGTAGATGTGGATCAGGCTGTCTTCTAGTATGCTGAGCAGTGAGTGACTGAAAACTGCTTTAAGAACTAACATTGACAAAAACATATGAAAGCTTAAAGAAATACAACAAATATCATGTTCAGGCCTGGCCGGCTGGTTGGTTGATATTTGTCTGAGATGTGGTCTCACTGTGCTCACTGGTCTGCAGCTCATGGGCTCATATGATCCTCCTGCCTCCACCTCCTGAGGAGCTGAGCCTGAGACAAGTCTGCTGTGCCTGGTGTACACCTGTTCTTCAAGCACCTCACAGCTCTTCACTTCTTACACCAGCCGTAGGTTTCCATTCAGCTTAGGTGAGGTATGTTTGAAGAATCAAATAATGGCTTTGGGTTTGTATCTTCTTGCAGTTGCTAGGTGAGCTGATCCTGGACCGCCACAATTTCACCATTATGACCAAGTATATCAGCAAGCCGGAGAACCTGAAACTGATGATGAATCTGCTTCGAGACAAAAGCCCTAACATCCAATTTGAAGCCTTCCATGTCTTTAAGGTAAAGAGCTGATGCCTGGATATCGTTTTCTCTAACTTTGAAATGGCAAGGCCTCTGCTTTTTGCTTTCCTTTCCTTGAGAAAAAAATTAAACAATCTTTCTGTTTTGCAAACTTATTCTCCCACTAATCTATTACAGAGAACCATAGCTTGAGTGCTAGCTACAGTTGGGTAAGTTTGCCTCTGACCTTTACATATAAATTTAGAAATCTAGAGAAATCTCACATCTGCATCAAGCTGACCTAACTTCAGAGAGCCTGCAACACAGTACCTTACAGTAAGATAAAGCGTCATTTTCAAATTAAAAATCCATTGAAAAATAAATGACGCTTGACCCACCTGGTAAAGGACACATTAGTATTCCCTGGGGGCCAAGAAGATGGGAACGCAGTGAGGCAAAGCTTTTTCTGGGTTCTGCCACCATACATTAGCAGTTCAGATCTTCCTTTTCTCTTCACGAAGCTCAGTGGTTAAGAGCACTTGCTGTTCTTCCAATGCACCTAGGGTCAGATTCCAGCACCCACTGTGGTGGCTCACTACAGGCTGTAATTCTAGCTCCAGGGGATTTAATGCCTCTGCCTCCAAAGGTACCTGCAGTCCCATGTAAAGACAAAAATAAAAAAGAAAAAGAAAGGCTTATCCTCTCCTCCCCCCGATTACTAATACGATTGGAGACTGAGCTAGAACAGAAGTGCTGGCCTCTGCTTTCCACTTCTTTTGAACCCAAGGGCACACCCAGCTCCCTGGGCTCATTTGTTACTGCTTCTTAAAGGGGGTCTTTTTTTTTTTTTAACAGTTTTCTCTGCTGTCTGAGTAACACAATTATTTCTTGTATTACTCCCAGAAACTTTAGACAGTAGGTTTAAATATATGCATATATAGGGTAAAAGTTCATTTGCAATCCCATACTCTCAACTACCATGGATATATCTTAGGGATTATTCTCCAGCTTTATTGACATTATACTAACAATTTATATCCTAGTTTTTGACACATTGAGCTATTTTATGTATAATTTCAGGACAGTAGTCTTTCTTGTAGGCACTCTACTTCATCGTTGGGCATTTTTCTAGTATGAATGGCCCTAAGCTGTGGACAGCTAACTCCATTTCTTACTGTTAGGTAGGTTGCAGTTCTCAGTATGCATCTGCCTGCTTTTGCCAACTTTTGGTTTTCTCATAATTGATGTCTAGAGTATACTTAAGAGCTCAGTGAACCCAAGAAATGTTTGGTCTTAAATGTGTGTTCATGGACAGAATCCCTTGCCTGTTCGTGGAGAACACAGGGGTTTGTAAGGCAAAGTTGCTTTGACAAGTTAAAAACTTAGTGTTCCTGTTACCAGGTAATTACTGCCCAAAAAGCCATTAGGACACTTAAAATGTTAACGTACAAGTTTCATTTATTTCCACTTGAAATCCTAACAATTTTTTCTGCTACGTGACAAGCTGATTCAAACGTTTGCTTGGTAAAGAAAACCTAAGGTCACCTGTGGCCATTTTTAAGAACTGGGTAGAGATGTCTGCTGTATGGATAAGAAGCCTGAGATTTGGCCAAGTCTCAGACATAGTGATGAAATCAACAAATGTGAAGGATGTTTAAGTGTGAAACTTGTCTCTGTCTGTATTCGTATTTTGCAGTTAACAGTCTTAGAGCCTATGGTAAAGAGACAAACACAAGTTCAGGAGAGTGATCACCTCAGGAGAGAAGAGGAGTGGTGCCGGGGGGAGGGGTCATGGCTGTACTGGGGTCAAAGCAAGCCAGGGTGCTGACCTGTGTAGCTTGTGCACGTCTGCAATAGCATGTGGCATCCTATTCCCTACATTCTTCTTTGTGTTAGAACTGTCACATAAAAAGTAAGCCAACAGAATAAACAAAAAGTATGAGTGTAGTTCCAGGAAACACCAAGCATCAGAGCATGGAGACCTGCCTCAGACCCTTCTGAGGAGTGACAATTCAGAAACCTGTGTGCCATGCCACTCTGTGCCCAAATGTCTGTACCCTGTCGTACGAAGTAAGATCTAGTGTCATCTAATCTTGTTCAGAAACACATGATTATAAAAAGATTTAGTTCATGGCAAACTAGAAATAGCCTGCTTCTGTCCTCAGATAATCCAAATTTGGTTCCCCTAATCATTGGACAGAGTAGGAACATTTAAAAATAGCTAGCCACTTGTTTACTTGTGTGTGTGTAAATTGGGCCTACCCTGCACCTGGGTACTTGTTTATTTCCCAAAAATAATATTTTGCTATTAGAAAAGCAAGAGTCCTAAACTTTTTTATTTCTTTGTGAATAGTTGCTCACAAAGCAGCCTCTGTAAAGATAGAGAACCCGTGGGATGTGCTTCTGGAAATCCCTTTCAGGCTAGTAATGCCACTTCCATTACCTTCCTGAATTCAGGGACTCCGTGAGACTCCATTTCAGGCAGTCCGTGGCCCTGGAAAGTACAGTTCCAGCATGGGAAATCCTGGGTGAAAGTCAGGAGAACAGTTGTGTGAAACCTCCAGGATGTATCAGAATCCCTAGGCAAGGGCAACGCCAGCATTCCACCCCTCTGTGTTAGTACTTTCCCCAGCAGGACTCCATGCCCCTAACCCTCCTGAAGTTAGGCAGTTGGAGAACCCTATTTTGTGGCTGAAGAAGCCATTTCTGTGGGAGATTCAAGGACAAATTTACTAGCATGCGCTCTACCAGTGAACCTTATCTTCTAGTTGTGGGCTTTAGTATTTGGTGAAACAACTGTGTGATATTAGTGGTAAGCTAAGGAGTGTGATAATATCAATGTAGTGAGTAGTTACTATGTGCTAGTGAGTGATAAATGGATACACACAGGAACTGCAGCCTTTATCCTTCTCAAAACTCAGTCATGTTTGACAGTAAGAGTGTGTGAGGAACTATCGCATGCCTTAGTGTGGGTGAGCCGTGAGAACCCGCTGAGTTACATGGTACCATCGATATGAAATGACTGTAGGAGGTCGGTGGTGAGAAATACAGTGGGTGTGACTGCTGGTGGGTGTAGGGCTTCTCTGAGATGACACAATTCTGTAAGCATACTAGAGATCATTAGAATATATATCATATATATGTATGTCATGTGGACTAATATGTGAACCGTGTCTCAATGTGACTGGTTCTAAAACTTTAAAACCTGAATGGCATACAAGTCATCAGAAAACTCTATATCTATTCAACAGAATTGCAAGGCTTGATTTGTATAAGTCAATTAGTACATTCCATATCCTAAGAAAGCTCCTGGAGTCATCCAAGGACAATATGAAGAATGCTTTAAGAAACAAACTTGAGAAGAGAGATCAGAGGTATTTCTGGTCCTTTGCTTTGATCTGCTATTTTCTTTTTTTTTTTTTTTTTTGGCTTTTTTGTTTGTTTGTTTGTTTTTGTTTTCGAGACAGAGTTTCTCTGTGTAGCCCTTGCTGTCCTGGAACTCACTCTGTAGACCAGGCTGGCCTCGAACTCAGAAATCTGCCTGCCTCTGCCTCCCGAGTGCTGGGATTAAAGGCGTGTGCCACCACTGTCCAGCCTGCTATTTACTTTTGAAGCTGTTTGACAGTGAGGAATGTTTTGAGCATACCTGTCCCTCTCCTTCCTCTTGCCTATGGGTAAGAGCAAACAATTTAAACCAAAGGCACGATATGCCTGCATTTGACATGGCACAGGCAGCACCAGCCTATAGCTGGCTGAGCTCCTGCACTCTGAGGCTTACCTAGAGAGCGCACAGCAAGCAGTCTTTCCCTCAGACCTGTAATGATGAGAGGGAATAGCATATATAAACTAGCTAGCCAGTACCCAGAGAGTCTGCCCTAAGTGTTTCTCAATGAAGACCAGTTCTTAATAGTCAAAGAATCTGTATAAAGGTCTATAATGGCCTATAGTGTCAGCTCCTCCAGAAGCTGGCCAGGAGGATCATTAGTTCAAGACCTGCCTAGGCTATACAGTGGTTTCAGGGGCAGCCTGAGCACTGTAGTCCCAAAAAGCAAAAGAGGGCTGGGCTATGTAGGCCTCAGTGATAGAGTGCTTAACTGTAATGTGTGAGCCCCTAGGTTCAACCCCTGATACCACAGAGAGAGCGAAAACAGAATACAGACCAGCGTGTAAAAATTTCAAGCTCGGTTTTCTTTAAGATGGAAGGCTGCGTGAGCATTAGTCATTCTGTCTGAGTGGAGAAGTTTAGAGGATTGATTGCATATTTATTGTGCTGCAGGGCTGTAGCCCGAGGCCTTACAAGATGCTAAATGTGTATGCCTTTTCACACATCATTTCCCAGCTTTCTCACCCGTGTCACATGTCAGAGCCATCAGAGCCATGTTGCAAGTGGCTCTGGGAACCTCAACTTGCAGCCTGCTGGCTGGTCTCTGCCACCTTCACTATCTGCATTGGTGTTCAAAAAGCCTAGTCAGCCACGGCATGGCACCTCCCTTGTAGAGCTTGGCCAGTCGTTCTTTAACAGAAGCAAGCTGGCTGGCTGACTCTGAGATTGCCAGTTGGTTGTGGCGTGTGTGTCTGTGTGTGTGTGTGTGTATGTGTGTGTGTAAGAATAGTTACTTTATTTACACTTCTATGGAATGGACTTGTACATGGGCAACTCCATGTCACATGCACAAAGTATTCTAGTGGACAAAAAGCTGGAGCAAGCCCTGTGTGCCTCACCAGCTCAAATCCTTCCTGGTAAAAAGGATTTGAATGAAGTCAGTGAAGATGTATGCATGATTTAATTTTCAGTAAAAAAATTTCAGATTTAAAACAGAAAACAAAATATTTTGTTTCCTGAATTAAAATATTTAAATGTAGCTACTGCTTTTTCTCTGGGCTTGAAAACTCCATATATTTCTGAGACCTGTTATGTAAACTGAGGGATGCAGGCATTAAGACGACAGTTCAAAAAGCCACAGGCTGTTTTCATGTGTTTACCATGAAGTCTCCTCCCAGTCTCAGAAAGTCTAATGAACAACTGCCTCCTGAACAGAGGGCTCGGGCCATGAACAAAAAAACTAAGGGGAAATGTTAAAGCTTGCAAACAACCTCAACATTTTTGCTCGGTTTTAGTACAGGGTGTGGGCTTTGGAGTTCTTCCAGCATGCCTGCCTGAAAACTCTACTAGGCTTCTGAAAGCAGTTTGGTTTGCCTCATATACCTTGTCTTTCTTTCATTTTTATGGAGTTCTTCTGAGTTATTTATGTACTTACCACAAAATGCCAGGCAATTTGTAATTAGAACTTTAGCAGCTCTCTTATAAACAAACACCAACCAGAAAAGGCCAGAACGTGGCAATTCCTACCATACTCACAGGTATTCTGTGAACAGCAGGCATTTGTGTAACAGTGTAAACAAGCCTAGAATACTTTTTTTGTAAGTAACAATTTTAGTTTATTGTAACCAAAGCCATGTCTATAAAACATCACATATTGACCATTTTAAGAGCAGAGCTCCCTGTTCAGTGTTTCACCCAGAGGTTATGTCAGCATACCACTGCACCCCAGAAGGAAACCCTCCACCCTAAGCAGTCTCTCCATTCTCTTCCCATGAGCACCTGGCAGCCACTATCTGCTCTTCACTCTAGGGATCTGCCTATTTGTTTAAATGCAGTCAAATCCATGGTGTAGCTGGATCAGCACATTGCTCCTTGTAATGGCAGTGGCAGACTCTGTGTCATAGGCCTCCATTCATCAGTTAGTGGGTACTTGGCTGGTCACTGCGCCTGCTGTGGAACACAGCTGTTTATTGGAACAAACCTTTTCTCTTACGTTGGGGCAGGATTTTTTTGTCACTCACTGTTTTACTTACCAAGGAGATGCCATTTTCTCCAGCCGCTGCACCACTGTGTATTCCAGCTTGGAATGTCTCCTTGGGCTCAGCACACTTATTTTGTCTTTTACACTTTGTGATCTGCATTGCCTAAGGATAGTGTGTGTGAATTAGTGTTCACTTTTACTCCTGTTTGAGGAGAGTGCTGCTCAGTCCCTTTGCATCCTAGATGGACTGGGCTTTGGTGTTCAGTTGTAGGAGTTCTTTATATAGGCTGGATCTGAGCGCAGTCAAATCCGTGACTTACGGATATTTTCTCCCACCCTCCTAACACAGTCTTTTATAGAGAAGCGCTAACCATTAGTGAAACTCATCTGACGGCTTCTGGTACTGGCACTTTAGGCAAAGTTATGAATTTATCCTTTGTAGTTTTTCTCCAGATGTCTTAGTAGCTCTTATATTTTGGTCTTTGGTTCATTTAAATGGCTTTTTGTATAGGGTGAGAGGTGAGGACCCATCTCATTCTTTTGTATATAGAATTCCAGTTGTCTCATGGATGCTTTTTATCTAGGAACTAAATTTTGTCAAATTGTAAAATAACTGAAATGACCATGTGGCTTTCCTGCATTCACTCACTGTGACATTAGCTTCCTAGGACTATGGCAGGATACCACAGAGAGCTAGAAAGTGTATTCTCTCCCAGTGCAGCAAGCCAGAAGGCCAAGGATAAGGTGTCAGTAGAGTTGGTTCTTTTAGAAGGCCTCGAGAAGAATCTTCCTGACTGCATGCGACACTCCTCTGTACATGCCTTTATACGTCCACATCTGAGGTTCCATGTTAGCTGTCTTAGATTGGAGCCCTCTAACCCAGTATGACTTCATCTTAGCCTGCTGTATCTGTAAAGTCCATGTTTGCATAGAAAATGACACCCTTGGGTGCTACGGGTTAGGATGTCAGTGCATCTGTATAGGGAAAACAGAACATCTGGCAATTCGCTGACTGTCTCATGTGGAATTAAGTCCCAGTTGGTCACTGTATATAACTCTGTTGATATGTAGTGTGGCTTACTTTGCTGATGTTTTCTTAAGGAGTTGGTCTTTCATTCATAAGGGATATCATGCTTTGAGAGCTTGCTCATTATTTAATCTGGCTTCGGTGTCAAGGTATTGCTGGCCTTAGAATAGGCTAAGAACAATTCTTCTTTGAAGAAATTGAGAAACACTAGTGTTCCTTTTTCTTTAAATGTTAGGTATAAATTTACCAGCAAAAGTCAGCTGGACTGGGCTTCTCTTTATTGTGGGTTTTGGTTACTGACTTGATCTCTTATAATAATAAGTTTTCTAATTCTTGAGGAATTTGACCATTTTTCTTAGTTGTCTGTGGTGGTTAACATTAATTGTCCACTTGACAGGGCCTAAATAATTGAAGAGACAAGGTTCTTGACATGTCAGTGAGGGACTGCCTGGATTAGATTAGCTGAGGTGGGAAGACCTATCCTAAGTATAGGCAAGTGTCTTTTCCATGGGCTGGAGTCAGAGCCCTGGTGAAAGGAGACAGGGAGCTGAGGGCCAGCCTTGCTGTCTCACCTGCTGTGGGTGCAGCCGCCTCTGCAGCATGGAGAAGGGAACTAGTACATTATGGACTGCAGCACTACTCAGTTGTTAGCAGTGCTCCACTTTAGCTTTTCATTATCCAAGTCTCACAGGCTAGCCAGAGCTCACCACGGTGCTTCGTGTCAAGAGCCAGTTTCTGGCTTTAGTCATTCTCCGTGGGAACTCTTCTGTCTCTGCTGCTTTTGCTTATTGCTTTCACTTGCTGCTTTCCCTAGTTCCTTGGCGTGTGAGGTTAGCTTGCTGATTGGAGCTCTTTCCTCTGAATGTGGGCATTACAACCTCGGTTTGCCTGCCTGCGTGCTGTTTCTTGTATTTCATTTGCACTCCTCTCCAGCTGTTTACCAATCACCTTGTGCTTTCCTTGTTCCAGTGGCTATTAGGAGCTTAAGGTACAGTGTAGCCAGGAAGTCAAGGCCAGACTCTTGTCGCTGCCTTACGATTATAGACCTGCTTGGTGAGAGTCTAGGGACCTTCTTTCTGGCCTATGTGGGCCCCTGGCCTTCTTTCTGAGGGTGGAATTATTGTGGGTAGTAATGCTAAAGACTGTTCCTTCGTGAGTGTTCTCAGGGGAGGGAGGCTGTGTTGCTTAGGCCCTGCTGAGGGATCAGACTCCCCAAGGAAGACTGGTTATGGAGAAAACAGTAGCAGCAAGGATTAACATATCATATTCCTGTCATTTGTTTATGAATCATTTCAGAAATGCATTGTCAAATGTTTGCCTCTGTTCTAGGTGTTTGTGGCCAGCCCCCATAAAACACAGCCTATTGTGGAGATTCTGTTAAAGAATCAGCCCAAACTCATTGAGTTTCTGAGCAGTTTCCAGAAAGAAAGGACAGATGATGAGCAGTTCGCTGACGAGAAGAACTACCTGATTAAACAGATTCGAGACTTGAAGAAAGCAGCTCCATGAAGATGGTCCTGCCCTACAGCCATTTGTCTCCCTTGCCCAGTGTGGACAGTGTTGTTTCAAAGTCTCCATTCTTGGGAAGGCTTTGGAGGTCCTGTCTTTCTCAATTGATTGTTCAAGGTAGATGAAATATAAATATTTGAGTGGAAAAAAAAATCAACTTAGAATAATATATTCATTTTAATCAAGTCTATGATTGCTTATGGAATCAACCATTGTATTAAACATTGATCAAAAGCAGTGTAAGTCCAGAGCTGGAACCTGGGTCACCCAGGACATCAAGTCAAGGAACACAAGTGTCTCTTGAAACAGACAGTGGGAGGGGACCCATCTGTTTTTGTTCATTTAGACAGGCATTTTCCGACACTGGAGATGGGAGACAGGACTGCATTGTCTGCTCTGTGTGCACTTTTCCTTCCCTGCCTGCTGCCTCCTAGGTATTAAGTGGTTCCTGACTTACGGAAGTGGGAACAAGTGCCCATCTCCCAGCTCAATTTCTTCCTCATTGTATCCCATGTCTAACCCATGGCCCATGCCCATTCCAACTTTGAGGACTAGTCTGGGAGCAGCTGAGGGCCAAGTGAGATCAATAGAGGTTACAGGGACAGAATACCTGTGGACTATGACTCTCTCTGAGGAGAACTTCAAACAGGGGCTGTAATCACCACTGCTCTGCCGGCACCTCTGGGGGGTCAATGAGTGTGAGGATATTTCACTAATAGCTGTTTTTAGAGAAAGAATGCTTCATGGTGACTGTTTTGAGAGATGGGATCACAGTAGGTAAAACATGGGGCGAGAGGGTCACGATAGACTTCCATCAGTAGAGGGGAAAGTGAGTCATGCATAAAAAAGGTCTCAGATGACTAAAGGGTCTCTCTCCAGTTTGTTCTGTAACCACGTACCAGTGTCTTCAGTGAGAAGCTAAAAAGCCTAAAACTGTTGGTTCCAAGTGTTCTCTTTCATACTAGAATAGCTAAGGTATTCTAGTCCCCTCAACAGGGACAGAAAGAAAAATTATTTTTTTAAAGACCATGGCTTGTTTTCAGACCTCTAAAATGGAATTTTAAAGAGACATTTCCCAGGAAATAAAGCTACACTTGCTTGTCAGCTCTCCATGCCCTGACTGCCCATGGCACTTGACTGCTGTTTTCCTTGCCTTTGGGCACGTATGTCTCCACCCAGAGACAGGAAGGGTAGTGTGTTCTCCAGTATAAATGCCTTTAGTGGGTTTCCCACCCAGAGAATTCCCTGGCAGGGCACCTTGCTTCTTGGCTGGGGTTCAAGTGTTTTGCTTCCATGCACCTCCTCCCCAGTATCCTGCATTCTTCAGTCATAGAAGTCAGATTATTTTTATAATATTTCTTGATAGTATAGTGCCCCTTAGAATTTGACCTTTCTAGATTTGCTTATTTGATTAAAAGAGACGAAAATTTAAAACTTTAAATGTGTTTCCATAGCATCATGGGACACAGGCAAGGCCATGTTTTAATTTTATTTCAGTTAAAAACACTTATTTTCTCTGGGTTTGAATTGGCTCTTTCCCAGCATCCCTTTATCCTGTCTGTGTAGCTGCTGGACAGCAAGCTAGAGTCTGAGGTGTAGTAAATGAGGTAGCTGGAGGGTTGGTGTGAGTTTATAAGTTATTCACTTAGAAAGGGACATGTGGAGTTTCACCGTCACAGTGTGTTTACACAGAAGTCACTGTAACACTGTGAGACTTGAATGTGGAAAAGGTCATATTTAATAAGAAACACAGTTTAAAGACCAAATAAAAAGTACCACATACTCTTGGTCTCCTTCCTCTTCCTTTACTTGTGCAGTTGGATTCTTGTCCTGAAACAGGAAAGACCCCAGGCCAGGAGGCTCCCAAGGCCACACTGAGACCCCAGGGCCACCATACAGTGCACTGCAGCTGGAAGCCCTATTTACCTCCCAGGACCAAGCACCAGCCAGAAGGCACTAAGTCCCACTGTTGCTGCCTCATCAGTTAGGAGCCATTCTCATTAACATAGATATGAAGGTTGTTAAGAAGAATGTCCCAGATCTAGGGTGGGACACATTAGATTGACACCCAGAGTGACCTAAGGCCTGGTCTGTCTTCTGTTCTACCCATCCCATCACGTTGTCAGGGTTGTGGCCTGAGAAAGGCCATGGTGTTGGGAGCTATGTGATGTTCTACTGAGACCTGGGAGGCTCCTAGTGGCAGGGTCCTGGAATGTGGCCAGTGGGGAGATCACTGAGATCACAATGTTCTTGGATGAAGATGAGGCTCTTGGGTAGAGCCAGGCATCTGCCCAAAGTTAGGGCTGTTCTTACAGAAAAGGCTGGGAAGCAGCATACACCCCTTGTAAATGTTCTCGACTCCCTGCCTCAGACATTTCTCATCCTGTGGTGCCTCTGGGGAAAGATGTGTGAGCATCTCCAAGTCTCCATCACTAGCCATGCTGCTGGCTGCTGTGACCTTTGCACATCAGCCACAGCAGCACTTGGAAAGTAAACGAGACCCAGAATGATTATAACGTGAAGAGAACAGAAGTTAAACCCACCACAGCTGTTTGCTTTAGTTTGTATTCACTGTGCCAAATAACTGGTTTCCTTGTGACATCCTCATGAATGTGTCGCCATGCACTGATTATGTTCCTGACCTCACCTTCCATCCCCACCCCCTCTTGCACATCCCCTCCTCTCCACCCTGAGCTGTTTCAGTATGAAGAATGTTTCACTTACAGAATACACTAGTTTATAGTATTAGAGGCAGTTAGCTTTTTACGTGTTTCATTTTCTGCTTACCTGCATGTGTGGTGTGAAAATCATCTTCTCACTGACATCCCTTCAGGAAGATTTTTCATATTGCAATGAGAGTTCACCACTGGATAAAGGTTTGAAGCATTCGAGACCTTGGAAGTCTAGATTTGCTCCGACTGAGTCACCTGAAGATGGATCTGAACAGAAGTGTGGTTTGATTTGGAAGTTTGGAGAATGTGTGTTGTGGTTGGCGTGATCAAAGCGCAGCAGAGTTCTGGCTGCCTAGGCTGGGCCATGCAGACACAGCCTTAACAACATTTAACCTCAGAAAGGGTGAGGGGGCCTGCTCCTGATCAATCATGGCAGTAAAGCAGGTGTGCCAAAGTCGGAATCTTGGAAGACAGGCTGTCCCCACAAGGCCATGCTTCAGCCTACCTTTCAGGCAGGCCCATCACCCCCACATGGCCCAAAAAAAGAGGAGCTCAGATCTGGATTGTACTGGGACAACTCTCAGCTGCTCACAGCCATGCATCTGGGCCTCTCCCAGACCTGCACACATGTAACACCGTCAGCTAGTCAGGTCAGTCACAGCTCCTCATCCAAAAGCTTGGTAACCCATCACTCCACAAAATGGGCTGACTTAGAGAAGTGGCATCCACGGACCATGTCTGCACCTACAGCCTCGGCTAACCAGAGGCTGAAGCAGGAAGATCACCTGAGCTCGTGAACTCCAGAGCAGCCTGGGCAGCATATAAGACTGATCTCAGACAGAGTAGAGGCAGGGCTGTAACTAAATTGGTGGTAGTACATTCACCTAATAAGCATGAAACCATGGGTTCAACCACTGTATAAACCAGGAGTCATGGCTCATGCCTGTAACCCTGGCACTCAGAAGGTGGAGACAGATCAAAAAAGTCATCCTCAACTACATAGCAAGTTCATATCCCAGTCTGGGATACACCAGACCCTGTCAAACAAAACCAGCAAAAAGACAACAAAAAACTGAAGTATGCCAGAGTAGCTGACCACAGACCAGGGTCTCACGGTGTCCCCAACCTGCCCTCTTGACCCAGGACTCAAAGGAAAGGCAAAGACCTAACTGCAGACTGTTGTCTCTGGGAGGAAAGAAAGCCTCTGCCCTTTCTCCAGGCACAGTGTGACATTCACATGCCCATGCCCTGCCCTGCCTGGATGAATGAGACTCTGTATTGCCTGGGGTGTGGGAGGAAAGAAAAGGGCACACCCACAGCTGGCTGGCCTGCCTCTGGCAGCTTCAGCTGTGACCTTCACCTTGACTAGAGCACAGCAACCTTCCCCAGCTGTCAGCTTGTTGCACCCATCTGAATCCAGGTGGAACTGGCCAGCAGCCAGGGAATGTACTCAATGAGAGCGCCAGGGCAAGGAAAGTGGACAGCACCCCTGAAATCTCCATATGGGAAAGGCTCCAACTCTGGCCAGATGCTGTCCCTTTTCTAGCAAGGCCCTGAGAAAGAGTCCTCTCTGGGGGCCCTACTAACCTCAGATGAAAAATCTTCCAGTTTGCCATAAAATGAGGCATCCTTGGGGTCCAGTTTGGAGAGGTCCTGGGGTAGCTGAGGCTGCATCTGCCCTCTAGGCAGTGGGGGGATGCAGGAACACAGGAGGCAAGAGAACTAGAGCCCAAAGAAGACTAAGTTCAGCTGGGAGTGTCACCACTTGTCCCTTCCCAGGTAGCTCAACAACCTAGGCAAGATCCTGGGTCAAGCCATCTGACTGTAGGGAGAGGAGGGGACATTCTTACACCCAAGTACATGTCCTACTCTGCCTTGAATTGGGTGGGTAAGTGGCTTAGTTGGTGCCACTCCTAGTTGGGCACAAAGAGAGGTCAGTCATCTTTTGCCTTGAGGGGTCTGTTTGGCTCTAGGGTCCTGTCCACACAGCTGTACTCAAAGGCAATCAGTCCTAACCCTTCAGGCTGGTGCTGGACACCTCCTTGCTGCTCAGGTTGCTAGAAATCTCGTTTAGAAGAAATTGCCCACATGAAGATCTGCCTTGGAAAGAACAGAGAAGGATGGACGAGTTCACAAGACAGTTGGCGCCACCTCTGTATCTCCACATTTTTTGCATGTTTTCAGGGTCCCAGCTCCTCTGAGACTTCAAGTTGGATTCTTTAACTGGTAACTGGATCTGTCCTTGCAGAGACTGAATCTGCAGGCAACCACTTTCCTCTGCCCTCTCATGACCTCAGCTTAGCCGGACTGGGTGAGATGTCTCCCCAGTCCACCCCACCTGCCTGGACTGCAGGCTTTCCCTCCCTTCAGCCTGTTCCTGCTTGTTACTGAGTTTAGCAGCATGGGCATCTGCTCTGCTATCCTGCAGGCTCACCCCTAAAAGCTCATCATTCCACTGTTTGCCTTGGCCAAACACAGGTTCCCTGCCCCCTCCTACACCTTCTGCCACCTATGAAGGATTACACTCTAACTCATCCCAAAGCAATGTTTTCCTTCAGCTCAGGAGCACCAAATCATAGTGATAAAGGGGACCTGAATAGGACAGGACCTTTTTCAAGTTGCAAGGGATGAAAACAGAACAGTTTATAAATACATACATGTTTGCATGCATACATACATATCCAGATGCACACATACATATATTCATACCTGGGAACTCTTCGGATCCAGTTTCCCACTCTGGCTGACTCCAGAGATTCAAGCCCTATCATGAGAGCCCTTTCCACAATTCTAAATATATGGTTACATTCCTAGGCAAGATGTGTCATATGGTGAGAAGTGCATTGACCTCCTATAACCATTACACAATGGCACATGATTGAAAGGGAGTAGACAAAACTCCCAGTGTCTGTTTAGTTCCTCTCCTGCTGAAGCTCTGACAGCCCTGCCTACAATCATGCTTACGCCAGAAAACAGGATCACATACAGAAAGAATGTTGGGGCAGAGAGCAAGAGGTGCTGTGGAGGTGAGGCAAGCTGGCTCCTTGTCTTTTCCAATTGCTGGGATGTAATGGTCCCAGCAACTTAAGGAGAAGGGGTTTTTTGGGGGAAAGGGCAGGGTCTTGATTTTGACAGTAAAGGGAGAAGTCACAGTTAAAGGATGCAGTTGGTCATGGTGGGGAGCACACGTGGTATCCAGAGACAGGAAGCCTAGAGACAGAACAACTGCCACTCAACTTACCTCCTCCAGAGTCCACAGCCCAGGGAGCTGAATGCAAATCAAAACCATCAAAGGGCAATTGATTGACCAATAGGCAAATAAACAAATAAGAGGACAAAATGTCTGATTTGTGGTTTGAGGCCAGCATTGACTACATAGTGAGTTCCAGGGTAACATCAAACCACACACACACATTACAAAGATACTGGAGACACTACTTCATACTAATTGGAATGGCTAGAATCAAATGGTTAGATAAAAAGCTTAGTGGAGATTCAGAGAAGTTGAAACCCATGCCGTGAGTGAGGATGTGAAATCATGGTAACCAGCCTAGCAGTTCCCCATATGATGAAGCACAACACTGGTCACATTGCTCAGCAGTTTCACTCCCAGATGTACACTCAAGAGAAATGAAGTCATCCCACACAGGAACTCACACAAGGAAATGTTTTTAGAGGCATCCTGATGAAGTCTCCAAAGAGGGCAATCTATTGGTGCATGGACAAAATCTGCTGTAGCCACACAAACTATCCAGCCACTGAAGTAAATGATGCACTGATCCATTCTGCGCTAAGTGAAAGAAGCCAGACACAAAAGATCACCATTCACCCATCTTCTGCTGCAGAAACAGAATATATAAGCTCCAGCCATATAAGAGGAGCAGAAATGAATCAGCTCACGGTTCTAGAGGCTGGGATGTGCATCGATGAGCCACCAGCATCTGGTAAGGACCCTCACTGCAGCAACACAGGGTAACAGAGGCCAAACAACTGCATCATGGCCATGCATGAAGGCAGAGCCCATGATATAAGCTTTATGCCTTTTTTATTGGAAATAGGTTTTTAATCATACATTATGATTATGATTTCCTTCACCCAGCTCCTCCCAGCTCCTCTCCACTTTCCCACCCTCCAAAGTCCACTTCCTTTCCTCTCTCTCTCTCATTAGAAAACAAACAGGCATCTAAGGAAAAAAAAGAAAAAAAATGAAGTAACAAAGAAAGAAAATAAGATAAAATAAAAACAGACCTGACTAGGACAAAACAAACAAATGATACACTTCTTCTGTAGTTGAATCGCAACATACTTTTGGAAGAACCATTCAAGTCCCAGCTACACACTAAATGATACTGTTCACATAGAAAGACCAACACAGATACGTCTAGAGACAGAAAGCTCCAGGCTTGAGGGTGAAGTGTGAGATGGACATGTGGGGAGACAGCTAAAGGTGGGTATTTCTCATTGAGGTGACAGAAATTTTTGAACTAATTATGGTGGTGCTTGCATGTATCTGCAAATTAAAACACTACAATCATTGAAGTACTAGTTTAAATGTGCAAAACACCTAGTGTGTGAAATGGTAATAAAACTGTTCAAAATATTTCTACAGACTCCCTGTGCTTTGTCTGCAGAGCAGGGAACTGACACCTGGGCCGCCCACAGGCTAGACGAGCTCTACCACTGAGCTGCATCCACTGCCTTGTGACCTGTGTTATCCCTTGGGTGCTTTCTGTGTCATTTAATACTATTCATTATGAATCTTCATGCTACATATTATTTTATGCATTGTGCCAGACAACCCCAGCTGAGTCCAGTGTACCTCTAGGTCAATTGAGCATATGAAAGTGTTTGTGCCCACCCACAATCCTCTCCGTGTGAGCTAGCCCAGAATCTGAATGGCCACTCATCTTTCTGAGGTTTGCCATCCCAGCAGCACTAGGGAAGTAAGGCCTTCCTGTACGAGACACTTTCCTGTCACACTTTGTTTTAGAGCCCTCTCCTCCCGACTCTCAGGTGGCACATTTTAACCCTTGACCATAATCTCAAACTCTTGATTTTAAACCAATGGACCCATGCCTCCAGGTGACTGTGTTAGTTAACTTTCCCTCACTGTCACAAAATGCCTGAGAAAAACAACAGAAAGGAGGAAAAGGTTACTGTGGCCCATCTGTGTGGCCCCCGTGCATTTAGGTACGTCACAGTGAGGCAGAGACATGATGAAAGGAAACAGCTTCCCTCGCGGTAGCCAAGAAGCAGAAAGAGATTGTGTGGGGTGGGTAGGGTAAAGATGCTGAGACCAAAAACCTTTCCCCGGCACGCCTCAGTGGCCTACTTCCTTTAAGGGCACCTCCTACAGTTTCTACCAGCCTTTGTTATGACCTCATCTATGGGTGAACCCATTGATGAGGTCAGCACCCATGAGAAGTCCCACCTAACACTGCTGGCCTGCCACCTGAGCCTCCCAACTTCCTATACCTACACTGACACTCCGTCCCCAGGGCACATAGACAGGTGCTGTGTTTGCCTTGGTTGCAATAGGCATTAGTACCTCATTAGCGCTTTATTTAGCTCAGTGCAGCCCACATTAAAACGCTTCCCTTCTTCAGCTTGCCTGCCCCAACCCTGCTTCTGTCCCTCAACATGTGTTAAGTGAGTACATGGACTGTTATCTCTTCTCAGCTGGAGGAGCCCCACAGCACAGCTGCCCTCCCACCTCCTGAGATCCTCTTTCCAGGCCTTCAGGGCTTTGATGTTGCCAGATGCAGCAGGTCACATTCTGCAGTGGTTCAGGTCCTGTGCATCACACACACACACACACACACACACACAGCGCTACAACCTTTCTTTTTTGACAGTCTTAGGGTAACCCAAGCTGGCCTCAGATGCTCTGTGTAACTTAGTACAACCATAAGCTTCTGACCCTCTCTTCTTGCCACCTACTGAGATGGTACTGAGATGGCAGAGCCAAGGATTGAACCTGAGGCCTTCTGCATGCTAGGGAAGTACTCTATTAACTGAGCCACACCCCAACCCTGAGGCAGCCTCCTGTTGCAGCTGTCTCTCCTACTTCCCTCAGACTTCACCCTCCTCCATCCTATATCTCAGTAACGGCACACCTCATGTTCCCCCTCACTTGTCTTCATCGACTGACTTTAGAACTGGTACACCCCGATTACGTCATCCCCATGGCTCCTGAGGACTGGAGACCTCAGAGTTCACGATGCAGCTGCCTGTTGATGGGTCACCGGCTCTCACAGGTCCGGGGTTTGGGCAGAACTCTGCCTTGCCTTTCTTCTCAATCCAGAATCCTGAAGTAACCACGCACAAATCAGTTTCTCTTCCAAAAGGCCTCTCCTTCAACTTCTGGGACATGCTGCCCTCTGCTGGCTGAAACAAACAATGCTGTTTATTGGAGTCCTGTGGGACTCTTGGTTAACAGGATCTGTGTGGCTGGGCTGAAACTAACTCACTGATCAAATGACTGCCTGTCAGGAGTCTACCAGGAGTTCCTCCACAGCACTATAAAAACTAAAGATAGAAATAGAGTTGAAAACCCTAACCTTTCAAGTCTCTACTTCTTCAGGACTACTTTAACAAGGGCTTCTGGGGTGCCCTTGCCAGGCTTGTCATCTTGCACTTGGACTCTTGCAGTATCTCCAGGTCACTCCTGTACACTGTATCTTTCTAGCCAGTGACCAGACCTTTCTGAAGGAACTGCCCAGTGGTCATTTACTCTGTGGAAGCTGGGAACTGGCCCTCTGGGTGTGGAAGGAGACTAGAGCTCTTAAGAGAGACACAAAGCAAGAGACTGAGTGGGTGTGAGAGGAAACCGGGGGTGGGGGGGTTAGTGAGGGTGGGGTAGGGGCAGCGCTGGACCGTGGCTGTGGGAACAAGAACTTGGCGGCAGTGGTCTCCAGAGGTGAGTGAGAGGATTCGATGTCCAGTGGTAAAGGCTGTGAGGACCCAGGGGGCTTGGCCATTAGAAGTGGGAAATGTTTCTCAAGCTATTGGTTTGTTAGTGAAGGTGAAGATGCTGAGGAAGCCAGCCCATGCTTCCAAGGAAGGAAGGGATAGAAATGCGGTGGGCTTTGCTTGTTGAATGTCAAGGAAGTGTCACAAAACAAGCTCCCCAAGGCACAGCAACTTCACACCCAGGAAAACTTTCTAGGTCAGTAGCTGAAACGCATATATTTGAGTGCGTAGTCATCAGGGAGTAGCCCTGTCTGAGAAGGAGTAAGTATGGCCTTGTTGGAGAAACTGGAGGTCAGCTTTGAGGTCTCAAAAGTCCACGCTAGGTACTGCCTGTCTGTCTGTCTCTGGGTCTCTGTGTCTGTGTCTGTCTGTTTCCCTGTCTCTTTGTCTCTTTCTCTGTCTCTGTCTCTCTCTGTCTCTCTCTGTCTCTCTCTCTGTCTGCCTCTCTCTCTCTCTCTCTCTCTCTCTCTCTCTCTCTCTCTCTCTCTCTGTGTGTGTGTGTGTGTCTTTCTCCTCTCTCAGCCCATGGATCAGGATGTAGCTCTCTGCTACTCCTCTAGCACCATGCCTGCCGGCTGCCATGCTCCCTGCCATGATGATAATGGACTAAGCCTCTGAAACTGTAAGGCAGCCCCAAAGACATTTTTTTATAAGAGCTGCCCTTGTTATGGTGTCTCTTCATAGCAATAGAACAGTGACCAAGGCAAGTGTGAAAACAGGAAAGCTAAAACTCGGGACCATCGATGTTTCTCACCTAGGAAACAGTTCTACATGAGAAGAAAGGTGAAGTCAGGGAGAGGCTGGACGAAAGTCGTGATTTCTAGGGAAATCGGGAATTGAAACAGCAGGTTCAGGTGCTGTCCTGTCAATCATTATCAAACAGGAATTAAGTCCGTTATCCCAAGGCCATCCCCTCGTCTAAGTTGGAACTTACCCTGACTTTGGTGAAATTAAAGCCCTGTGCGGCAAGTCCTGTACAGTCACTGCAGACCTCAGCATACTGTCACAGCAAGCCTTCGGAGTGAGCTGCAGGCTGTCATGGGATGCTGGCACACAAGGCTACCTTCAAATACTGATAGGTAATCATGTGGTGGGGAATGAGACAAAGAGGTCTGTGTCCCTGCCGAAGGACCAACAACACAGGAGAGGGAACGGCTGGGGTGAGGTTATTCCATAAAAAGAACAGTTTGGTATACACATCCGTCCCAATGTCGCTTTCAGAGAGGTGTGCGTTCTTCCTCATCAGGGCTTCAGAGCCCAGCCTGAGTGACCAGCCACACCTACCGAAGACCCAAAAAGATGGCTGCACAGATGGGGTCAGGGGATCTGGTGAGGTTTGCTCTGTTGCTATGTATTGCAATACTAAATTCTGTATCCCAAAGTCTGATCTTCCCAAGACAGTGAATTCTCACAAATGCAACTTTTGTTGTGCAAACCTTGCTCCTTAATTTAAGAATATTGGTTGAATAAAGGTGCCACCAGCCTATAGCTGGACAGAGGAAAGGTAAGCAGGATTTCAGGTCCTGGGTTCTGGGTCTGAGGAGAGACCACGAAGACCAAGAAGGAAGAGATGCCATGGGATAGGTAGGTTGTGAGCACATGGCCTTGAGGGCCAGCCTATTGGAGAAGGAGCAGCCCAAGAAGAACATGGCAAGGGATAACTCTGGGTTAATCAACAGGAAAGGAGACAAAACAGCACAGAGGGTTGGTAGCTGCCCAGCTCTACTGCTGCAAGGCTTATTATAAATGTAAAGGTTGATGACTTTTATTTGGGAACTGAATGACCTAAGGTGGGATAGGAACACCCAAATAATATCTACCCACAACAGGGATCCATTCACTGGTGTTCGAACTTGGGTCATCCACCAAGCACACCACTCAGTCCTGCTGTTCTGGAAGTTTCCGGTTGATGCAAAGGCATCCAGGTGGGTATGTCTGCACTCCAGCAATGCCCAGGATGATCTCCAACAGTAGAAATGATTACACTCAAAACACCTCTAGTCCCATGCAGATAACCCACAACTAGCTGATGTCAGCTGATGACACATGAATACATGTGCCAGTGTCATCAAAACTTTACTCCGCTAACTAAAAAGCCTGACTTTAGAAAACCCTTAGATGCAACTCAATAGGCAGTTGTAGAAGGAAGCAGCATGCAACTATCCATGCAAGAAGATTATATTCAGTTATACGAAAGGCATATACATATATAATTACAGAAATACTTATGATAAACTCACTGGGGCCCATAAACAGATTGTTTTAGCATGTATGTAACAAGACAGCAACCCTGTATGGAGATACCACATGAGCTATGGAGAGCAAAGTGGGTGGTGCTTTTTTGTGAGGTCCCAGATACACCACCAGGATTTCAAAGTGAAATCAAACCATGCCCACTGCAATGAACAGAGCACATTTACTGAATTGCTCTTTTGCTTGCTACAGGGAGCCTTGGAAGGCTCTTTAGAGAACAGCTGGGTGGGTAGCTAGATGCCTGCAGCCTTTCTAATTCTAGCCAATCCTCAGGGAGCAGAGGCGGGAGCAGGGGTTTATCTGTCACTTTGGCAGCAACCTTAGTCAACATAGATGTCTCCCTGGCTTGTACTCATCTTTCTGCCTGTCGGTGAGGGTGGAGTCTTGCAGGCTGGCTAACATGGGGCTTCTCCTCGCCGGTGGACCAAATCCTTCCAGCAGCTCACACACACTTGCCACTTGCCCAGGATTTCTGAGATTAACCGAGTAAGACTGCAGCTGTGGACCTGTCCGTGGTCGCTGCCTAAAACCCACCAGGCTGCACTGTGAGGGTCGGATGCTGTCATGGGAAGGGTGAGCTTGGTGACATCCAGTCACTATACATCCTTTCTCAGCAATCTTCTGAAAGACGGCTTCACTGAGCTGAAAGAACTAGGAGTGGAGGTAGGGGAATGGCTCAGTTGGTAAGGATTCTCAGAACCCATGTAAAGATACCAGGTATAATGGTGCATGCCTATCTCAGCACTGGCGTGGCAGACACAGAAGAATCCCCAAGGCTAGCCAGCCTAGCCAAATTTATGAGCTTCAGCCAATTAGAGACCCTGTCTCAAGGGAGGTTGTTGTGAGACGCTATTCCTAGGGAGATGACAAAAGCATTTCCCCACTCCAGAACTGACAACAAAGTACAGATATCACCAATTTGGCGAACCAATGAATTTATTAGGGTTACTTAAAGGAATCCAATACAACACAGAAATCATGCCTACTTGGCTGATGGACGTGGAGTGCCCAGGCAGCTGCCCTGCTTGCTCCTGATGATCCTTTTAAAATGGTCCTCATCTTGGGAAGCAGCAAAGACACTGTTTTGTTTGGCACACACTGATCTCTCCAGTGACAGAAGGAAGCCTCTGGCCTGGGACTTTACAGATTGAGTCAACACTCAACTTCTGCAAACCCAGAAGGGCTCTGGGCACAGCTCTTCAGTCCTTGCAGTGCCAGCTAGCCATTCTCCACCCCTATCCACAGAGGGGCCATTTCTTTCCCTCAGCTCCTCCCATTCCCCAATTTGGCCTGGTAAACCCTGAGATCCGCTGTGGGACTCAGTTCAGCACCTCGGGTCTTCACAGCCCTCACCCCTGACCCTGGCATGTGTTGCCTTCTCCTGTCACCTCTGTTCCTTCAGTTTTATCTACAATTTGGGCTCTCAGCCTTAAGGGTCACCAGCATCCTCTTGGGCGCCCTTAACAACCTGGCTTGCTGGCCCTGGGTTCTGGGATGGACTCTAAGAATGTAAGTCTCTAAATAAGTGTCAGAAGATGCTGCTGTTGGCCAAGGACAACATGCCAATCATTTTCTGCATCACCAACTCCATGCTAGATCTCCCACCCGACTGCACGGCTTGAGATTAGGGAGCTTTCCTTGCATAGTTTATACCTGCGGTCCAGATAGTCTAGCAGTCGCTCAATGAATGTTAAAAAAAAAAAAAAAATCAAGAAGAGGCAGTTCAGCATTAAAGAAGACTTGGTGCTCCTACAGAGGACTGGGGTTGGGTTCCCAGAATCCATGTGGTGGCACACAACCATTCATAACTGGAATTCTAGGGTGTCCAATGCTCTCTTCTGAACTCCTAGAACATACATACATACATACAGGGAAAACACCCATATACGCACACAAAAACTTAAAGGAATAACTTGAGTATCTATGTTATGCTAGGCACCATTTTAGACATCAGAGTCAGATAGTTAAATTATTTTTTTTTAGGTTAAATAACTTTTTTTTAAAGATTTTGGGCTGGGCAGTGGTGGAGCACGACTTTAATCCCAGCACTTGGGAGGCAGAGGCAGGCAGATTTCTGAGTTTGAGGCCAGCCTGGTCTACAGAGTGAGTTCCAGGACAGCCAGGGTTACACAGAGAAACCCTGTCTCAAAAAACCAAAAAAAAAAAAAAAAAAAAAGAAATGTTTGTTTTTTGTTTTTATAACAAATATATGGGCATTTCAAGAGCTAGTAATGGCTCATTGTGCCTACTATGGTATTGCTTTTGTAGGGCAGACAGTTTTTCATTGGGAAGGGGGGCAGTTGCTCCACTTAAATAAGTTGGTGCATTTTCCCTAAAAGAGGAATGATCTTGGCCTTCAGGGTCTTCCCTGACATTTACTGTGAGCAGTTTCCCACTGTTGTATTCAAACTCGTCCCCACAACTTTATGGTTCCATAAATATCAAATACTAAAACAGCCAATTGTTTTTTTCCCACCTAAGGCACCTAAGAAATTTTGAGTTCTGTCATATTTAACACAGTCCCTATATTAAAGAACTAAGTTGGATTTTCCACCTTGGCCCAGTTAGTAGGCCTGTGTTTCAAGGCAATGTCTGGCATATCACCATGGGTATCCAATAAACCCCGGAACTGACTCTTTTATCCATACCATGTATTCAGGTCCATGTTTAATAATTAAAATATTGCACCGCCAGTCAGTGTGGTGTGGTGTGGTGTTAGCATTCGTATGAGACAATAAAAGCAGTTGTGCAATTGCTGTCAGCAGGTGGAGGGCTTATCTGCCAATGCCGTCACAGCTGGGTATGCCAATTAATAACCCTGGATGGATATTTAAACCTTTCAGAGTCCGAATTCTGTTTCCCAACAAGAGTCTCACGGAGCCTGTTGGTAAAGGGCCACATATTTCTGTGTGTAAAATTTGGACATTTTGATTATGAGTTAAAAAAAAAACAAAACTTCTTTTACCTTTGAATCAGCAGCCACATTGCCAAGAGTAGGCACAGTGAGATTTCCTCATTTGAATGATATTGATTCTCCTGGATTGTTGGCCAGGGGAGGGGCCTGTCACGGACTTTCTGAATTAGAAGCTTGTCTTGTTGATCAAATTCAGAATGAAGGTGGTGCCTTATTTTTTTAAACATTTCTGACATAATTTTGGTGCCTTTTTCTTTTTTCTTTTCAGATAATTGTTTTCTTAAAACAAAATAAAACATATTAAAACAAAACCACCACACCAAAAGTAGACAAGGCAACCCAACAGAAGGAGAAGAGTCCAGGAGAAGGCCAAGAATCAGAGACCCACTCTTTATTCACACACTCAAGATATGTCTATTTTAAAGGCTGGGTACTTCTGAGATTTACAAACGTTCTTAAAAGGCCTTCCCTTCAAAGTCAGAACTGTAAGACACCGCCGTAGGTACAGGGATGGGGAGGTACACAGGACGTGGTATGCAGATGAGGGATTCTAATACTTAAATGGTTCTTCCCCACTCACACCTCGGGAAAAGTTTGTATGGAGTGTACGCAGGGAGGTGTGCACGCACACATGGCCAAACCGAAACTGTTGTTCCTCAGGGGCTGGCCGCCTGATTCTCTGAGACAGGGTATTTCATTAGTCCAGAACTCACCAAGTAGGCTAGGCTGGGCAGCCAGCAGGCCCAGGAGAGCCACCCACCTCTCCAGTGCTGGGAGGACAAGTGTGCATCACCATGCCTAGCTTTTTTTTTTTTTTTTTTTTTTTTAAACTGGTTTCTGTGGGGATTGAACTTAGGTCCTCTTGAAAGGCAAGCACTTTACTGCCTGAGCTATCCTGTCTCAAACCATGATCAAATTTGAGGCTTGCCATTAGTGAGTCAGTGACATCAAACAGCAGAACTGCCTCTTCTTCCTGTGGTCACCCAAACCAGTGACATAACTGCACCGTGGTCCAACATGCTACTATGAATGTACACAACATAAATATTAGGAGAGGCTGGGCATGGCAGTGGGTGGCTCTGAGCCCAGCACTCTGGAGACTGAGCAAGGCAGGACGGTCGGTCACCCAGGAGCTCGAGACCAGTCTGGACTACGTGGTGATTTCTGAAGTGAGACTGGGTTACAGAGCAAGACCCTACAACAACAACCACAACCACAACCACAACACATTTAGGTGAGATTAACATTTTATTTGCTTTGTGGTGCTAAGGAGGGAACTCAGGGCCTTGCACATACTCTCACACACTGCTCCACTGACCTAAATCCCAGGCCACTTACACAACTCATGTAAAATGGAGAATGGGCCCCGAAACTTTAAGTCAATCTATTTCAGCAAGTCCTGGCTAGTAGAAGGACTTAGTGTAATGCAGCCTTTTGCTTATTTATACATAGAGTCTTAAAAGATGGCCAGGTCATTTTATCCCCTGGAGCGGTTTACTGATTGTCATCTTTGTAATCCAAAGTAATTACTATTTGTCCAAGAAGATCACCTCCTGTGAATGAGCCCTTTTGAAACTGGCTGCACAGCCTCTGGATAAATAGCAGCAGGTACTATTCTTACACTGGTCTCAAACTATTGCTACCCCATTCAGTGTAGTGGAAGAAGACACTGTATGCTGAGAAACACCTCTGAAATAAAAAGAGCAGAGGTAACATCACTCAGAGGCTAATTACAATTCAGGCCCGTAAAAGCTTCTAAGTCATTCACAACCCCACAGGCTGAATTTAAGAGGTGTGGTAAGAAAGCATGTGGGTTACTGCAGTGTAGCCCCACCTGCAGAGTGGCAGGTTACTGCAGTGTAGCCCCGCCTGAAGAGTGACAGGTTACTGCAGTATAGCCCGGCCTGCAGAGCGGGTTTCCAGACGTGGCCTCTTGCTGCTGTGCTGCTCTTCCCTTGTAGACCTGCGCCTCAATACACCGTCTAGCATGCAAGAATAACTTCATGTCAGGAAGCACACACAGAGCCCACAGGGACTTTGTCCAGCCTTTCAGGATGGGAGGACAAATCATGCTATGGCAAAGGCATACATACTGTACCTCAACCTTCAACCTCTCACCGATCTCAATCCACACTTTAAAATGTATTTGGTCTGTCCCGATTCTAGACAACTCACAGATAATACAGTATCTGATAACTCTTGATAAACAGGATTCACTCAGAAATGTATAGCAAACAACACATAACTTTCTGGAGGTGGGGAGTATGCAGGAGTCAGTGTTCATCTGGAAGAGCCAACACATGCCTGTGTATCCTCCTGAGAGAGGCACAAACTGCTTGGAGCATCGAGAAAGGACTTCCGTTTACAGGCTCCCACGACAAGAAGCTGGCATTCTCAGAAGGGACGTGCCAGGGGAAGGGTCAAGCTCTTTTTAGCTTTTGGTTTCTAATGGCTTTATCGATACCGTAAGCTACATGTGCTTACAGGATACTAAGAGTGTAAAACCCAACGAGTTTGGCATAACCAGACATCTGTGAATCTACCAGCAAGCATACCTACCACCTGCAAGTTCCCTCCAACCTTCTACTTCCAGCTTCTTGATAAAGCTGCCATAATCACCTTCCCAAGGGGACCTGAAAGCCCTGCCTGACTTTTTGTGCTATATTTGAAACACTCAAAATATATTTATAACTTAGCCAAATAATAAAACAAAGAAACAAACATTTAAGAATCTACTGTCCCCAAAGAATTGTCTTGCTTAAATCTGCAAGAACTTTGTATGGGGCCAAGAGAGGAACGCGCTACTCCAAACAACTGAGTCCCCACGGACTCTCACCCTTCTCAGCCCTTGCCTTTCAGTCCACTCAGGACCTGTCTTGTTACCATTTCACTGCTTTTTAGTAATTTTCTTACATATGTGCAACATTGCACTGCTTGGCTTCCTCTTAATAGTCTACAGTTCAGTACTGCAGTTACTGTCTTCACTCACACTATACGATTCATCCATGTTGAAGAATGTTGCCACATCATTTACTTCACTTCATAGTAGGTCCCCACAGTGTGAACACTACACATTTCTTTAAAAATCTAATCTGTTAAGAGAAGCAGCTTTTCCAGCTTTTGTTCTGAAGAACATTATATTGACCTGTCTGTCACTTCTATATGATACAAGTTTCTCCAGAGCTTATCTTTGCAAGCTGACTTCCTGTGCCATGGGATATACCGAGTGGAGTTTTACAATGTCTAATCTAGACAATGTGATTCAAAGGTCCAGCCCTGCACACCACACACAGGCATTCTGAATACCCGGCTCCTGCTCAGTTGGCACTGACACCCGTGGTTGTGGTCTCTGAAGACGCCTATGAGTCTGCTCACAGTATCACCAGATATTCCTATTTCTGCTGCTGTGAATGAGTCACTGAGTCAATTCCAATCCCATCAGATGTTTCCCTGTTGTCAATCTCTTAAGAGTCTGTGTGCTCTGGAATGGGTTCATCCCTAGGCACTCTGTGGCTTTTCCTAAATTTTCTTTATAATATCTCTTGGTGAAGTACTTGCTAAGAAGTATCAATTTGTCAATTATTTTCTTTTATAATCAGCATTTATCTCTGTCCTAAACTATATTTATGTATATGTGTTATATACATATATCTTATATATATTACTCCAAGTCATAAATATACCTAGAATTTTCTACACCCCCCAAGACCTTTTAAATTATCTTTTCCTCTCCTCATTAATTCTTGGGGTTAGGTCTCGAGTATTCAAACAACCCACTCGCTAGCAGTATGCATTAGACGGTTTATTGTTTACGTGGCCCCCTCAGTCAGCCTATGCCTATTACGAAACAGCGGCGGCTTGCCTTACCTGCTGTTTAACAACTGTAGCTTTTCATTCCTCCAAATTCCATTTTCAAAAAACTTCCTGATCCTTTTTCATAGTGGTTTGTTTAAGTTTTTGCCTGTGCTGTCCCCCAAATCACATTCCTCCTGCCTCAGCTTCCCTGGAGTTGAGATTAAATGCATATGCCCCCACATGCAGCTTCGCTGCAATGGTGCTTGCACTTACACTGTATCCTGTTTGGTGGTTCCAATGCTGTTGGCTGTTGGCTTCTCAGTTACGATGTCACATCTTACACCTTGTGGGTCTAAGACCTTCCCTGAGAGGACTGTATTTGCTTCTGCTGAGGGGCCACTGGAACCTGAGTAGGAGCCTGAGGCTTCCTGTGAGGCTGGAAGCGTATGAGCAGTCTGAGGTTCAGCTCACCACCTTTCAGCAGATCCCTCCAGCTTGAGTGACTAAGCCCAGGCCGGCTTGCGTGGCAGCCTGTACAGCTGTCCTGGGTCACCTCTGACCTTAGTGTTTGCTTACTTTGCAATCAGATTCTAGTAACACATTCTTCTTACCTCTATTCTTTTTTTTTTTTTTTTTTTTGAGGGAAATATGGGTCCCTGTACATTATCTTTATCATCTTGAAAGTTTAATGTCGATTTAAAAAGAGTGCTTTATCTGGACTTTGCTTCTACAGCATAGGATACTGGGGACAGTTACTTAGTCCCACCTCCCTTCTGTGTGTGTTCCTGTCTGTCACTGAGATTGCATGAGGCAGCATGTCTCTGTCCCTCACCGACAGCTAGACAGCTGGATATAGCCAGGAGTCAAGCCTCCATGTAGCAAAAGAGCTGAAGTTTGGCTTTCATTTCTGATTCTCCTGTTTGTTTGTTTAAACAGATTTGAAGTTTAAAAGGGACCCACACACCATGAGTCCTTGCGCATGAAATGGCCAAGGAGACAAATCCATAAAGCTGCTCACGTTGACTAGGACTGGGGTGAGGAAAGGACTACGGTGACTATCATGCTTCTTTACACTGTAACGGGACACGCTGGCATTACACTGTGTTGGTGGGGACACAGCTCTGAGTGTACAAAAGCTAGTGAGCTCTGTACTTTACAGGGGTGGACTCACAGTAAGTAAATTATACACTACGAAGCTGTTCCATAATTGAAAAGGAGATAACCATATTATTTATTGATATAAAATTCTTGTTTAAAAAATGCATCAAAACATAAGCTAGGCTTAATGGACTGTCACCAAGAAGCACACACTTGACTGGGCTGGCTGAGACACTGCCTGACACCCCAGCAGCCTTCCTTGTCCTCGCCTTCCACTCTCCGTTCACCCGCAGGCATGTCTTCCTCCTCCTGAGATCCCGGACACAGGCCCTTGGTTGGTTTTAAGTGGCACATGTCTTCTGCTCCGTGGCTTGCCTTTGCACCCTCTTAGTGGGATCTTTTGATGGACAGATGCTCTTAATTTCAACAGACAAAGGAATATGTCTTTCTACAGTTAGCAAAGTGCACTCTCTCCCTAACTGCAGGACACTCGCACTGGCCCTCAAATGCCTTTGACCAGTGTCACATCTTTTATTTCCTTTATTTCTTAATAAAAATTTAAAAAGATGTAGTAGTTATATATTTTTCCAGACTGTAAATGATAAATAAGACATCCATGTTTTCATAGAGACCTTTGTATTTCTGGGTTTTTCAAGATTAGCAAGTCATTTCTGCTTTAAGAAAATAAACAGGAGGCTCCAGTAGCTTGGGACCCAGACAATCACATCCAAGTTACCATTTTAAAACAAATCGGCATAACACCATGTTCAATATCGTTCACTTACGGAACTGTAAAAACTCTCATAGTATATTACATTCAATACGGTTTTACTTACTATGCAAACAACAAATGTGAAGACTAGTGACTCACTTGTGGTAATTTTTGCTTCATTAAGGTATTAAAGTAAACAGGATCTTTCCATTCTCTCAGCAGCCTGGACCACTGTGTCTTTACTCTAGAAGAACACAGATGCCCTCATTGTTTGGCCCTCACAATCTGTGCTAAATGTTCAGTGTTCCCCTCTCTCATTCCCAAGAGGTTTCTGCACAGCTGTAGGAGAATACTGTTGCTCGCTGTTTCAAACAAATGCAATTTATAGATTCAATTTCATGTAGTCATTTATATTACTAGATAAATTAGCAAGCAGCACTCCACACAGCTCCTCACATAATACTCGTGTTTATGAACAAGTTGAATGTGTCAATCTAATCTTTAGAAAAGACCTTCCTGCATCTACCCACACATAGGTCCATCGTCTGATCTTAAAAACTCACTATCTACCACTCCATAGCATCACCCCCTCAACAGAATGCTTAGAAATACTTACTTTCTCTCCTTTCAGGCTCATTTGGGTCAAGACTATAAGCTTCAGACGGATTCAACTGCCACTGTAGGAGGTACAGATATTTTATTTATATGTTTAAAATGAGTTAATAAACAGCACATCAGTACCTTGATTTTCATTTTCAAAATAGCTTTTAAAAGTACATGAAATGGAGTTAGTATGTAGACGTGTATTAGCCTACTAAGGCACTGACCTTGAACGATCCTTAATCAGATCAATCAGATCACCTGAATCTAGAATCAGAATTAAAATCTTCAGAGAAGGAGCTCTAACAGTCTTTATACTCATTTTACAGGTGATGAATGGAAGACTATAGAACTGTAGTAATATCCCCCCAGTCACAGCGACATTAGACAGAGACAGAATTAGAATCTGCATGTCCATAACAAACCAGGGACTGTCTATCTCCAGGACCATTGAGATGGTTTTTTTAATTTTGTTTTTAATGCTTGCTACTATTGTCATTTTTATTACTTTATGTTTATATCCCTAGTGTTAGCTGAGTCCCTGGTGTTTGACAAACATCTGGTCAGATCATATTAGTGCAAGCAATGTTTCTGAGTCACATTTCCCTGCAGTCTTCCTGTGGTTCAGCATGAGAATTTAAATACAGCATCACTTGGATTTTGTCCTCTGGCAAGGCTGCCACAGCATGATGACAGGCAAGCCTGGCTAGCAGGATGTGAGAGGTGTGAGGGATGCGGTGCATGTTAGCAAAGTGGGAATCCACCAGGCAGTCTCTTCAGATGATCTGGCATTAACCTCTGTGTTGTAAGGACATCCTGATGGATGGACTGCCTCAGGCAGCAGGTGGGCCCTGCAGCTCCTATTGAAGATAAGGACAGTGGCCATCTCCCAACCCTTAATTTAAGTCGAAGTTCCCATGTATGCGTGCTGGTGCCCAGGCTTGGGGACCACTAACACATTCTCCTGGATATGGAACCAAATCAGAACCTGTATGTATCTCTTTAATCTTGTAACCCTCCAGTACTTAATGGTCCTCTGGCTTGGCCCAAGGCCCGTCTGGAGATCCCAGGGGGCAATAGGATGTAGAGTGTCGGTACTAAATTACACTGTCCAGGCTGAGGTACAGGGCGGTCAGCCTGCATGGCCATTGGTTTGTTTCAGTTCAGGAACCTTTCAATCTAGGAACTGTTAAAGTTGGAGATGCCCAGGGCTTTCACCAACTCTTTATCCATCAGTTCTTCCCTGATCTCCCATGCATCCAAGAAGGCTAACTTAATGGTAATATTACTGACTTTATCATTTTGTGGGAATAACTTCTTTCTAGGCTTATGTTCCCGTGGCCACTAAATAAGACAGAGGTGCAAACAGTCCAGTTTGAGACCCAGAGGATTTTCTAGAAGGCTTCTTCAGCAGTTTTCTCTATGCAGGTAGACCACTACTTGCTGACAATGAAGAGGTCCTATCACCTTTCTTCTCTTTGATCTGACCTCAGATGGCTTCTTCTTCATTCTTGTTATAATAAGTATATGCAGTCAATGTGGTCAATATTGATACATTAATGGCCACTTTCATGGCTTTCTTGACTTGGTCTGGAGACTTCTAGGTACCCAAGTTCACAATGGCTATCTTGGCTTTGGTAATGAGCTCCACGAAGGTGCCATGATTGTTGCAAAAATCTTTCTGAGAAAGCAGATACCTGTGTTGAGTTGTTGCTGTTGGTGGTGGTGGCTTGTATATGTGTGTTTATATATATATGTGTATGTGTGCCCGGTATTGGCCAGAGGAGATGACACACATCCTCTTCTATTGCTCTTCACCTCACCCCCTTGAGACAGAGGCTCTCACTGAACCAGAAGTTCTCAGTCCTTCAGCCAGGCTGCAGTTAAGGCACACATGGCCATGCCTGTTTTGATGTCAATCCCAGAGATCTAAACTCAGGCCGTCACACTTGTACGGCAAGCCCTCTTTCCCGCTGAGCCAGCCTAGCCCATCTACTGAGTTTTCTCCTAGCTAAAGAAGGCCTGGGCAATAAAGAACGAACATGTGACTCAGACTTTGGTCACTTATAAAAATAGGATGTCCGAGGTTAGCCCCAAGAAAAAGACAAGAAGAGTGAGAAGATGGCTCAGTGGGGAAAGTGCTGGTCACATAAGCATGAGGACCTGAGTTCAGATCCCTGTACCCACAGCAATGCCAGGCACAGTGGTGTTGGGGATGGAGAGACATGTGGATCCTGGAGGCTCACTGGCCAGCCAGTCTAGCTGGAAAGGTGAGATCCAGATTCAGTAAGAGACTCTGTCGCAAAAACCAGGATGGAGAGTAATACAGAGAGAACCTCTGACATTCCCTGGTGAGCTTACACATATCTGCATGTATATAACACACACACACACACACACACACACACACACATACACATTTACACAAATACACACACACATGGAGGAGGGACTTATAAAGAGTAGGTGGGAAGTTACATAAGAAATTATCAAAAAAGGGATGTTTGAAATACACCAAACCACCAAAATCAATTACTTTGAGCAAAACAATAAAAATCAGTACCTTTAAACTTTCATCTCAAAATATTTACAAAAAGGCTTTTTATAACTATAAAATGGACAAAAAAACCCGCACCAAACTATAAAATGGAAACAATATAGTTATGTTACAAAGGAAATAATTATATAAGCTAGGTGCTCATATTAACCTATAAGTAGGTTAATATGTTTGATTATTAAAAGTAATTTTTGGAACTTTTAACAACACAGAAAATACAGTAACATGTTGGCCATGTTATATATAACATGTTGGCCATGTCATATATAAGATACAGAATAATAGACATTTTGAAGTGTTCCTAGTCTTCTATGGTGAGCACATTCTGCTTTAATAACATGTCCACGTATATACAGTGCATGTTTTGGTTCCCATTGCTCAAACTGTAGGAGCAGGAGCATGAGGCTGACATTTTACACGCTCTTTATAAACCTCCCTACTCACTGCACACTCTAGTCTGTTGATGGGGCATGAGGTGCTAGGCTTAGGCCTCTGGGTGACACAAAAGGGAGGGAGCCTGTGACTCTGGACAAGGTGGCTCTCCACAGAGCACAACCGGGATAAGCAGGAACCCTGGTGGGAGCCCTGGATTCAGTGCAGCAGAATCTCCCTTTATTTCTTGATCCTGTGGCTCTATCTGGGTCATGATATTGTGGAAACAGGGTAATTTGATATCATGCCAACAACCTCTGGGAAAAAATTTTACAGAATTCTTTTCTGTGTGCTTGAGAATTCCAAAATAAAACACTTTTTAAAAGCCTAAGTAGAAAGAAGTATGTTAAAAAGTCTGAGTTTTCCATGAACCACCTCTATCCTTTTAAGAAAAATCTTAAGTATGAGATGATCTTTCCCCTGACCTCCCTCCTGAGAATGTGTGCATGGTGCATGCGTTTGTGCAGTGTGACCAGTACAAGTACTTGCACCTCTATCCAGCACTTCAAGGCTGGAGAGATGGTGATCCTTGGGAGGGCATCGAGATATCAAAGGCCAATGCACAGCTCTGCCAAGGTGTAAGTGCAGGTGCAAGGTCCTTTGCTGAAAATGTATACTTTGGTAAACTTGTATACATAATAATAAACTCAGTGATAACAGCTTACTCCCATCCTAAAAGAGTGAAATCACAAATTCACAATGTTCAGCAGGTTACCAAACAGGAAGCACCCTTTGTGAAAAGCACATGTACTTACTGTGAATTTGCGAACACCCTCAAGTTCCCCAAACTTCATGTAAGAGATGTCTGCTTTCTTTTTTCCAACATCTACATCACCAGCATAGATCTGCTTTATGCCTGCACCTTTAATTAAAGGCACACATTCATCACAAGGGCATTTTGTCACAAAAATCATGCTGCGTTCTTCTGGTTTTATATCTTGACATCTATAAAGTTATAAAATATTACAAAAGCTGTTATGAAAGACCAAGTACATTTTTAGGGAAATCCTTAAACTTTAAATTTGAGGTTTTATAAAACAAATTTGCAGTATTACACATAATGATCGAGTAATATGCTTGCTAAACTAGCAATGTTCAAAGTGTGCAAAAATCTGACAATCCTAACTGACAGTCACTGACTGTGAGTAAGTCTTTGTTATGTTTGACACTGTACTAGAAAGTATCTGAGAACGGGGGTGTGGGGGGTGTGGGGGCGGGGGAAAGAGTGTAACACATAGGGCGGTCCTTTCTGCATATGTACTTCCTATGACTCTAGACAATGGGGTTCAGTTTCCTAGAGCCAAGTAACTGTCTTCTTAGCCCTCAAGCCACTATAGCTGCCAAAAGACTGAGCTCTAACTTAGACATACACTGTTAGATGCTTCCTTAGTGAATAAATAGTAACATCCAGTTTTGAGCTACAGTTCCCCTAACCTTCCCCAATCGGATATGACGTATTCAAACCCTCGTGCAGGACACAGTAGGTAATCCTGCACTGAAGAAGGTGGAGGACGAGCAGAGATATTCTTGGTTCATGCTGTGGTGGCCTGGACTAAAGAGGTTCTCATGTGGCTGCAGGGACCGCAGTCTCTGACAGAGCACTTTACACATTTCTTTCGAGAATCTCATATAGAAGTTCTGTAGTTACTCAGTCTCCTCCCCACTCCTCTCTCCAATTCCTCCCATTTCCCTCCTCAAATTCACCATCCCTTACTCTTTAATTTTAATCATGTGTGTGAGTGTGTGTGTGTGCGCATGTGTGCACATGTCTTCATAAACACAACCTGTTGAGACCATTCAGAGTTGCTCACATATGGTTGGGGCTGAGCTCTTAGGATTGGCTATGCCATCAGGGCCTCATCTCCCTGGAGAGGACTGATTCTCCTTCTCTCCGTTGCTATTAACTAACTGCCTGTTGCTCTTCTAGGGGTAAAGCCATGTGAGAATTTCCCCATTCACATTGACATAGCAGTTGGCAGTATTGCTCAGGTCTCATTTAGGAAGCAATATTGTTGAGATTTCCTGGGTGCAGCTTCCCTGCCATATATAGATGACACTGTCTCAAGCAAACATCTTGCCTGGTCTTCTCAAACAGAGGCTCTTTAAAACACTTTAGTTTATAAAAACATCTGTATTTGTAATAGCTAGTTTTACGTCAACTTGACACAAACTAGAGTCACTGGAGAGGAGGAACCTCAGTTGAGAAAATGCCTCCATAAGTTCAGGCTGTAAGCAAGTCTATAAGGCATTGTCTTAATTAGTGATTGATGGGGGAGGTTTCACTTGTGGCACCATCCCTGGGATGTGTTCTGGGTTCTTCAAGAAAGCAGGCTGAGCAAGTCATGGGGAACAAGCCAGTCAACAGCCCTCCTCCATGGCCTCTGCATCTGCTCCTGCCTCTAGGTTCCTGCCTTGTTTGAGTTCTTGTCCTGACTTCTTTCAGTGATGGACTACAATGTAGAAGTATAAGCCAAATAAACTCTGTCCTCCTCAACTTGATTTTGGTCGGGATACTTCATCACAGCAGTAGTAACCCCAACCCAGGAATATTTCCTAAACAGAACAGATGTACTCTAAATTTAAAAAACAAAGGGGGTACTAACATCCAAAAGGAGAAATAATTCTGAGTTTTCCATGAACTACCTCTATCCTTTTAAGAAAGTCCCTAAGGACAAGTATCCAATATATCCATATTGGAGAGAGCAAGAAGAAAGAATTTCTGAAGAAATGGAAAGATCTGGGCCCTTACATAGCCTCCAGTCCAGGAGTAGGACCATGCTTTATCAAGATGCAATTTCTGAAAGTATCTTTCAGGGTTTTTAAAGGAAAACAAATGATATCAACAGAGAACTAGCCTCAACTAACCTCTGCTGCCTTTTAAAGGACAGGGGCTAAAAATAGCTCATACCTAAACGTCAAAGCGTTCTGCTCTGCATGTATGATGTATCTGAATTTCCGTATTTCTCTGTCCTTATGCTTGTCATCCATGTGCGGGAAGTCAGCATACTCAGAGCCAACAGGAAAAGCATTGTACCCGCATCCTATGAAGTACATGGCTCCAGTTCCATCGCAGCTTTTCTGTGGGGTCAGCAGAAGCACCGTGTGAGTCTCGGTATTCTGAAAGAAACTTTGCCCTCATACTTCATGTAAAGAAGGGTCACTTCATTTCTATAACAAAATGGAGCCATCCAGAAATACAAGGTCTGAACTGGAGAAATGGCTGGGCTGCTTAAGGCATGTGCCACCAAGCCTGGTGAGCTGAGTTTGATCCCTGGAATAAGCATGGTGAAAGAAGAACATGGCTGTGCATCTTGACGCATATACATCCCCTAGCACAAGGAAATAAACAAAACTTAAAAGTTAAAACACAAATAAACAGCATCCGATCATTTTACGGCCACCTTCCTCAGATATGACTTCAAGGTTGTCTTTGACGTTAGCAGTTAACACCATTGTCTTTACGTTATAAACAATTTACTTGATCCAGACACTTCTCTCCAAGCAAGTGACAATTCCTAGGGATCAAAAGCCATGCTTTATACTCTGTCTCCCACCCCCAGCACAGATTGGATTGCTCTGCACACAAAGGTATTCATAAGAGTGTGAGGTGTTCTGAACCTTTGTAGGCACTACTGGTTAATAAACCAGAAAACTTAAAAATATTTTGAACAATTTCTGTTGTTGAGCTACAAATGTGCCATTGTAATTTAGTCAGAAAATGTACTTTCCTTTAATCTTCCATGTTTCTGAGTATCTGACATATGCACATATAATCACTGAACTCACTTAGCTGCCTCTCTTATTTCTCTCTTTTTTTTTCTCTTATTTCTCTTGATCAAGGGTATATTAGCATTAAAATTGATGGTTTATCAACTACTGGGATGACAATTGTTCACTTACAGTATCTGTAATTATTTAGAATATGTTATAGATCTCACTAAGTATGCAAGTGGTAGCAACAACAGGAACATCATTGTAAAGCTTAATAAGAACCACAATTATCTGAGCCAACAAAAGCTGTAAAATGTTACATCAATAAGTGCTTCTTGGCTATTTACCAAATGTCACACATCACAGGGATCCCACTTCTTTTTAAAGTTTTTGTATGTGCATGCTCAGGCATGTAAGTACTCACTAGAGATCAAATTTGCACTCAAAAGTGCAAAGCCAGCACTCTACAACTGAACAATAATCCCAGCACTACCTTGTGTGCTTAACCTGAAACTTCCTGGAAAATAATATCAGTGTCCCTATTTCACTCATAGAAAGCCAAGGTCAAGAAAGAGAAACTCTTCAAGGTCACAGAGTTAGTAAGGAACATAGCTAGATTGAACCTCACACTGGCTTTCTGCACATCTTTCCCATGCAGCCTTTCTATACTAGAGGAAAATGGATCTAATCCTCCACAAGGTAGACAGACCTCGATGCTATGCTGAAAGGCTGGTTGAGCATCCACTTAAACAACCACAGCACCACAGGGCAGATGTGTGCTGCTCACTAATATGATTGCAACCCAAATAGCTGCCTGCATGAGCCTTACCTGGAGCAGGTGGGGGACTGGCCACAACTTTAACTAGGGATGTGTGTCGGGTAGGAATCATGCCAAATGTGATGACAACTTTTTTTTGAGAACCTATTCTAGTAGAAGTTAACAGGCAAGGTGGAGATGAAACAGAAGGATTCTGAAGGTGAATTCCACATCACACGATGACTACTGCATTCTACAATGCCTGGAGTGAGAGGGGTCCCCACTGAAGGAGCAGGTTGCAGGGAAGATTGTGGTCTGCTGGCTAGGCTGAACTGGAGGAGCATGTGAGACTGAAGCAGTCAGAGTCAAGTGACTTGCTGTAAACTTGGCTGGAGGACAATATAGGCTTATATCAATGCAGTTATTAAATGCTTCTCATCATCCCTTCTGTTCACCTAGTTCTACTTCCTTCTTGTCCAACTTCTTTTTTAATGCAAATCTCTTTCTCATTTAGAATATGCTTGGACTGTACTGACCCATACAATATCCTCCAGGTACACGTGCTTAGTCTAAACAAGGAGATATTGCAAATACAAAGTATACATAAAAGATTGAGGATTGATATAAAATATAGACTATTTCCCTAATCATTTTATGCTGCTTATATGTTCGACTGTTTTTGAAATTTTTGACTAAATACATATATTTTGCTTATTTTTAACTGATCTATGAAAACATCACAACTATCTATGAGTACATGTGATGCATAAGTCAGATTAAACTCACCTATTAATTACCTAGTGTTTATGATGACAAGATTCAGACTCACTCCTTGAAATGTACATGCTTATCATCTGGTCAACACACCATGTATGGCACACCTCACTTGTATGTCATAGTAACTTGGTCCTCACCATCTATCTCGTACACCACACCTCCACTTCTCTCTCCAGTTTCGGGGAAACACCATTGCACCCTATTTCCACACACACGAGTGAGATGGAGTCTTTTCTTGTGTCTGCCTTACTTCATTCACTTAACAATCTCTAGGTCCATCTCTGTTGTTGCAGATGGCAGAATTCATTCTTCTCATGGATGAACAGTGTCCCGCAGTACACATATACATCTGTTTATCTATTAATTGGCAGATGAACACTTAGGTTGATTCCAATTCTTTTCTTCATCATTTACTTCTTAAATGCAGCTCCTAGAGTTTCAAGGTATGTATGTGCATGGCTTTCATTTCTACTGGTTAGTGCTTTGGGAGTATGCACATTGCCTAAGGGATAAAGTCCACATTCTTCACAGGTCTACAGTGCTCCTCATGGTCCAGTACAACGCTGTGCTCACTTTCTATATGCTTCTGGCACCCAGCATGTCAAGCCACATCTATTTGCCATCACTCTCTCCCATGCCTGCCTCTGCATGTTTTCCTCCTGATCTACCTGACTTCCTTCGATGACCGCTCACTTGTTCTTTAAGATTAATGATATTCCAAAACTGCAGGGGTATCTCTCTCATTTCTTCAGGGAGAACACAGGTCCTGCTCTGTGTGCTTGCAATATCAGTCATAATTACAGTTACATGCTAGGGTGTTTTCAACTTCTTTGTCTCTATCCCTCCCTATGAGACCATGAAAGCAGAAAGCATGGTACTTAAATCCCCGTCTTTGGGCTGGTGAGATAGCTCAGCCAACAAAGCATATGCTGACATCCCCGAGACCCACATAGTTGAAGGAGAAAAACGATCATCAAAAGTTTTGTTCTGATATCTGTGTGTGTATGCTGTGACATACAAGACCCTTCCTAAAGAAAGTGTAATTTAGGCCGGGCCATCGTGGCGCATGCCTTTAATCCCAGCACTCGGAAGGCAGAGGCAGGCGGATTTCTGAGTTCGAGGCCAGCCTGGGCTACAGAGTGAGTTCCAGGACAGCCAGGGCTACACAGAGAAACCCTGTCTCAAAAACAAACAAACAAAAAAAAAAAAAAGCAAGTGTAATTTAGAAAATGAACCGAGACCTGGGTTCATTGCTGTAACAAACCCAACTGTTTGTCTCTTAGGCCTTTACTGTTGGAGTGCTAGAGGAATGTGGGAAGGTTTGTAGAAAACCCCTTGGATACTGTAAGTAGAGCATGATAGGCTATTCTGATGGGGCCTTGCAAGACAAAGGTGCTATGACAAACTTGGGCAGAGAAGGCCTAGCTCATAAGGCTTCAAGGACTCTATTAGGAGCTGAGCTATGTGCTGACAATGTTATATCACAGAAAAACAGCCTGGCTGCATTCTTCCCATAACCTGAGAACTTGGATGATGTCGAATTTAAAGACATGATTCGTAATTTGTTTAGCATTCAAGCCATGTAATGGTTACTACTCCCTGCTCTCATCCTGCAATAGAGAGCAAAGGATAAGGAGACATGAAGCTGGAGGAGGTGTCTGAGTAAGTTTAAAACTTTAGGTGAGGGGAGCGCAGACAGGAAAGTGTCAGTGACTGTAGAGTCCAGTGCAGTTAAAGGGAGCCTGGTGTGCTACTTGGACGTCACAGTCGACTTGCACAACTAGAGTCACCAGCAGGAGGACCTCAACTGAGGAGCTGCCTTTATCACACTGCTCTGTGCACATGTCTGTGGGATACTGCCTTGACTGCTAATCGATGGAGAAGACTGAGGCCCATGGTGGACAGTGCATCCGAAGGCGGGTAATACTGGGTCAGGTTAGAAAACTAGATGAGCATAAGGCAGAAAGAAAGCTAGGAGTAAGTGCCATTCCTTCATGGTTTCTAGTGTAGTGCCCCCGGATTCCTGCCCCAGACTTCCCTCAATGATAGAATGGGACCTGAAAGTTAAGCTGAAATAAACCCTTTCCTCTTGCTCGCTCGCTCTCTCTCAAAAAAAAAATTTAATTAAAAAATTTAAATTGCTCAGAGCGCACTGTTGCAGTGTCCAATCAACTCACAGGTGTTCAATAAAGGTTTGCTAAATGGACAAACCTTAAAATTTGTTGAGGGAGGGACAGATGTTTCTACAAATTAATAAAAGTCATCAATATAAAAACATTTATCTCAACTAGTCAATACAGTCGAATATGTCATCAGGTTAAACAGCAAGAACTGTAGTTGTTACCACTCAGATGATGGACAGAGTGATGGACTGAGCTCAGGAGTTTGAGGCCAATCCTGTCTCAGATATCAAAATGCAGCACCTTGAAGACTGAACGAAATTCAGGTTAAATATTTAAACAATTATTTTCATACTTACAGATTTTGCTTCTGCCCAAATGACAGCTCCAACTCCTGTTTTATGATCCTCTGAAAGACAGGATGTTTATCTCAGTCAAAATCAATCCTGTCAGCTCCAAGATCCATTCTTCCCAAATCATAACATATTTATTGCAACATACATGATAAATGTAGCAACAGTTCCTTCCCCTAACTACACCAAACTCTAAAGGTAAATCTTTTCAGGTGTGGATACAGGAATGAGGTACCAAATAACCAGACAGGCCACTGACCAGCCCCACATGGTGTCTCGTGACAACCTCTGAAGGGCAGTGGCACACTCAAGCTATAGTTGGAACAGCTCAGCATCACCGACTCTCCCCTAACAGGACAGGATCTAAGTGACCACTTCTAACAGATGATGAAGCTGAAGGAATATGAAATTTCTAAAAGAATGGATTTAGTGAAATAACCATTCGGTAAAATCAATTTTGTCTTTTTCTTAGGTTTGTTTTTTTTTTTTACATTCTAATCATGGAAAATTGACTTAATGGAAATATTTTTGTTAAAAAACAAAAGTTCAAGTAGAAATTCTATTTATGGTCTTCTTTTTCCTTCTACAATAGAGTGAGTTTTAAATTTCTTAGACAAATTTAAATGAATTATAAAACCAAAGTATTTATCAAAATCACAGCAAGGGACAAAGAAGAGACATTTACAGAGAAAATCAGTATTATCTGTACCTTTACCCAGGGCCATTCACACTGCTAAGGGTCAAGTACATCTGTGTTCCCCTCCAATTTCCTTCAAGCTAAGCTCTCCCATGAAGTGCATTTAAACTACTTTTCCATTATTCACAATTCAGACAAAAGTCCCACCATTGTATAAAAAATCTAAGATGCCTTAACTTAAAAAAATTATTCTTATGCAATAAAATTTCATATTTCCAATTCAAGCACATTTGGGTTTTCAAAATTATGTAGTATATACATTTTTTGTTGAGCATTTTACACATGATCACATTTTTTTTTTACCAATTTTATCAATAGTTAAAATTTCCATTTCTAAATATGAAATTAACTGAAATTTAATTCTTTTAACCCGACCTTTTCTCTACCTCTCTCTAACATTAAGAATTCCCTAAAAAAGCTTTCCACGTTTTGAGTGCCCTATGTGTCCACATTGAAAGGCAGAAGGAGGAAGGGAGACAGTCTGGTCCTCAAGCAGCTAGCAGCTGAATGGGGTGTGGCAGGGAGGAGGAAGCTGTGCTCAGAGGAGGGGATGACACTGCGGGGTACAAGGCGATGGCCTCTAAGGTGTCAGGGGAGAGATCTGGCATCCTTCTGTCCTTCCTAGACCTTTGTAATTTAATGCAGGAAAATAATATAAATTAATGTTTTGTGCTTATTCCTAAGATAGTGGTAGAAATTATAGCCACAAAATCATTACCTTCAAAATAAAAACCTAGGCAAAGCAGTACTTAATACACAGATAAATAAAAAGCAAAGTCTACATATGAAAGGCCACATCTCCTGCAACAATATCTTTCTTACATTAGGATTTTGGTCTTGGGAGCTATCATTTCTCTTAGTCAGGGGACAGACTGGACCTTGTCAAGAAGGAAACAGCATTTTCCCTCAGGTAGCACTATTGTGCTTGGCAAAGGCTAGCTATAAAGGAACATTCACTACTTTTTTCAAGAAGGGTTTCTTGATTTTCACTTGTTTTTGTTTGCTTGTTTGTTTGTTGAGACAGTATCTTGATGGATAACCTAGGCTGGCCTTGAACTTTCAGTCTTCCCACCTCAGCTTCACTGAGTGTCAGGATTAAAGGCATGTACCTTATCTGCAATTCTTAGGAAACTGTTCCTTTTAGTCTGTGGGGTTTTTTTCTTTTGTTTTGTTTTATTTTCTGCACAGCTTTGAAGGAAAGGCCAATTTATGACTACCAAACAGATTCCTGAGGTTTGTTGATGCCTGAAGCCAGAGACATCATTAGTTCATAGTTCATGCCTACTGGCACATCTCTTTTTATTTTAGGTTTTAAAATTCTATTTATGTGTGTTCCCGCATGCATGTGTGTGGTGTATATCGATGTGCACTTGTAGAAGTCAAGAGGACAACTGGCAGGAGTTATCCTCTTCCACAATGGAAGCCAAGGGATGTGGCAAAGCCCTTTCCTCTCCAAGCTAGCTAGCTAGTGGCCCCTACTTATGTCAGCTTTTGTTATAGTTCTAAATCAAAATTGCTCGGTGCCTGATAAAAAGGCCAATTCTTGGCTCTGGTGAAGAAGACCCCTGGTCAATCAGAGGAAGGAGGCCAGGGTCAGGGACCTGCATTGTCCACAGCTGCCTTCTGATGCTGTGTCATACAAACATCTGACTTGCAGAGCAAATCAGAACAGTTTTGAGGGTGCTATTCTTGCCTACTTCTATCCTCAACACCATGTCTACAGAGCAGAGCACCATGTCTACAGAGCAGAGCACCA
>JADRCH010000013.1:2294181-2319027 GCA_019843965.1 Rhynchomys soricoides
CCATGTCTACAGAGCAGAGCACCATGTCTACAGAGCAGAGCGCCATGTCTACAGAGCAGAGCGAGGGGTTCCTGCCAGAATAGCATATGCACTACCACACTATCACACTTCTTAACGTCCCCAGATTCTAAACTCCTTTACACTTGCCCCAAGGGCTTTAATAATTATGAGTTCTCTCTCTCTCTCTCTCTCTCTCTCTCTCTCTGTGTGTGTAATATGTGCCTATAGAGGCCACATGCTGATGTTGGGTGTTGTGCTCTAACCTTTCTTCTGGAAACAAGGTCTCTCAATGGAGCTTATTGATTGGCTGGACTATCTGGCCAATGAGTCCACAAGATCTTGTTTCAGTGGCAGCCCCTGGGGTTGTAAGCACTTACAACCACACCCTGCTTTTTATGTGTGCTGGGGACTCAAACTCAGGTCCTCAACTTGCACGGCAGAGCACTTTACCTGCTGAGCCACCTGCCCAGCTCCTGAAGCATTTATTTTGATATAAAGATTCCTTCATTTAATAAATACTCTAGTTCTCAGGGAAAATAGTAAATGTGCCAGTGATTCTCCCCCAGAAGACCTCACATGGGCAACTGACAGTCAAGTTGCATATTAACTAGGAGTTGAGTTCCAGAACCTTCCCCTGGGGAAAAAAACAAAAACCCAATTTTTTCCTTAAAATCAAGTGTACCAGCATAGACTTATGAGAATAGTAAGTGGACACATGGATAATACAAAATGTAATTTATAGTAGAGTATATAACTCTACGATACAAATCAGACATTAGGGGATCATCAACACCCTGTAGAACTTTTAAAGACCTAGGTTGTACCCAGTTGACCAGGTCCAGGTGAGTTTGAACATCTGTACCTTTTAAGGTTTCCATGGAGAGTCTGTACATTGTTGGCTGAGATCCTCCATTCCGTTTACTCAACCTGAGGTCTTTTAAAGACCACTGCCACCTGTACAGGTCTTTCTGATTTTCCTTCTCTTCTCCTCCTTTCTTGGGAGAATTAAAGGTATCTGGGCAAGGGATGTAGCTCAGGTGGTGGAGTGCTTGCCTAGCCTGCATGAGGCCCTAGGTTCCTCTCGTCTTCAGCACAACATAAAGCGGGTCCAGGAGGTGCATCCTGTGATTCCAACACTCAAGAGGTGGAGGTAGGAGGATCAGAAGTTCAAGGTCATCCTCAGCTACATAGGGAGCTTGGACTGCATAGGACTCTATCTAACAAATAAATAAGTAAATAAAAAAGTAATAAATAAATAAAGCCCTACTATGTAGCTTGTGTATCAAACAAGTCTTACTTTACCATTTCTCCTATCTGGACTTTCCTTACTCACTTCTAAGTTGAAATTTAAAAGGTGGTAATTCTACACTGAAAAACATTAGGTGAGAACGGAAATAATGTTGAGATGCTGCATTTTACTAAAATAAAGAACCTCACTAAGTAGTAGTTTCCTTTTTCAAGCATGTAAAAGAGTAAGACTGAGTGTTTAACTGAGAGAAACATACAACCAGAAGACTCCATAACAACATTTTTAACTTGATTCTTTTCTTCTAAATGTTATTTTAAAATTCTCAGAACTCTGTCTTTATTAGAAACAGAATACATGGGCTGAAGAGATGGCAGTTAAGAGAACCTGTTGCTCTTACAAAGACCTGAGTGATTTCTAGCACCAATAAGATGGCTCACAACTGTCCAGTTACATAGTATCCAACACCTTCTGGGCTACAAAGGCATATGGTGCACAAACATGCATGCAAAGAAAACACTAGTACACATTTTTAAAAATCTTTAAAAAAAAAACTGAATATGTAGAAAAATGTGGAAGAAATAAAAATAAACTATTTCAGTTTTCTTTTTGTGTCATCTTTACTTTGGGACTTACTGAATCATAGAATTATACACACAAGAAACAAAAAGGACTTGGTCTCCTGCTTTGTAAATGTAGAGCTGAATATAAGAACACAGAAAACACAGGGTCTGGCTCACTTCTTAACACTGTTGGAACACCAATACTTTAGTACAAGGGTCAGGGAACTCTAGCACAGATATGAAGCCACTTCACTTCAGTGTCACTTGTAACCCAGACATTCAGCCCCCATTTATGAACTAAGCGTTGAACTCACCAGTTCGATATGCCAATAACCTGGCCTGCACCATGCAATGCCTTGCAACTTCCTGTGGCAAACTCTGATTGTGAATTTCATTAATCTGTTCTGGGTTGCTACAGTAGAATCCGAAGTGTTTCAAGTTGGGCACACTAGAAGCTACTGTGGCCAAAAGTAGGATCAGGTCTTTCATGTTTTGTCTTAGATTGCTAAAATAGGGGTTTTCACACAGGTTCTCCAGACCTATAGTCATCAGTATCTGCTTATGCATTTCTTCATTTGAAACCAAAAATAACATTTCATATTCTTTTATTCTTTCCTGTTTACATTCAGAATAAAAATCAGTGTCAGCACCCGGCAGTGCTTTTGCAGTTTTTTGAATAAAGTCACATTTGTAAGAGGTCTCCTCTACAAACTGCACCATGTAACACACCAGCGGCTGGAGTAAGACGCAAACGTGGGCCCGGCTGTTTGACTTCAATCTTTCTGCTGCTTTGGCATCTAACTTTGCATCTTCAGAACTAGAAGCCTCAGTGAGCAAACTTATTTCTGGATCAGAAGGCCAGTAAGAAATTCGGTTAACTCCAGCTAAAATATAAAAATAGAAAAGGTCACTGTTTGATGCACGCTGAACAGAGAGAGATTTTCTATCTAAATCCAGCCTACCATTGACCCTAAAAGAAACATCTTCACTGTCACTTACGCAACGAGAGGGTTGCAAACAAACACCCACAGGACAAAATGGGTCCACAACTAGTCTACTTTCAGCTGACAGGTTAAATATGGGCTTTTTTTTCCTTTTTTTTTTTTTTTTTTTGGTTTTTTGAGACAGGGTTTCTCTGTATAGCCCTGGCTGTCCTGAAACTCACTCTGTAGACCAGGCTGGCCTCGAACTCAGAAATCCTCCTGTCTCTGCTGCCCAAGTGCTGGGATTAAAGGTGTGCACCACCACTGCCTGGCTAAATATGGGCTTTATAAGGGAATATTCTATATCATATGAGATTATGAGAAATGAAAAGTCCAGTGTTCATATTTACTCAGACATGCTCATTCATTTACATATGCACTGAGCACCTCTGCATGGTGGGGGTGACTACCAACCACAGTACTGCCTACAAAACCTAAAATATGTGCTATCTGGCTTTTTCAGAAGACCATTCACAAACCACTAACAAAGCCCAAGTGGCATTTGTAGAACCCCCAACTTTGCTAAGTGTGGATGGAAGCTCAGCATGAATGTTATTCACCAAGGTTTTCTATGTTGCCATGGTAGTTTCTGGAAATGTTATAGCTAATACCTAGTAAGGCTTAGAGTTTTGTTTCTAAATAATTATAAATAATTAATTTAGACACTAAAAATTTCCTGTCTCAAAGTCAGAATTCTTCTCAAAATCCATATTCTAAGAGAGAAAAATGTTCATGTTTTAGTGCAGCATCTTTGAACTAAAAACATTAAAAACAACTCCAGGGGCTGGAGAGATGGCTCAGCGGTTAAGAGCACTGATGGCTCTTCCAAAGGTCATGAGTTCAAATCCCAGCAACCACATAGTGGCTCACACCCATCTATAATGAGATCTGATACCCTCTTCTGGGGTGTCTGAAGAGAGTGGGACTGGAGGGAGTGGGGCCGGATGAAGAAGAAAAAGTGTCTGAAGACAGCTATAGTGTATTTACATATAATAAATAAATCTTTTTAAAAAAAAAAAAAAAACAACTCCAGATGACCAAAATAGAAGAATAAATAATGTGATTTTAGTCTTGGTTTTGTTAACTCATTTTTAATTAGCATACAAAGCAATGAGCTCTATGATGGTATTTTTATGTCATCTGTTCTTGTTGACTACAAAGAATTTGTAAAAGAAAAACATTCATAGGTGAAGACGGAGTGATGAGAAGGGAGGGCAGCTCCAACCTTGCAAAGTCTGTGTACTGAGGAAAGAACAAACCTGAGCGCATTTCCGTAAAGGAGGCAGTCTTTAAGACAGAGACACAGTTGCTCATTAAATAAGAGTTCATATTGATTTAAAAAAAAAAAAAAAAAAAGGCCCTTACGAAAACAAAACATATGAACAGGCAATTTACAAAAGAAACATGATTGGATAATACACATGAAAAAGTACTTTAATTTTCTTATAATGTTTAATATAATTGCTATGTAAGTACCAAATGTTTATTATAAATAGTTTACAACAGAAAAATTTCTGCTAGTATCTTGTGTAATTTTATTTCATCAAAATTAAAAAGGTTTTACTTACTCATGTTCAATAAAAGGATTTTCGTTTATGTGTTTGTGCATGTGAGTTCTAGCGCTCTCAGAGGTCAGAAGAGGGTGCTGGATTCCCTGAAACTGGAGTTACAGGTAGTTGTGAACCACTGAACCTGGATGCTGGGAACTAACCTTGGGTTTCCTACAAGAACAGGAATTGCTCATAACCACTGAACAGCATTAGGAAACCTAACTAAGACACAGGAAAGGCAGGCCAGTTCACGCTGAACTCAGTCACTCACATGGTCCTTAAGGTAACCCTCATACTGTGATTTGCAGCAATTACTTTACAAGCAGCTCTGATTCACACAGAACACTAAGATGAGGTATGCTCAGCCCAGAGCTAATGAGACAGATGAGCTTTCTTGTTTCTTATGTGTTCTGCTCCATAACACACACAAAAAGGGGCTGTCAGTCTTGCAAAGCTCTCCACAGAAGCACTGACAGATTACCACACACCATCCACCACTACTCCACAAGAATATCTTTCCAACTCAAATGCTGAAGCCTGCTTCATGCCTCCATTACTACATGTGCTACTACCCTGACTAGCTACATTCAACCTGTTGTGGTGACTTTAATGTGACCTGTTTCCTTCAGGCTCACATATTTGAACCTTTGGCCTGTTTGGTGACACCACTTCAAGAGGTTATGGAACCTCCAGGAGGTACAGTCTTGCTGAAGGAACTAACTCACTGGGGCCAGCTTGGGAAGTTTGTAGACTTACTGCACATCCAGTTCTCTCCCAGCTTCCTGCCACCATGCCTGCCTGATGCTATCCCTTCTTCACCATCAACAGACTCTAATTCTCTGGAATCACAAACCAAACTTGTCCATAAGTTGCTTTTGGTCATGTACTGTACCACAGATATGGAATAGTAACTAATAGAGCCATGAAGATCCAGCTTGTGCTACAGCCTTCACAACACAGCATCCTGCAGGGTCACTGCTGAGCTCTTGGTGTCACTTGTAGCCTGAGTCACTCATCTGATACCAAGTAACCCTGGAGGAAAAGGCCTGGAATCACAGTTGTTGCCTTTTTTTTTTTTTTTTTAAGACCTACCAGCTACATGAGTGTAAGATACATTTTTAAAAATGATACAATCATCTGCATATTTGTCTACCTATAAAGTAGAATCAGAGCAGTTAGGTGTCTACACATTAAAATTTTGTGTACCCTTCCAAGGTTTATAGTAACCTTTGGGAGTGTGCTGACTTGGTTTTGTCAACTTGACATAAACTTACACATATTTGGGGAAAGGGAATCTCAAGAAATTGAGGAACTGTCTCCATGTGACATCTGTGTATGTCTCTGAGTATGTGTGTGAAACATTTTCTTGATTAATGATTGGTGTGTGAGGGCCCAGTTCATTGTGGACAGTACAACCCCTGGGCCTGGGCTGATAGAAAAGCAAGAGCAAGCCATGGAGAACAAGCCAGTAAGCTGCTCCTGAACTGAGCCCCTGCCCTGAATTCCACCCTTCAGGATCAACTTTGATCTGCACTCGTAAGCTGTTATAAACCCTTTCCTCCACAAGTTGTTTTGGTCCTGCTGTTTATCACACCAACAGAAATGAAACCCGGACAGGGAGGCAGCTGCCCAGCCAGAGCCTATAGCTCCCATGACAGAAACAGAGAGAATGTATGTGACCCTAGATCATAGCTTTTGTTTGGTTTGTGGCGCTGGAAAAAACCAGGGCCTCACCCATGCTAGGCAAGCACTCTACCATCATCACCTCTACCAACCTCTCCCAAGCAGGGATTTTTAAGAAGCAGATATGCCTTCTCTGGATGCAGAGGACTCAAGTGAGGCCCCAGAGCGACAAGAACAGGGGAAGAAGGATGCCTAATCTCACAAACCAACCATTGGACTAAACTGCCTGCTGCTCAGCAGTGCCCAGGTCTCACGATTGTAGGGGTAATAGGCTGTCTTAACTGAAATGTCCCCACTGAAATTTTGGGGATCCTTTGTCAAATGGTATCAGCCTATAATTTACCAAGGGTCATTTAGCAGATTAGTGGGCAGAGCTGAGCCCAGAATACATGTTTTCAGACTCTTCCTCTTCCTAGGTGTCAAATAGTCCTCAAACACGCATTTCCATGCCTCACTATCTGTGTATTTAAGGACGTGCTCCCTCGTTGGCGCACAGAGTCCCCAGCACCACCTTGTCTGTACTCACCATTCACTATCATTTTCAAACAAGCAGAACATGGTTTTCTTGAAAAATAAAGATCACAGTTTTTCAGCCTGGATCCATGTTTAATAAGAGCAATTTGCCCAGTATGCAAGTCTTCACTGGAGCAGTGAAGACCAATGATCTTCATGTTTTTCACCACCACAAGACCAGTTTTCTTCACCTAATTAAGACAAAATATGACATCCTCAATTTTACTATCCTTTTATGGGTAATACTTGATTTTCTAATGAAATGAAAGCTATGCTTAGTTCTTACCTAAACAAGGTCTGCATAAAAACAGATATCTAATTAGGTACACAAAGAATTTCTGAGAGCTTCATATTGACCATACATGAGAAACTTTCAAAACAAAGGCTCTTCTAAATCAGTTACATGGGTAACTATTATTACATTGTTTTAGTGAAAGATGAACTCAATTTAACTTAATAATGGCCAAAAGCCAGGTTAGCTGACTTGCTTCTTATGACATCCAGGCTGGGATTATTTAATTCTAAGCTTCAAAATGGTAAAGGAAACATAAGGAAATCCCTCTGGGTTTTACACATGACTCTGAAGGATTCAGAGAATAAAGGCAAAACTAAAGGAGACATCATCTTAATTCTAAAATTACAAGACCTTTTAAAGTCAGAATTATATAACCCAGGCTGACCTTAACTTGCAATTCCTGAGCTGAAGAGATAGGTCAGCTACTAAAGAGTAATTTGATCCCAAATTTGCAATGTATAAACCTTCACCTCTCTATTGCAAAGTATTCGAGAACTGTACATCCCTTGAATACAAAATGTATGTTATTTCCAGCAAGTTTATTTGCAAACTGTTCATTTTAAAGAGCAACCAATAAAAATTGACTTATCAGGGCTGGAGAGATGGTTCAGAGGTTGAGAGCACTGGTTGCTCTTCCAGAGGTTTTGAGTTCAACTCCCAGAACCCACATGGTGGCTCACAACCATCTGTAATGAGGTCTGGTGCCCTCTTCTTGCCTGCGGTGTACATGCAGACAGAACAATGTACATAATAAATAAATCTTTTTTTTTTTAAATGCCTTATCAAAGGATCTGGGCACCAGAGCCAATGTTGTTAAAACTGAAGCACACAGCCACTGGAGTGGCTGCAATTCAGCTGAAGGACACAGGCTGTACACTGTAAGCAGAAAGAAATAAACCAGTAACAAATGGATGTCTGTGACATTGTTCTCAAGACACAGGAAGCTCATTATCAACCTCTTATTGGAACAATCTTCAGTCCCAAGTTAATCACCTTTTTGAGTCCTTTTATAACAAAATGAAGATAGCTGGGCATGGTGGCATATGCCTTTAATCCCAGTACATGAAGGCAGAGGCAGGCAAAACTCTTGAGTTCAAGGTCAGCCTTGAGTTCCAGGATAGCCAGAGAGATACAAAGAGAAACCTTGTCTGGAAAACCCAAAATCTAGCCCACCCTAACCCTTCATCCCCCCCACCCCACCCCCCCAAAAAAAACCTGTTCATTTTGCTTCTAGCTAAGAACAAAATATCAAGTTTGAGACAGAGTTTTTCATGAATATCTAGTTTGAAAAGGAGTTTTTCATCTTAAACTTAAAGCAAAAAAGCCCAAATTGTACTCTGTCTGAGTTCTCTACTTACCGCAGCCCCAGCACACTTTCTGGGAACCAATCTTCTGTATTCTGGTTTTGTTTTACTTCACACACATCTTGGCAAGTTTCTATGTAATTTTAGTCACAGAACAGGATCACTTTTTTGCACATGTTTCAGCCAGCATATTGACCTAGGTGATCGGCTAATTTTTTCCCCTTTTGCTTCTCTTGTGTTGAAAGCATCTAGGCATTCTCAGGCAAATTATTTCAAAATTGCATCAGGCAGTGAAGAGACTCACTCCCAGAACTAATCAGGTAACTTTTAAAAACAGATATCAAAATAATAACATTTTCAAATTACACACTCATTCTCTATATATGATGAACAACCATGTCTGGAAACTAAAGTGAGTGACAAGGAGACTTCGGGCACTCACTCCTGAATCGCAGAAGTCAGGATTTGTCTTTTGGTCTGACTGCCCCTGTTTCATACACAATAGCAAACAAGAAACTCCTGGGTCAGGGACGAAGGACCCAGAAGAGTAAGAAGCACGTCTGTGGTGGTCACACCCTCCAGTCCCACAGGAGTAATGCATCTGGGACCACATGGTTGCTTGGACCCACAGAGGGATCAGATATTAGGAGAGGAACACCAAGACAGACAGACAGACAGACAGACAGCGAACCAGTCTGCTGTTTGTCTCAGAGGGAGTTATTAACTACCTCAACCCTAACTCTTGAGAAGTGACCCACATACAGAGCAACTAGGCTTTGCAATCCAGTCATAATAACCAAGACACATACACATGAAAGACTCTGAAGGGCATTGCTCAACACATCTGTGTGAAATCAGGATTAGATCTTACACTTGAAAATTAAAACAAGAACTTTACACAATACTCCCACTTGATTTTTTCAAACAGGAAAGCTAGATAGGCTTGTCAGTACACAAGGTCTTTATGGAGAAATCCAAGACACTCCTTGACCATGGAGGACTTCACAAGCGTTTATCCCATTCTTTTGCTTTGTTATCATGAACTTGTACATCTTTTTTAAAAACTCACAACAATTCACCTGCTTTTTGTCAGTAGCCACTCTGGCCAACTCTTCATTATCTCCTAAGGGACCACGGCTTTCCTCTTCAGTTTTCTAATTAAAATCAGATTAAAAGGGAAAATGATTAATATGATGAATTACACATTTCAGAATTTAAGAGCTGGATTCCTCCTTGTGAAGCTCTACAGTGATGTCTCACTTTGCTTGGGTATTATTTGCCCAGACTACACCTAAGCTTCCAAACAAAGCCTGTATAGAATTGAAACTGTAATTTGGAGGTCATAGACAATATTAAGCAATGTAAAAATCCAAAGATTGTGGAGGATTAAGTGGAGTCCAGAAGATAAAGAATTACCTAGCAAGGTATTACATGTGGATTATGGTAGGCAGGATGATGCTTCCCCAGGGTTTCTTTAACCCTGTCTCTGCAGCTATGCTGTTTCACAATTAAAGGGGGGGGGGTAATTTTACAGGTGGGCATAAAGATATGTACCATCAGTCTTGGTATGAAAGAATGTCCTGATGATCCAGTGGGCCCAGTGTTACCACAGGAGCCACTGTAAGCAAAGGAAGACAGAGGGGACACAGAGTGATACAACAGGAGGGAGAATCAGCAAGCCATTAAAGGGCTTTGAAGTCAGAAAGAGCATACAACCCAAACAATGCAGCAATCTCCAAAGCTAGAAAAGGCAAAGAAGTGGAGGGGGGAGGAGAAAAGGCAAAGAAATATATTTCCTCTTAGTGCCTTCCAAGGAAATTAGCCCTGCTGGCATTTTGGTTTTAGTTAGTGAAAAGCCTTTGGGATTTCTGACCTTCAGAACTGTATGATAATAGTTATTTGCTTTAGTCATCCACGCTGTGGTAATTTTTATGGCAGTAATAAAAATGAATATAGGGATCTCTTCTCTAAACTTGAATCAAAACAGAAGTTTTAAATTGGAAGCTAGGGTCTGGAAAGATCCTTCAGTAGTTAAGAACACTGGATGTCTCTTGAGAGGCTCTGCCAGAGCCTGACAAACACAGAGGCAGATGCTTGCAGTCAACCACTGGACTGAGCACGGGGTCCCCAATGGAGGAGTTAGAGAAAGGACTGAAGGAGTTTGCAACCCCTTAGGAAGAATATCAACCAACCAGACCCCCGCCCCTCCAAGAGCTCCCAGGGACTAAACCACCAACCAAGGAGTACACATGGAGGGACCCATGGCTCCAGCCACATATGTTGCAGAGGATGGCCTTGTCAGGAATCAATGAGAAAAGAGGCCCTTGGTCCTGGGAAGGCTTGATGCCCCAGTGTAGGGGAATGCCAGGGTGGCAAGGCAGGAGTGGGTGGGTGGGTGGGTAAGCACCATTATAGAAGCAGGGGGAGGAGGAGGAATGGTATAGGGGGTTTCCAGAGGGGAAACCGGGAAAGGAGATAACATTTGAAATGTAAATAAATAAAATATCCAATAAAAAAAAAAAGAAAAATAGGCAAAACAAAACACTGGTTTCTTTTACAGAGGAACTACATTAGAGTCCTATCACCTACCTGACATCTCACAACTATCTGTAACTTAATTCCAGGGAATCTGATGCCCTTCTCTAGCCCCCATGGGCTCCAGGCAAGCATGAGGTTCACAGACACACATGCAGGCAAAACACTCATGCACCTGAAATTAATTAAATAAATGTACCAGAGCCTGGGCCTTCAATTCACTTAACAAGTGCTTAAAAACCTTTGCTAGATGCCAGCCATAGGCCTAGCTAGTTGTTCTGGAAGCAACCCTCACAGACTTCAGAACTGTGAACACAGCCAAGTGAGAGACTGAGATGGTGCTGTAGAATTCTGTGAGCCCCAAGTAGGTGAAACAGTTAACGAACTGGGGCAATTTTAAAGTAAGAGTGGCAGTGTTGGTGATTACTGAGCTTACACTTAAAAACAAATGCTGTCTTTTAGAGAGGGAACAAGTCCAAAGAAGAAAACCTACAGTGTGGAAATGAGGTTTCTCTTCAAGCAGAGCAGGAAATACAGGACATGATGGGGTTGATAGGTGGTGAGAGTGATTTCAGTAATGGTAATTATAAAAACGAGTTTTAAGAGGAATCTGACGTCTCCTACGTGGCTATGGTTGGGGGGGATGGTAAGAAAAGGGTTTGGAACAGAAGTCCTATGGAAAAATGTTTGACATTTCAAAATTATTTTCTTTCCTACTGATCCACGCTTTCATTGTAGTTCAACGAAAACTCCTGAAAAGGCTTGGACTTATTTCATATAATCATTACAATTCTATAAACGAGTTATTACTTCCATGATACAAATGAGAAAATTTGTGGCAGGGACAAGTTAAAAAACACAACCATGGTCACACAGCCAATCCTCGGTAGCCAGATCACTGTCTCCACCTCAGTACTACACTGCTTCTGTTCTGGAAAAGCTCAGGAAGGCCCTGTGCCACAATCTTCAAAACAGGCGAACTGGGTGAGAGGGGACTGTGGATGTGTAGAGAAAATCAAGGGCTGTCTACTCTTAAACAGCCACACAATTTAGATAGAATTAAACTACAAGCAAAGCATGAACCAGTATGAAAGAAAATCCTTTGGAAATGTCAGCCATCTTTACAGTACCTGATTTCTATTTCAAAACTTTTCATTAATTGCCTCCCAGCCTTATTATAAGTTTCATAGACAATTCATTTTCCAATCATTGATTGGACACTTAAAAATTCTGTTTTTATTACTGAACAATGTAAATATTTGATAGCACAGAAGAACTCAGACATATGTCATATTTGCAAATGTACTAAACATTTTAAATATTAAATTTGGCAAAAGTGATAATGTACATGCCCATCAGTGCAACAGTGCTAGACAATTTATTCAAATCATAATCAAAACAGTCTAAAGTGGTGCAAGGCACTAAAAGTGTTATTGGTTTAACTCATTCATTGCTTATAAGAACCCCATCTAGTGAGCCAGGAGTATGCTCAGGGTTTGAAGCACTTGACTTACAAGTACAAGGCTCTTGCTTCAATTGCCAGGACCTCAAGACAAAACATATTGTATGTACTGGTATTTTCCACTGTACTAAAATGGTAACTGTCAGAGAAATATAAACCAGAGTATTCAGGGTTACACAAAGCAGCAAGAGCTTGCACTAGAATGTGAGCTCAGCCAGGCTGGTTATGAACCGTCGGCTGCTCCCATGCACATGACACCATAGCACATGTACTGCTTTTATCTAGTGAAGGAAGATCCAGAATACCTCAAATAAGTAAAAGAAGAAAGAAAAGGATAAAACAATAGAAAATGTCAACAGTCCCTAGGTAGAGGAGTGATGATTTTCCTAGCTCACTTTATAATGAACACGTACTTTAAACAGCTACAAGCCAAAATGCATCTTGGAGCTTATGTGACATACTTTGTGTCATGGGAAGAGGGAACTTCAATTAAGAAGTTGCCTCTATCAGACTGGTCTATGTGCGTGTCTTTAGGGTATTTTCTCAATTAATGATTGATATGAGAGGGCCCAGTCCACTGTGGGCAGTGCCACCACTAGGCATGTAGTCCTGATTTATTGAAGAAAGGAGGCTAGAAAAATTGAAAAATTATTTACGTATATTAGCTAGTACAAAGAGAAGTCTCCTGAAAGCATATGTAGTATGATTTTTTTTTAGTGCTGCTGGTTTACTGGATTATCTTGTTTCAGTAATGATGATGATGACAATGATGATGATGTTTATACAAAATAATGAAAATGGAGTAATTCTGTTCTTCCCCAACCCTATCACTGGTTTTGCTTCTTTGCAGTAGCCATGATACCCAAACTTATAAAACTAGCAAACACATATGCTTTCCTGACAGTAGATGACAACCAGTGATAATGATAATCTATGCAGTTGTAGATTTGGTTTTCTCGTACTTAAAACACACTTCCCATATAGATAACATATAGATAACATTAAAACTGCTAGTCAGGCCCTCAAGATAACATATAGATAACATTAAAACTGCTAGTCAGGCCCTCAAGATAGCACACACTGCTAGGATAACTCAAGATAGCACACACTACTACGATAACTTTGAGGGCGTCTTAGTGTAGTGCCTTGGGTCCCCGGGCTTAAAGCTAAAGAGTAAAAGGGAACCCTACCTGACAATGTGGCTTCACAGTTATGGCATTGGGAAATATGGGCCTGAAGCACAACTGGGAAGACAGTAACATGGTGAACAATAGCAGGGATGGTCAGGATATAAAAGTTGTAAGCTTCTCTAGGTCAAGCCTCTTTCCAAGTTGGCCAGCTTTCAGATAAAAAGGATTTATTTTGATCCCTCTTGTAAATATTTTCCTGTCTAGTTAGATTTTAATTTTAAAGCCTTAAACTGATAACAGGTATGGGTCAGATTTCTAAACAAGATTTCAAATAAAATATTTAAAATAAAACCAACTTATTTCTTTAAAATCAACAAAACTTTCATGGTATCTATCAGATGAAGGAAAGGATGCCAGAAACCTAGGGGAGGAGGGACACAGAGACGTAAGCTGACTCCCTGGTTTAACCACACAAATCCTTGTTTCTAACGAAGTTTCAAAACTCCAAAACTCACGGGAAGGCGTTTTAATCAGGACACCTTATCTCAGCTTTCCCTATCAGAATGAGGAAGTTTCATAATAGAAACTTACACATTATACTTCACTAATGAAGAAACTTTTGCATCAAAAAAGGATTCAAGTTAAATATGCATAAACAGAATTTTAATGAGATCAAATGTGGACAATAAAGCTAAAGAGTTTTTCAAAATTAGTATTACTAGCAAACTGACTTTTACAATCCATGTTTAAGGTGTTAAATGTCTCCAAAAGAAACCAATTAATACCTGGTAACCGTGGCATGCACTAGAAGTAACTTTTCAGACTGGAAACATGAGCTATTATGCTGTGAGTTAAGAGCATAACATACAAAAGTCATGAAGCTATTTCTCTAGTCTTCTGGACTTGACTGTGAGAACTACCCTGGGGCAATGAAAGCAAACTTAGACTATAAACACTATCTATGGAAACAAGGTATACCTGAGATTTTTGCCCTTGGGCTTCACCTCCTGGGAAGAGCTCCATCCAGAGACTGAGTAGAGTGAAAAGGTTCACTTTAGAAAGCCTTGGTATTTGACCTACAAAAGAGAGGGCAAGCACTTCAGAATTTCACTAGTGAAGATATGGGAACTAAGCTCAACGCTACTAGTGAGATGCAGGTGGATTGGCAGGTAGGAGAATAAAAGCTTCATTAGCAAGAGCAGACCCGGACACAACCTCACTCCAAGTGACCTCGGGTGGCACTTTCCATAGTTGGGTGCTTTTTTTCTCCAGCTCACCTCACAGGTGAAATAAAACTGATACAAAAGCTCTGGAAATAATCCAAAACTAAATTAATAAATACTACTACTACTACTACTACTAATAATAATAATAATAATAATAATAACTGAGATAAGGCCTCCTCTCTGATGTAGTCGTGAAGCAAGGTCCCCACCCCCTACCCCGCTGGAACTAAGCATTGCTAAAAGGTCAATGGTTAGGGTCAATAGTTAGAACATGATTTATCTTCAACCATAAGGCGAAACTTGAGAGAGGTATCACGTGTGGTGAATTTGCAAAAGCACAATTTCAGGATCTTCAGCTCTGGGATACTCGACTCTAGGTGCAACCACCAGTGCAGGGCAGGACGCGACCTATGAAGCCTGGAGAGCAGTCTGGCAAGGAGACCAGGGAGCAGCTGGCCTGGCTGGAGTCACTGTGAGTCACAGGGCAGGCAGGGCGTCAAGGAGGTGCAGTGGGAGGGGGAAAGCGGGGGGGAGGGTAACAGGTTAGCAGGGAGGGTGACATAGAGCAGGTAGGGTGCCAGGCTGGTGGGAAACACAGGGCAGGTAGGATGTCGAGCTGGAGAGACTAGGGCAGGCAGGCAGGGCGCTAGGCGAGGGGCAGGGCGGGAGAGAAGGCCACCACACTTACCCGTCATGCTGCCCGTCTGCGTGCCGACTGACCTCTCGGCCCCGGAACCCTCCAGACTCTGCATCTGATCCGTTTCTTTCATCCCCAGCCCAGAGGCCTCAGCCCAGGACAGCTCGCCCAGTCAGGCATGATAAGAACTCCTCAGCTCCCCTTCAGCCGCCTCTGCGACCTGTCAACAACCGCTTGTTTTGCGCAGCAAGATGACGTCTCAGCACGCCTCATCGCTTCCGGCGCTTGATATGACGTCAGAGTCCGGGGCACTGAGGCGGTGGTGCTTGTCTGAGTTAGCAGTCTCATGTAACTATGTATATATCAGGCTGTGTTCAGTGGTTTTTGCAAAAAGAAGAACGCTTGGAGTTTTCTTGGTTCGGGACAGCAGGGGACCAGGGTGAAGGACTTAAGCAGAGAGTGGCGAACATAGAACCGGAGTTGGCAAAGTGGGGGAAGCAGGGCCATCGTAACTCTGCCATCAGATGTAGGCGGATCCCAGGGTTCTGCATCTTATCAAGACCAGACAAACTATGAAGAGAAGAGAACTGAGAGGACCAAAGAGAGTAGACAGCGGACCCTGGAAAATCTGAGTTGTCCGATCTAATGAATTTGTAACTAAAAGTGTGTGTGCGCGCGCGCGCGCACGCTTAGCGTACAGAGGGTGTCTTCCTCTATGGCCCTCCAAATGTTTGAGACAGGTACGCTCCTTGGATCTGGAGCTTACTGATTGGCTACACTGGCCAGCAAGCCACGGTGCTTCATCCTCTTGTCTCAGACTTTCCACAGTTGTAATTACAGGCTTGTACAGCTTTACCCAGACCTGCTTTTTTATGTGGGTTTGAGGCACTCAGAAGGAGCTCATCAAATTTATATCTAAAGCACTTACACAATGAACCATCTCCTCAGCCCCCAATGAAAATTTTTAAAATGTAAAACGAAGCCTTGAGAGGTCAGAAATATGGTCCAGCAGTTTAGAGCACTTCCTACTCTTCCAGAGGATCTGAGTTCAGTTCCCAACATCCACATCCAGAGTGGTTCACTACAACCGGTAACTCCACAGATGGATATTTTCAACAAAAATTGTAAAAAATGTTTTATTTTTATTCAAAACATAATATCATTCCAAATCTCCTCCTTCTCCAAGACCCTGGTCACTTTTAAATTCATGGTTTTTCTTTAATCACTATTGTTTATGTACTTATTATAGATGTATATAATATATACATACATGTATCTATATATATATGTGCTTGTATGTATATGCTTTTAGGACTGATCACTTGGCACTGGATAACTAGTTGGGGGGTTTATCCTTGGGGAAGACTAATTTCTCTGTTATTATTTACTCTTCATCTAGATGTGGGACCCCTGGGAGATTTCACCTATGTTGGCACATCAGCTGGTGTCAGCATTGTTCAGGTCTTGTTAAGGCAGCCACATTGTTGAGATTTTGTAGGTGAAGCTTTCCTGCAACAACTAGAAGACAATGTTCTGAAAACTTACTGGTCCTCTGGCTCTTACAGTCTTTTCACACTCTCACACACTCTGTCTCTCTCTGTCTCTGTCTCTCTGTCTCTCTCTGTCTCTCTGTCTCTCTCTGTCTCTCTGTCTCTCTCTGTCTCTCTGTCTCTCTCTCCCCTTCTGAGATGTTTCCTGAATGTTAGGTGTAGGGGTTGAGTTGTAGATAATAAATAGCCTTTGGGACTGAATATCCAAGGTCAGTTGTTCTCTGCATTTTGACTAGTTGTAACTTTCTGTATTGCCCTCCACCTGCTTCAGGTAGAACCTGCTATTGTTGCTGCTTTCCTCCTCCTCTTACTCCTCCTTTTCCTCTTACTCCTCCTCCTCCTTCTGCCTCCCCCGCTGTGTGTTTTTAAGAAAGGGTCTCACTGAGAAGTCCTGGCTGGCCTAGAACTCACAGCGTAGACCAGATGGAACTCATGGAGATTTACCTGTCTCGGCCTCCTGAGCCTTAGAATTAAAGGCATTTGCTACCATGCCCATCTCAATAGATAGATAGATAGATAGATAGATAGATGACACTGAGGAGGGATAAGAGTTGCATTTACCGGGAATGTAAGGATAAATATTTAGAAAGAAGTTAGAAATTATACTGATATGATAGTGCTAGGAGTCTGCCTGGCCTGGGATGGGTTGAAGTGGGTCACAGAGTTGGACATAGAGGTAGCTTAAAGACTGGTGGTCTCAGAGGAAGCTTTAAAGACTGATAGTCTCTGGCTTTCTATCTCTCTATACTAAATGCTTGCTGATAACTTCCTTAAAAAAATACTAAAACCTTTCTTGCTCATTCTGAGGGTTAAAACCCTGCTGTCTTGGGTGTTTAACACCTGTAGCCTACCATCGAGGGATCAAGTAAAGGATTAATTGCTTTTTTCTCTCTTGCTCAGAAGCCCCACCTCTTGCTTGTCGGGCAGGAAGGAGGCTTGGAGCAATAAACTTTTATTGAACCAGGAGAAGACAGTCACTACCAGAAAGAAAAACTTTTACACAGAAAATATGCATAAACTCACGTACATTCATATACAAATTTATGTATACTCATACACTTTCATGCAAACCAGTTGGTCTAAGCTACATACTTATCTCATAAGTACATACTTACATACATACATCTATACTTACATATGCATATGGAGCAAAAGATCAAATGCCAATGCAGGAAGAACTCACTCATTCTAGATGAAAAATAAGTTACAATCTTTATTGCATGGAGAAAGAAAAAACTTCTACCCTTTTATTGTTAAACCCCAGTCTGTAAGAAAAAAAGCTTTGTCCTCTTTAGTAAGACCAAGCCCGCCTTGCTGTTAATAAAAGACGTGTTCTGTTCGATGGTGGGGGAGCCTGCCTGCGCTTTCTCTGTAGCCTTTTCTTTGGTCCTCTTCCTACCTGCATTCTGCATATTGCTCTCTTACTTTCTAAGTTTCCCTTTAATTTCTAAGTTAATCTACTCGCTCTCCTAATCTTGCTCTCCCCTCCTGCTCTGATGTAATAATGCCATGCAATGTAATCATTCCTAGGTTTGTGTACCCTTTTCTAGGGGAATATATCACACAGTTTTCCCAAGCATCTTTTTTTTTTTAAATAAAAAAAAGTTCACTAAAAGTTCAAACATAAATTCAAATCATAAACTGAATAAGAAGTTTACAACAAAGATGGTTACATATGTCCCCATTAAGATTAGACATTCGTTTTCTGTCACTAGCTCTATAGGTTCATTGAAAGTCAAAATCCATAATCTTGTGACTAGGTTATTATTGAAGTTTTATGTAGATAAACCTAGCCAATATTTTATCTTCTGTCTTTGTACCTACAATAAATTGCTAGTTCCCTTTTTATGACCTTTGGTTAATTGTTTTACAACTTCTTGGAATGTGTTCTAAGTTGTAAATGCCTACTTTCTATCTCAGAACAATTACTGCATGATGCTTGAAGACTGGCAGAATTCTCATTGCAGTTTTAATATCAGAAAAGACTTACTAGTGCTCCTATCATAAAGGGCTTAATAATTACTAGTGTAATTTTAAGAGTTCTTATAGAATCATTAAGAATTAAGAAATCATCTATTTCTCTATATAGCATCACTACAAGACAGTACATCTTTGTTGTTTTGCAGAAATCTGCTCAAAAGGGTGGACTAATACCTAGTGCTTGTAATATATATATTTAATGATAACAGGAAAAGCATCTTAGTAGCCAGAATCTTTCCTCCAATGTAGTTCCTTTGGCCTTGCCTAGAAGGGCAAATCCATTATGATTTTACAGCCCATGGTGAAACCATCTCAGGAAAATTACCTGCTAGTTTTTAGCTTCTCATAGATGGCTCCTGGCATGATAGTGTGGTAGTAAGTTCCCCTTTAAGATCAATGACTACTCCTGGGTGAGGTTGGTTAGATTTCCAGTTTTTCTCTGGGAGCTTTTCAGGTCAGATCCAGTTAGAATTCTCTGGGTCCTGTGTCTTCAGCAATAGGGATTTACCTTCCCTTTCTGTGAGGCCACCAAGAGCAACAGCAATGACCTCTTGTTTGTGCAGTGACCTGACCAACACTTGGGAGGAGGTGTTTCAGGTTGTCTGCTCCTATATGTGCGCGCGCGCGCACACACACACACACACACACACACACACACACTGGTTATGGATCTTAAATTCACTGGGTTCAGTTTTACAGAGACTCAGATGTCTTTGGCATATGGGTAATATTAAAAATTGTTTCTTGCTCTTCTATTCTACTGAGAAGGCTGGCTTTAGAGAGGGGATTTGGCATGCCTGCTCTCTCCAGACTCAGGCATGTTTGTTTAAAAGTTCTCTCCAAAGTCTCATTCCTGGGTCAGACCAGCCACCTGACAAGGACAGGAGAGCAAAACAGAACAGCCCAGGAAAAGACACTGTGCTTGAGAACAAGAGAGGTAAACTATTTCCAACAGAGGTTACAACTAGCAAAGTGTAACCGCCACATGATGTTTAACTCTCTGAATACTGCTTCCCACCTCCATAGTTTTGTTTTCTGTCTTTGAAGCTTTTGTGGAAATGTAAAATTTATCTTTCTACACTTTAGGATTAGTAAATTCCCTGGGTGTGGTTTTAAAGGGATCTGTGATATCTATAACACAAAAACTGCCTAAAACTTGCAATGAAAGGGTTTATAGTTAAAAACCTATAGATAATTTTAATTGACTGCAACAGACTATATATGTAACAGATGTAACTCTTGTTTAAATGTGTAGATTTGCTACAGCATACCAACTATGTAACCTGGGTTCAGCTCTTGTTTGGGAAAATAGATTTGCTACTGCATATTATATATGTAACTTGGATTCAACTCTTGACTTGGGAAATGATAGTTATGAAAAAAAGGAAAAGGACTGGGGGGTTAGTAAAGAACAACTTTTGGTTTCCTGCCACCTTGGATGATGCCCTTATCAAGTTGGAAGCACCCTTGTGGTTGGCCACCATATTACTAAGGTTATAGAGTAGGGATGCTGTGTGACTTCACTTCTTGATACAAAGCATGCTGTAAACCACATGCTGCAATCCAACTACTGTGGCACCCATAGAACTCCTGGTCCTACTGAGCCCTCTACTTATTATCTACTTGATTAGGCAAACGAGGCACTACCAAGGCCCCAAGATGGTTCATTTTATTTTCCCTACAATAAGGACACAGTAGCAGGCCTCCAAGATACGTCGGATTAGGATTGATTTTTGTAGGATGGTTTTTGTTCTGAGAGTAAGACATAACAGATGAGACAAAACCACAAAAAAGGCTTATGGAAAATATTACTTAGGAGCAACCTATGTTTGATGATTGCTTATAAATCCTTAAGGTTATAACGATCTAATCAGGCTAATGAAACCTGACTTAAAGATGTATGTCTGGGGGCTGAAGAGATGGCTCAGTGGTTAAGAGCACTGGTTGCTCTTCCAGAGGTCCTGAGTTCAACTCCCAGCAACCACATAGTGGCTGACAATCATCTCTAATGAGATCCAATGCCCTCTTCTGGTGTATCTGATGACAGCTAAAGTGTACTCATATAAATAACATAAATAAAGTTTTATTTTGAAAAAAGAGGTATGTCTGATCACTTATGCCCTTGCTAACTTAGTTAAGCTTTATCTATTTGGAGAAATTGGGCCATAAAAAACTATTTTATTTCTTTTATTTTTATAAAATGAGGTTTCTGGTCTCTTGTGGACTGTATTTATGTTTTAAAACTTACTTTAATACTAAAGGATCTTTAAATCAAAAAGTACATTTCTAAGGCTCAAACTTAACAGGTATAAAATTCTAATCTTATAAAAGTTACTAAGTTACTGTAAACTATTAAAGATAATTAACATATAAAAGTTAGTGGTCAGCCATGCTAAGTACAAATGTAATTCATTTACAGAGTCAAGTTTGAAGGAAAAGAACAATTTATATTCCTTGTTAATATATCCATGTGTGTATGATGTCAAAATTAAGCCTAAAGTGAGTAATTCAAAACAAAGTTTAATGTAAAACATATTCAAAATCAGGTAAATTTTTTAAAACTAGCTGTAAAAAATTGAATGCTTGAGTAAAATGGGTTAAATTTACAATACACTTGCATGGCAGGACATCCCCAGGATCAAGCAGTACCTTTGGATGGGGTACAATCCCACTAGAGTAAATTGCATGTGATAGCCTTCTTCTAGACAAGGATGCATAGGGAAATGAGATATGGCAGAAGCTCTGTAGGCCTGGCTAGACCCAGGTGTGTAGGCCAAAATAAAATAAAACCTAACCTCCCCTTTATCTACAGAAAAGATGAATTACTCCTCATTCCTCACAAGATAGGGGGATGGATTCTCCTCCCCAGTGGAAGATCTTAGAACCTGCATCACATCCTCAATGTCTCAAACAACAGGGAGGCAAACAGCCATGACTCTGCCCTCAGTGTCTCCTGAACTGACATGTGCAGATGCTGTGAACAGGGGAACCTTGTACCTAAGCCTACCACCAACTTGCATCCTAGTTCAATTGGCTGTGCTCTTACCCTGGATTAAAATTTTTCCTTTAAACAAAATCCAATTCCAGGGCCCACACCCTCATATCCCTGATTAAAGGAGGCTGCCAGATACTCTGTCATCAAATTCACAGCTTGGGAAAGTTATTCAGAATATCCAAGTGGTATCTTTGGTTTTATATCTGTAGAGTCAACAAATGATTTTATTAAGTGATGTCCCGAGCATTTAGATTCTTCAGGAGATGACTTAGAGGAAGGAGATTCTCTCCTACCTGGGGTCACTCATGGTGCTTTGAGACTATAATCTAGTCTGCACCTAACAGGGCCTCCAGAGCCAATTAGTGCTCCTTTACCTTGAAGCCTGCAAGGAGTGTAAGGGCTTTGCCAATGAAATAGTTGTTTGTTTTAATTAGTACTTTAAAATAAAGCCTAAGGTCACTGCACTGAATGAGTCTGAATCAAAAGAGTCATCAATGTTCTCCAGGAGCAGAGTGATGCTTATGGATGCTCCCTAAGAAATCCCCAAAGACAATGTCTGCTAAAGCTCATTTAATGTGGTTACCTCGCTTTACAAACTATGCTCTTAAACAGACAATCTAAAATAAAATAGTGCTGAAAAGCATGCTTCCTCCCATCACTATGTGCTAGCCTAGCGATTGTTCCGTTGGCAAGGAGTCAAGAGTTGCCTGTGGCCATTTTTGTTAATTTAATCCATATTACATTTTCACATAATATTATTAAAGATTTGACATGACTGTCAAAGCTCTCATCTTTTATCTGTTGGTTGAGTGTATGAGATGAAATTATTGTAGAGAACTTAAAGTTTCCGTAAATAGAGTTAATTTTAGAAAAACCATTCTGGCTGTTCAGTGTAAACTTTGTAAAATGAATTATTTACTCTTTTATGGTGAGGGACTGAGACAGGGTTTCTCTGTGTCTCCCTGGCTGTCCTGGAGCTTATTCTGTAGACCAGGCTAATCACAAACTCAGAGAGATCTGCCTGCCTCAGCCTCCCAAGTGCTGGGATTAAAGGTGTGTGCCACTATCACCTGGTGAGCAATTTATTCTTGACATGGAACTCACTGACTGAGGTAGTAATTTAGGGTATTCTAGAGTGTTCTAGAGGAGTGCCCTTGAGAAGGGAGCAAGGCAGTCACTGTCTTTGAGTGTATACTTTTTAAAATTAGAAATCACTTAGTTGGGGGAATACAATTTAAAATTACATAGTCTCATTACATAGCCTGACAGTATGAAATATATTTACTTTCTAATCCTGGAATATAAATATGACAATTTTATGTTAACAAAATATGTGTCCTTGTGCTTTCAAATACTAGACATGGTTATTTAAGATAATAGTCCCAATTTTTAGAATTTTACATTATCCGATTTTTCTAATAAAAAATTTTGTTTTACTTAAGATACTCTGGTTTTTGTTCATTAAATAATAGCTGATGTTGTTAATACTTTAAACAAATATAGAAAGTTCATCATATATGGAAACAAAGAATATCAGCTGGACACTTTCTGTCCAGATTCATCCCTTGGATGCTGACTTTAACTGACTTCTTTTATAAGGCTTCCAGGTGCTTGTCCCTTATGTAGGAGTCTGATGTAACAAACAGCTAATTACAGTTACCTTTCCTTCTACAGTACTCTGGTCTTGGTCTAGCCAGTTGTACAATTGCATTTAACCTCATGTTGTACTGACTCATAATAATCTGTGCAAAAGTTTTCCTCATGTAACTTTGTTTCTTTATTTTCTCCACGACGTTATACAGTTGTGATCTCCTGGCTTACATTCTGAATCGCTGTCAACTGTTAAGCTTTATCATCCCCCTTTGATGGACCCGCTTCTGAGGCACTCTAACTTCAGCTTCCTCTCAACCTTTTCCTCAGCCTAGAAACAGCACTCCCCCAAACCCTGAGAGCAGTTTGGGTGACCTCTGAAAGGGGGACTGATGGACCATGGGCCATCTACTCATCCCTCTTTTTGCCATTTCTGGCCATTGTTTTTGGAACGCAGAACTAAAACAGCTGCACTGAAACTTTGTTTACATCAATTAACCTTTCTGTCTCACCAGCTCTGGGGGTGGGGAGGGCTTAGAAAAATCTCAAATCAGCTTAACATCCTTCAAGACCAGCTTGATGCCTAGGCTGTAGTACTACAGATCTAAAAATGGACAAGATCTGACTCCTGCTAAGGATGGGATTTGTGCTCTCCTCCAAAAATTATGCAAGGTATGCACCAACACGTCCTAACATTTTGACATGGGGCCCTAGAGACAGGGGCTCGACAAAAATTCAACTGTAAGCCTCCTATATACGGGCTTCTGGCTCCCCTCTAGGTCCTCCCCTCTAGGTCCTCCCCTCTAGGTCCTCCCCTCGAGCACTCCATTTCTCCTTATTATCCCCATACTTAGCGTTTGAAATGGTTTATTTATTGAACTTCACTCTGTGCCCAAACAAAACGTTTCACATAAGTTTCCTACTAGCTCCCCCCCCCCCCAGCTCCATTTGTCTGCCAAAAGACAGAGAAACTCTGGCTGCAAGCGTCATCCCTTTCATCCCAGGCCAGATACAATTCTTTACATCAGTCCTGTTTCTTCCTGATGATGTTCTGTAACTCCCTTTGCTTCTGCTAGCTCATTCTGGTGCAGCACTCCTGGCAGAGGAACTAGTCAGTAGCACTGAGTCAGCTCTATGCTCACCTCTTCTCGAAGCCCTTCTTGTCTCTCTCATCTCCACTCCTGCCTCTGCCCACCCCACCCCACCCCTACTCCCCCAGAGCAATTTCTCAATTTTTACTCTGTAAGCAAATCTTGTTACAACTCTGTAAAAATTTACTTTTCAAAAGTCTCTCCAGGAATGCAGGACAACATTCACATGATCCATTACAGCTTAAAACTCATGCTAAGTGGGGGCTGGAGAAATGACTCAGTGGTTAAGAGTGCCGGCTGCTCTTCTGAAGGTCATGAGTTCAAACCCCAGCAACCACATGATGGCTCGCAACCATCCGTAATGAGATCTGATGTCCTTTCTGGGGTGTCTGAAGACAGCTAGAGTGAGCAGGTGGGGGCCGGAGGGTGGGTCCGGAGGGAGAAGGAAAAGTGTCTGAAGATGGCTACAGTGTACTTACATACAATAAATAATCTTTAATTAAAAAAAAAAAA
>JADRCH010000013.1:2319037-2371968 GCA_019843965.1 Rhynchomys soricoides
AAAAAGCTTAATTCTAAGATAGTATATATGCTACATATCTCAGGCTGCCCTCAAATTTAGGATCTGTATTCAGTACTTTTCGGTTGCTGTGATAAAACAGCACAGGCCAGACTACTTATAGATAAGGGTTCATTTGGGCTTATAGTCTCAGAGGGTCAGAGTCCATGATGGTGGAGCAAAGGCATAGTGGACAGGAAGCTGAGGGCTCACATCTTGACCAACTAGCATGAAGCAGGGAGAGCAAACTTGAAATGCCAAGAGCCTTTAGTCTCAAAGCCCAGCTACAGGGATATACTTCCTCCAACAAGGTCAAACCTCCTAAACCTCCGGAACAGCACCACCCACTAGGGACCAAGTGTTCAAATGTCTGAGACTATTATCAGCATCCCATTCAAACCACCACAGAATCCTCTTGCCTTTGTCTCCTATTATTACTGTAATATTTATATTGTGGGTTAAACATAACCAGCAAGGTTCTGCATGCTAGATAAAAGTAGATACATTCATTGATCACTCTTTTATTCTTAGCTACTTCTTTTAAAAAGTATTATGCATATTTAAGGCATAAACTTTGACGCTGAGAGATGCATATATTCAGTTAATAGGATACTATAGTGAACAAATTGTCATATTTATTTTACATAATTAGTCATTTTAAATACATGCTTGCAAGAACAGCTAAAAATCTGTTCATTTAGCATGAATCCCCATATAAACAATTTCATCATTCTGAACTTACCCAACAAGAAAATGTGCACTCTAGATGATACATTGATATCATCTATATGAACTATATTGGGGTACGCTCTTTCCTCCAGAGTGTAGATCCTGTTTGGAGAAAGTTTACTTAGGATTTAAAGTAAAATCATGATAATCAGGCAATTGTTTTCTTTGCCTCGTACCCAAGTTTCATGCTTTCTGATCCTACCACATGGTCACCTGGTCTAAAATCAGGCGGAGAAGATTATTCTCACAAAAGAGCACAGAGGAGCTGGGCAGTGGCGGCGCACTCCTTTAATCCCAGCACTCGGGAGGCAGAGGCAGACGGATTTCTGAGTTCGAGGCCAGCCTGGTCTACAGAGTGAGTTCCAGGACAGCCAGGGCTACACAGTAAAACCCTGTCTCGAAAAACCAAAAAAAAAAAAAAAAAAAAAAAAAGAGCACAGAGGAGGGCAATACAGCTTCAGGCTCTCCTCGTACTCTCTGGTCGCATCTCAGCCCTTATTTGTTTAAATGAGTTGTAGTACCATGGAGATTTACACAGTTGACTGTTGCAGCAATCGCTGTGCTCAACAGTGTCAGGTATTGTTTTCAGCCAGAAGAGGGCTCCCAAGAGCCCAGAGTGGGAAATCTGGAGAACTTTTTTTTTTTTTTTTTTTTTTTTGGTTTTTTCGAGACAGGGTTTCTCTGTATAGCCCTGGCTGTCCTGGAACTCACTCTGTAAACCAGGCTGGCCTCGAACTCAGAAATCCGCCTATCTCTGCCTCCCAAGTGCTGGGATTAAAGGCGTGTGCCACCACTGCCCGGCTTCTGGAGAACTTTTATACAATTTTCCCTGTTCTGAAAGACCTGAAATTTTATTCTTCAATTTAGCACTTGGAATGGGCTAGCAAACCCGTGTTTTAACAGCATATGATTTACATTTAATAATTTGTTGAAACGGAGAAAAAGCATAAATCAGAGACTGATACTAAAGAACGGGCTTTGGTTCCAGCCGGTCAAACACATGCAACCAGAAATTCTGGCTCCTTAGTCTAAATGACGGGGTGCCAAATCAGAAGGGGCAAGGTTAAACCGTTTCTGTGAGTCACAGTGTGAACAGGACCCAGACTTCCATGAATGGTAACAGTTGGGTTGGTAAACAGAAGAGGGGCAACCAGGAGACTTTTGTACTTGTTCTTTATATTATTGCGACTTTTTCTTAAGTTTGAAATTATGTGTAAGAAAGGGGATAAAATGCTCATTTGCTTTGGTCAGTCGGGCCCAGCATGAATTTACTATTTGGTGAAGTCAGACCTCTTGTGCCCACTTCTTTAGGGTCAGGAAACAGTAGAGAAAATAACTGGGCAGGGATTTCTAGTTGACTGTAAAGTGAGACAAGATTACCATTGATGAAGGAGGTAAGAAGTTTGGTGAGGTTGGATTATCTGAATGCAAGTTTTCTTTATCGCAGGAGTCCCAGAGTCTTCTCTGATTTAAGACATGGCAATCAATGCCATACATATCTGCACAGGGAGGTGATGCTCACTTACAGACTTTGGAAAGCTGACGAGGATCTTTTAAAAACAACCTCCAGGCTTACAGCACTTGCTGTGACACCACTGTGATGTCACCCTGTGTCATAGCACTCTGCCCCATGGTGGACTGGAGCTCAACAATTACAGTGTCATATGTCCTGAGTGGGAGGGGCAGAAACCAAGTGAGCACCCTGATTGGCTTCTTTGCATTTGAGATAGTCTCACCATGTTAGCCCAGGCTAGGCTCTTAACTCCCAAGCTCAAGCAATCTTCCTGTTGCACTCAACCTCCTGAGTAGCTGGGACTACAGGTGCACACCACCACACCCAGCTTACATTTGGATTTTATAGCAAACCAGGGCCAGATCTTCTGTTTCACTTCCAGGTCTACAGCCAGTATCTGTCATAATGAATAAAACAGAAGGCAATTCTGTGCTGTGGAACTGGTTACTCATTTATAAAAAATTATTCTAAAGTCTGATTTCGCTTCCTATTAAGCTGCACGTGGATTCTCTCTGTCTCTGCCTCTACGTGTGTATGTGTGTGTGTCTGTCTCTCTGTGTCTCTGTCTCTGTCTCTATGTGTGCCTCTGTCTCTGTGTGTGTTTTTCTGTGTCTCTGTGTCTGTGCCTCTCTGTGTCTCTATCTCTGTCTCTCTGTCTATCTGTGCCTCTGTCTCTGTCTCTGTTTCCCTCTCTCTCTCTCTCTGGTTTTTCAAGACAGGGTTTTTCTGTGTAGCTCTGGCTCTCTTCACTGTCTAAATCATGAGCTGGGATTAAAGGAGTGTGCTGCCATTGCCTGGTAGATAGTTTTTTCTCAAAAATTCAGTTAAGCTTGTATTCTGGAAATGCTTGACTGGGCAGTGGTTTGCTCTCTGGGTTTGTTTTGCTTTATATTATTGGTGTGTTTTGTTCTTAGCACCTCCGTGTATTCGCTCCCACTCAGGATTGAACACTCAAGTTCATCTAAGATGATAACAAGGGATTTGGAAGTTTCATTTCAATGTTTTCTTTCCTGCAGTTTTCAACACTAAATATCATGACCACTGTATTCAATTCCGCCTGCAAGACTAAATTCTCCAAGTGGAGAAAGAAAGAGGTTTTACTGCAGTCCATAAATATGACCATTTATTGGCCCCCAACATATTTATGTTCTGTTCATTCAATGCTCACTTAAACTGTCCAATTTGCTTGACCCAGTCTATAAATGTAAATTGCCTATGTCGGAAAGTGACTGTGGATGACTTTTGGATGTGTGTTGGAATTCCACAATTTCTACAGGTAAACTAGCACTCTGACAGGAAGCGACCTTTCCTTCTCCCTTCTCCCTTTCTGCCTGCTCTGAGTAGCACCAAATGAGTGCACTGACACTCAGTGATAAAACACTTGCCTATTATTCTTGGGTTTTCTATTCTTTTTTTTTTTTTCATTCCAAGTGTGAACCAAAAATAGTAATAAAACATTCAGCATGTGTGCATTTCCAAAACTTCCACTAAAATACTGTTGGATGTATGTGACAGAGGTCATAGGTTACCATGTATAAAATGTTTGCTTGCTTGAGAAAGTTTGCAAGCTTGCTCAGTATCTTAAGCATAAATGAGTCATATTGACTAATTTACTTAAACATTCTTGTAATAGGTTTATTGGTGGGATCTGAGGTATACCAGTGAGAAATCTTGAGTGTGTAACTAGTCTGGTCCTATCAACTGCAATAATTACACCTTAAGATCACTCAGCACCTGTATGGTAAGGCTTGCTTAGTTTGGTTTTGCTTTACAGGCTGGGGACCAAATCTCACCCAGGAGATAAGTTCTCTGCTCACTGAGCTGCACCTCCTTCATAGCACATCCATGGGTTTCTCCATGCACAGTGATAATTATCTCAGTCTATCTTTTCCTGGTTTCTGCTTCCCCCCAATGTTTTCTTTGTGACCTAATATCAAATTGGCCCACTTCCAGGATAAAAAACTAATATATATACACATACACACACACACACATATGTGTGTGTGTGTATGTGTACATATATTTACATCAAAGATATACCTCTTTATATCAAAGATAGATAGATAGATAGATAGATTGCTATATATGCTTGTATGTGTGTGTATGTGGGTGTGTGCCTCTTAAGATCAACCTGTGTGTACCAGAGAGGAAACCGGTGATAGAGAGTAGATGGCAGCGACTTATTTCCTGTTGAGACATCATCTCATCTAGGCAACATTAGAAGATACCTACTACAACCGAGTAGGGATAAAGGAATCCTAGCAATGCCTGAGTCACGGTCACTTGCATGATGACATTTTACATCAATTGGACATTTCTTTTTAACTTATTAGGAAATTCTAGAAAGGGGGACGAACTCAAAACCTTTCAAAAGCTCACTTAATGGACTTATTACAAAGCCACTATCATGATGTCAAGGAACCCAGCACATGCCCAGAATATGCCAGATGCCTAATCAGTGCAGTTATTAGCTGTGCTGAGCTATAGTCTGTTCAAGTATATTTTCTAACATAAGAACATTTTTAAAAACTCTTTTTTCTAATTAGGTACTGGAAGCTAGCGAGTTGGAGATTCTCCAGGTAACTGTTATAGAACTTAAGAATTCATCCTACAAAACAAGACATGTCTTGGATCCTATAAATCTGAAAAGTCCTGAAGCACGAAGGAGTCTTCCTTCAGGTGCTATTGTGGTGCTGGTGTTGATAGATAGGCCCCAGCCCAGCTGATGTGGATTACTCTGTAAGAGCTCTTTAAACAAACAAAGTTTAATTCAATTGTTTTCTGAGAGACTGACTTCTCGAAAAGGCCAAAGAAAATCACAGATTAATCCAAAAGGTACAAAGCTAAGGTTGAGACTACAAAACCAAGGGGTGGGGTGGAAATGTTAGTGTGCAGGGCAGGGATAATTACTCCTACTCTGAGGTGCTGCAAATCCCACCATGGACTTTATGCCGCCTCAGGCAACACAATGGCCCTTTTATCTGGTGAGGCAGCTTTGATAAAGGAAATTATTATTTATATCAAATCTGAACACCCACAATAAGGAGGACTTCTCTCCCCTTCCCCTCTCTTTGACATGGTCATAGAAAAACAATGATCTTGCTAATTAAAAATCTCAAGAAGACTATTGTCCAAAACTTCTACATTATTTCAATAAAGACAATAAAGTTGTCTTTATCCAACCCGGTTTCTCTTCCTGGATGTCACACCAAACCATGACATTAGCCACTTCTTCACTTCTCAATGCTGGGACAAGGCCCAACTCACTCAGAAATTGCTCTCTGCTGTGGAAGTCCTGTCATAGAGCAGGCAAGGGTTTCATCTGCTGACCACCAAGTGAATGGTGGTTCCTTTGTGGCACTCCTCCAGAGCAATGGCTTATGTTTACATCCAGATAGCCATGAGAGCACCCAGATCAGGCCCTACGCAGCCAAAGGCAGAACACAGAGGCCACCTTTCCCATAGAGCTGCTGACAGCAGTCGGTAGTGCTTGGCTTTTCTCCTTTACTGGGTCAGACTGAGGGAACAGGTCCTGTAGAGAGCAGAGAAGGGCCTGAGTGAATGATGTCCTAAAGCAATATGTGCTGTTGACATGAGCAGGCCATGAGGACACCATAACTTCACACCCATGGGAAAATGGCAAAGACTACCCCTCCCGGCCTGGGGGTGGATTCAGTGAGGCTCATAGGGATGTTAATCAAGCCTTTCTCTGGTCTGAGTGCGAATGTTGCACTGAGTGCACTGAGTGCAGCTATGTGCCCCTGGATATTTATGACCTGAAGACTGCTTCCCTACAGACCCTTCTACTGAGATTAGCTAAATCTGCTTTCTTGATCCACATGTATACCATAAACTCTGCCTCCTTGTTTAACTGAACGTAATAACCCACCTGTGTATTCAGCTGTATGCAACAATCCCGCCTCTCTGCTCAACTGCATACAGTAGACACCCAGAGCTTCTGGGTGGCTGGAATTTCTCTATGGCAGAGCCCCGGCCACCTGACCTCAGCCTTTTCTGGGTCTGGGTGTCTTTTCCTTTTCACTCAGGGCTTGTCCTGGACCCACGCTGAACAAGGCGAATTCCTTTTCCACACAGTCTGTCATTGCAAATGTCTCTCAGCTGTTGTAAGAGAAAATTCTTAGCACTGATTTGTTTATGAAAGAATTGGCAATATAGATCCATTACAGATGCTAGCCACGAAGTGCAGACCACCAGGGCAGGTTCCAGAAGTCCCCAGTGGTAGGGGAAAGCAGCAGACGGAAATGTGTCCACCGGAACACGGCACCAAGGATGCTTTTTAATAAGGAAAACTTGGAAATACCCAAATGCATACAAGGGGCCCCTCACTGGATATAGGTAAGGGACAGGGTTATAAGAAGCAGGGAGAGTTTAGAGATGGCGAGTAGGCAACCAAGAGAAGTACTCACTGCTTCTGAAGGGACTGAGCCTAACGGGTCAAGACTGGACTCAACGGTTTAACTCATCTTTGAGAATGGGATATAGCATTTTGTTCTCTGGCCTATAGCTGGTCATCCTTGATCCTTACCCCAGCCTGGGCAAGCTACTTGAAGTTAAAGATGGAGACCTTATAGTTTTTCTGTCACCACACGTTCAAATCTGTCACCATGGGAACTACAGGATGCTCTGTACAGTCATTCTGACTTTAATAGTTCAGCTAACTGGGGGCCAACCACAATCTGAAAGTATTAAGTGGTAAATTCCAGAAACAGCTCACATTTTAAGTTGCATACCTGTCTTAGTTAGGGTTTTACTGCTGTAAACAGAAACCATGACCAAGGCAAGTCTAATAAAGGACATTTAACTGGGGCTGGCTTACAGGTTCAGAGGTTCAGTCTATTATCATTGAGGTGGGAGCATGGCAGCATCCAGGCTGGCATGGTACAGGAGGAGCTGAGAGGTCTACATCTTCATCTGAAGGCTGCTAGCAGAATACTGGCTTCCAAGAAGCTAGGATGAGGGTCTTAAAGCCCATACCCACAGTGACACACCTACTCCGACAAGGCCTCACCTACTCCAATAAGGTCACACCTAATAGTGCCACTGTCTGGGCAGAGCATCTACAAACCATCACAGTAACCTTCTGAGTAAAATGATAACATCTTCACAGCCCAGAACAGGAAGTATCCGTTGTCTGTTAGATCCACATGGTCCACTCTGCCAGACCATCCCTCATTTCACACCCATCTCAGCTACCAGGCTGACGGCTGTGGTATCACTCTGTCACATTCAAGTAATTGTTCTTTTACTCAGTAGTGGCCCTAATGCATGAGTGGTGATCCTGGGAGTTTCAATATACTGCATGTATTTTATCATCAGTTATTGTGTATCTCGTGCTGTACCTGATTACACCAACATAGATATCCACGTTAGATCTGAGCTCTCCCCTGTGGAGCTGATGCTATTTGCAGGTAGGTGATGTGAGAATTGAATAGAATCAGAGGCCAGACACCTGGCTGGTCCATTGCCCGTCTGTTCTCTGCCTGGTTGGAAGGCAAAGCTACCACATATCTGAAAGCACAAAAGTCTTTTGTGTTGTGAGAATCTAGGAGAAACTTTCCCCCCCACATATCCTCAAAGTAGCAAAGGTATATGCACATAAAGCATGCCACCAGTGACATTCAGTGCCTTCCCAATGTGTGTGACAGTCACCACCATCTATTCCAAGAGACTTTCAAACTCCAGACCCACCATGCAGTCATTTCCTCTTCTGTCCTCTCAGCATCTGATAATCACGAGCCTAGTTTCTGTCTCTTTGGATTTGCCTTTTCTAGCCATTGCCTACAACGCACTGATTTTAACCTCCCTGAAGCTGCGGCCCTCTAATTCAGTTCCTCATGTTGTGGTGAGCCCAACCATAACATTATTTTTGTTGCTACTTCATAACTGTAGTTTTATTGCTGGTATGAATTGTGATGTAAATATCCGTTTGTTCCACTGGTCTTTTGACCAGTGAAAGAGTCATTTGACTCCAAAAGGGGTCAGGACCCACAGGTTGAGAACTTCGGCTGTAAGTAGACTGCATAGAGCATGTTCTTTGCATTGTGTCTTTGTCAGCACAGTATTTTCAAGGTCCATCCATGTTGTAGCATGCACTCAGGCTTTATCCTTTTTAGGTAAAATCGTACTGTAATTGTACGGATCCAGTACATTTGTCCACCCGTTCTCCAATGAGCAGACATTCAGTTATTTCCAACTTTAGGCTATTGCACACAGTGGTATTTGAATATTAATGCAGAAGTTTATGCATGGATATAGACTTCCAACTCTTTGGCATGAAACATTGGCATGATAGGGCCACACAGCCATCCTGTACTTAACCTTTAAGGAGCTGTTAAACTGCTTTGTACAGGGCTAAGTCATATTTCGTTCCACTAGCGGTGTTTACAGATACCGGCTTCTCCATGTGCTCACAAGCACTATTTTCCTTCTTCTTATCATCATTAACTCCATTCTAGGATTAATGTGATACCTTGAGGTCTTGATTCTGCCAACTAATGACTAGTGACAAATGACTAGTGACTAATGACTAGCATCCTTCCATATAATTGGCCCTTTCTTGGTAAGGGAGCTGTTCAAATCTTTTGTAAATTAGGTTGTTTTCTTTTTGTTCTTGAGTTGTCGAATGCTTATGTTGTGGATGCTAGACTCATTATATATGATTTACAAATCTTTGCCAAAAGGGGTGTGTGTGTGTGTGTGTGTGTGTGTGTGTGTGTTTAGGCCTGAGGTTGATGTTGGATCACATTCTACTTTATATATTGAGATAGGGTCTCTCCTAGCTTGCAAATGCTGTGGTTTGTCTCCTAAATCCTGGGATTGTGGGTAGCCAGTGGTCCTGCTGGGATTACAGCCTGCTGCAGCAGTGGGTTTTAAGGAGCTAAATTCTGGTCTTCATGCTTACATAACAATTGCTCTATCCACTGAGCCATCTTCCCAGCCCCGTTGCAATCATTTTTATATATTTGTTGATTTTGCCTTTGTGTACAAATACAAAAGTCTTAGATGCCTTCTAACCCCATATTTCCAAAGAGAAATTTTAAAACAGTAAGCATTCAACAGGGCTTAGATAAAACAGTGGAGCAAGATACAGAGTTAAAGTGATAAAAATAGAGGAGGAAGAGAGAGAAAAATAAAAAATGTAAATCAACATAATTGTTTACATTTGAATTCGTATTGGATAACACAAATACTTGATCATAAAAGAATATTTAGTAAAATAAATGTGAAATGTGCAATACTGCTTCTGTTCACACTGAAAGGAGGGGGCCATGAATGAAGGTGAAACTATTCATTAGCAGACTGCTGCTGGGTGTGTGGATGGCAAGAAACTTCCGGTCTCGCTACAACTCACAGAAAAGCATGGTGGAGCTTGCAGCTTTTCCGACCGCCAGCAGCTGAAACATGATTACCTCTGTATGATTCATATCGACTCCAGGTAGAAAAGTTATGACTAGTCATGATTAATTAATTAGCTTTACAGTACTGGTGATCAAACCCAGGGCTTGTACTTGCTAGGCAAGTGAGCTCACTGAGCTACAGTCCATTCCCAGTCATTTGTTTTAGATGTAATATCTTTAACAGGTACTAGTGAAATGTCAGAAGTTTCTTTTCTTTCTTCTCTCTGTCTCTCTTTCTTGAGAGTATGGGCTCAGGAACATACACACACACACTCTCTTTCTTGAGTGTTAATTTTGCTTTATTAGTCATCTGGAGAACTAGACAGTCCTCAGACACAGGGAAGAGTTAACTTAATCCTCCTTCTCATCACTACCAGCTCCAGCACCACTCTGGCCCTTTTTGGCATTCCTCCTCTTCACACTCCCTGGGTGGCCACCACCATTAAAGACAACAGAGAGAAAAGTCAGTGTACTTCTGGGAGTCCAGACCAACGAAGAAGGATGCCATGTTCACCACCTGCTTTCGGATCCTGATATGACAGTGGTGTATGAGCACACAGGCATGGTGAATAGATTTGTCCAGAACCAGCTTAAAGACCCTGGTTAGCAGCCATCTCTTCAAGAAATAAATCCTCAATCTGAAGACCCAAGATGTAATCCAGCTTCATCGTGCCCTCACCCAGCAACCCAGTGTGAACACATTGCTTCAGCAGAACATGGCCTTCGAAAAGATTCTGTGGGTCCTTTTCCTTCAGCAGCAGCAGCTTCCAGAAGGCTTTGAGAATCTTGGCCAGAGTAAATTTGACCCGCCACACCTCACGTTTGTTCCTGAGCTCATATTCTCAGAACAGTTTAATTTCCTGGTCGAGATGTGACTTCTCAAAGGGTCTTCATAGACTAATCATTGACTATTTGGGAAAGAAACAGAAATATTTTCCTTAAACCACGGTACTATCAAATCATCTGACCAAGTCAGTGTGAAATGTTCAACATTTCTTTATGAACCCTGGATAAACCATGGGTGTTTTGGAGACCCACATAAATGGAAGAGAAAAGGGAGTATGGAGCAAGTGCTGTCTGCACTAAGTACAAATATCTTGCATACACACAACAACTAAGGAAAATACTTAAGGTAGTAACCTACTTGCAGAAGACTGGACTTAAGTTTCCCAGCATTCAAAGGAACAGCTGACAACTGCCTGTAATTTTAGCTCCAGTGGATCCAATGTCCTCTTCTGGTCTCTGAAACTCACAAATGTTGCCTATCCATTCACAGACAAACAAAACCCACATAATTAAAAACAAAATAAATTTTAGAAAAGTATTAACCCTCAGAATACCAGTAAATCAATTTATACTGACACCGGAAATGGTGGCTGTGGTGACCAGTGGGTTGGTAAATGGGCTTTAGGGTCAAGCAACAAGTGAGTGGTTCCAGGAAGATTAACACCCTCCGTCCAGTGGGCTGGGAAATTTGTTCTCACCAATAAAATGAGCAAAGTAATGTCTTCCTTTTAGGGTGGCTGTGAAGATTAAATGTGCTACAGAGATGCTTAGTATAGGCTATCAGCCATCGCAGGGACATGGCTGCCTAGAATATAGTAAGTGCTTAGAAAATGGTAGCTAACCATAATCACTAAGAGAATGATTCCATCCATCAAAACTTGGCTTCTTCTCTTGGCTTTTCAGGGCCTAAATCTAAATATTAATCCTTTGATGTTTTTCTGGCCTTTCCTCTCAGCCTAATGTCACCCTGTGTATTTTAACCGGCCCTGTAAAGGGGCAGGGAGGTGGATCAGTCTGAAAAGTGTGGGTTAGACAAGCATGAGGACCTGAGTTCGAATCCCCGGCACCTACAGAAAAGCTAAGTGTAGTGGCTTTGACCTGTATCCCATCATGGGGTCCGATGGGGGCACACAGGCAAACCTCTGTAGCTTATAAACCTGCCAGTCTAGTTCACTTGGTGAACTCCAGGTTCAGTGAGATACCATGTCTCAATATGGAGAGTGATTGAGAAAGAGGCCTGACATCAGTCAACCTCTGGCCATCACACCCAGGCTCATATATGCGGACATACATGCACATACAAACACATACATACCTATCACTCACACATGAATTGGCCCTGCAAAATGCTGCTTGTAGATCGTCATACTTGTATTATTTTTACTTGCTTGATTACGTTTCAATTCAACTATTAATTCAGAAACTTTAGAGTCCGCTTGAGTTTGTGGCCATACCCATCTGATGTCTGCTGCTAAGCAGGGTTGGGCCTAGTCAGTCTGTGGGTTGGAGACCACCCTGCTTGAGGGAAATGGTCATGGTGAATCCCCATTACTCAACACGGGATGTGTTTATGAACTGGATGCTTCTTCAGTGCTGAAGTTTGGTTCATTTCTTAGCTTATAGAGGGTTGGTGTTTGGTGCACTTAAAATAGGTCATTTCAGGACTGGAGCTGAGCTCTGTGGTAGAGCATTTGCTTCCCAGGCACAAGCCCTGGGGTTCCGTCAAGTGCAGCTGAAATGAGAAGAAAGGTGCTTTGTTGGGCACAGGCACAGGCAGAAGAGTGTTATCTGTGAAGAGCTTCTGGGGTGAGTGGCAGGCTAATTCCCAGTGCTTTAGGTAAGGGTTGCATTAAGAGCCCTACAGTGGGTTAACCCAGAATGCCTTTGCTAGGGATAAAATTGCTTTGCTATCTGTAGCTGTGGGTTGTCACAGCCGCTTCTCCCTTAGATACACAAAGAAACAGAGCCCGGGACCATTCAAGTAGGAGTCCGGCTCCTACTTGAGGGTCTGGGTTTAGGATTCACATGGCATGACTCCAGCTGAGAAAGTTGTGGTGGTTCCTTTAAAAATACCCATAGTTACTTTAATAGCTTCAGCACCTGCTCAGCTGCTTCAAGAGTGAAGCTATTCGTTTCTTAGAATCTCTGGCGTCTGGACCCTTGCCTTCTTCCTGGCTGCAGCTGTCTAGGCCAAGGAGGTCAAATGTCACATGGAGGCACCTTTCTGCCAGACGTCAACATTCACCACACCCAATTATAGAGAAAAAAAAACTAATAAAATCATATGATTTAGACAGAGAGCCAATCGATCTCCTTGCTGACCTCTTTATTGTGCAGTGCAGAGGCATTGGGAGGTCAGGCACCACAGCCCAGATAGGGTTTGTGTTCTTCCTGGGCCTGGAAGCTGGAAGCTGAGCAAGACAAGTCTATCTGGGTGATGACTATGTCGTCTGTAACATGGAAAGTAATTAAGAATTATCCTTTGGAGGGTTGTCGGAGTAACTCAGAATGTTGGATGTCGAAGGTCTACACTAAACTTTTGCTTCTGTTATCCTTGCTTTAACTGGCTTCCAAGGCGTGGCTGACTTAAAATGTGTTTTCTCCCATGTCTGTACTGTTCACTCGCACCGCTGTCTGCACCTTTGGTGAAGGAAAGTGAAGGGCTACGGGTGTCCCCTGGCGTCCCCGAGGCGGAGGGAAGCCCGCTCAGCACGCATGCGCGCAGGGGAGCCTCCAGCCCCTCTTTAAGATCCGAGCGCGGCGCGCAGCCCGACAGTCGGAGCTGGCTCGCAGCCCTTTCAGGCGAGCGTGGGGTGTCCGCGCGCTCCTCTGCTCCCGTAGCCCGAGGGACTGAAACTTCCGTGGGCGGCTCCCACCGGAGCGCACTGCCCCGGGCTCAGCAGCGACACGGAGAGGGAGACCAGACGCGGGCTGCAGCAGGAGCCGGGGAGGGCAGCCCGCTGGCTCCGCGCCCAGCAGCAGCAGCGCGGCCGCCGCCAGCCGGGCGGGCTCCCGGACTGCAGGGGAGGTGCGGACACTCGCAGCGTCCCGAGCGGTAGCCGGAGCCATGAGGACCGACCACGGGGCGGCGGAGGCAGAGCGCAGCCGGTCGCAGCTGCACTTGCCGCCGGGAGCACTGCGCGCACTGCCCGCCTCCTTCGCTGCTTCTCGCCCGGGAAGTGAATAAAGGGGAAAAGCACCCACTGGCGCCGGACCCTGATGCTAAAACGTTCCAGCCGCGGCCTGGCTCCTGGTCGGCAGGGGGGGTCCCCTCGGGGATGCACAAGGAAGGTCGGATCGCAAGCCAAGCTTTCAGGAACGTTCCTTCTGTGATGCCCCTGTGAAGGCCGAACCTAGCAGGGACCGGGTCACTAGCAAGGAGGGATGACTTAGACCCTGGCTCTGCAGCCTGGGCTTTGCCTCAGAGGGCAGTGTTCCTCACGGAACCCCCCTGGGATCGCCAAGCTATAACTTCTTGGGGGAGATCTGTGTCCTCTAGAGACATTACCGGTGCCCAGGGCAGTGCCATGTGGGGCGGACGCTGCTCACCTTCCACCTCTTCCAGGCACTGCGCGTCGCTGCTGCAGCTGCTGCTGGCCGCGCTGCTGGCGACAGGGGTGCGGGCCAGCGGCGAGTACTGCCACGGCTGGCTGGACGCACAGGGCGTCTGGCGCATCGGCTTCCAGTGCCCCGAGCGCTTCGACGGCGGCGACGCCACCATCTGCTGCGGCAGCTGCGCGCTGCGCTACTGCTGTTCCAGCGCCGAGGCGCGCCTAGACCAGGGCGGCTGCGACAACGACCGCCAGCAGGGCGTAGGGGAGCCTGGCCGGACAGACCGAGAAGGCCCAGACAGCTCGGCAGGTAGGCGAGCAGCAGCCAGGTGCAAAGGGGGAGGGCGAGGGCGGTTGTTGTGCTTGGGCAACAGGGACCTGGAAGCCTGGAGATTTTAGGAAAGGGCCTGGGAGCAGAAGCCTGCTCCCAGGTTTTTTGTTTTTATTTTCTGTTTGTTTTTGTTTTGTTTTTATCCTACTCATTAACTTTGTGTGAAGTGGGGCAAAAAAAAAAAAAAAAAAAAAACCAAACCCACAAACAAACACCGCGAGACAAAACACGTTGCTTCTGTTCATGGTCCTTGCCTTCCTTTCCCGTCGTCCCCAGTTTCTATTGGGCTTAATTCCTTGGAAATAGTCAAGAAAATGGCAAGGGTGCACCCCTCTGTAGAAGGTCTGTCCAGGATTCTCCTCCAGGGGTCCTAAGAAGGAAGGCAGTTCTGGGGAGCAGTGGACGGCTTCCCGTGGTGACTGGGTGATGCACCTTCTCACATCCCAGAGATCCCAGTCTCTCCTAGAGGAGCCAGTACACAGCTCTCTGTGACCACCTAGGCCTCTAGGAACCTGGATTGGTTTCCTTAGGCAGACTTGATAGACGTTGGAACAGAGCCCAACTTTGCTCATTGAAGCTTTGACTATTTCTTAATAGACAAAGCCAGATTTTGAAAATAAGCCTGTCAAATAATTTAGTAGATGGCATTTCCTCAAGGAGAGGCTGTCAAATTGTGTGTGTGTGTGTGTGTGTGTGTGTGTGTGCGCGCGCGCGCGCTACAAGCACATAGGGTTGGAGTTGCCTGAGATTTGGTACAGGTGGTTTTTGCTCTATAGAGCACTCTCTGGCCCAGCAGCCCTTTTTTTCAGTTAAGCGTTTTGTAAGTTTGCTATGCCTGCGATTACCCTGACTTGAGCCTGAAGGGAGGAGAACTGAGGGTCATTCTAGAGAAGGTACCATCTGAACTCCAGCTCAGCTTTGCAGAGTGTGTGGTCTGGGAACAAAGCCTAGAGAAAGGAGCCAAATGGCTACAATAAGGTGTCTGTTAAATTGGGCTTGTTAATAACTTCTAAAAAGTAGGGGTGGAATTGGCTAAAGCTGGAGGCAGAGGCCTTCTCATCTGTGGATGCTGGGCGTGGGTGCCCTTCACTTCACTCCTAAATCTTTCCTTTAACTCTCAGGGTTCTCTCACAGCCCTTCTGCGCTGAAGGGCGGATTGCCCAATTAAGCCTGCGGGGGCTTCTGGTAGCACTGCATTCTTTACCCCTGTGTAGTTATTTACACTTCCAATTAAGAAATCCTGGAAAGAGAACAGTTATTTCTCCCCCAAACTCGTTATGTGGGCTGAGACTGATTTCAGCTCGCTTTTGCCGTCATACTGGATGTAAAACATCTCTGTGGTTTTTTGTTTGTTTGTTTCTTAGAACATGAGGGGGCTGTATCTTAGTTTAGGGAATGAAATATTTATAATGTGTGTAGGGAAGGGCTTGGCTTTCACTGCTCCGGTCCTGGCCCGGGCCCGGGCCCGAAGTGCTGGTGTAGTGAAAGCAGTGTGTACAGCTGTGGGAGCCAGCTGGGCTGCAGATGGCAGCAAGCCTTCTAGTCTGCGAGGGGACCGGGGGACCGTGAAGGTACAATTGGCTCTACTCAGCAATGTCCACTGCCTGGTTGTAAGATCTGACCTTTAAGGTCTGGGCTCTGTGCTGCCCCATTGGAAAAGCTGGCAACTGTGCCTCACCAAGGCTGGTGAGACCCATGAATTCCTGTTCAGATGGAGTCGTTAGGGAGGGCTGGGCTGGGCTCAGTGGTGAAGTGGTACCTTAGCATCTGGGAGGACTCCATACAGTCCAGTTCCCCACACCTCACACCCACTCCCACCCCTGCCAAAAAAGGAACCAAGTTGGGAACACACCAGAAAATACAGTAGTTTCTTGATTCAGGTAGATTTCACAGAAGTGGCCCAGAGGCTTTCTGCAGGCTCCTCCTGCCTGCTTGTGTCCTGAACAAGCTGTGGGACTACTTGCTAGCATGATTTGCTAGCCCTGTGTGTTTGTCATTTCCATGGCTCCCACAATTTGAAAAATTCTGTTATTTGTTTTAAAAAGATGTGTGTGTGTGTGTGTGTGTGTGTGTGTGTGAGACAAAGTCCCACTTTATAGCCTAGGCTGGTCCAGTAGCTCACTGTGTAGTCTAGGCTGGCCTTGTTTTGGCCTCCCAAGGACTTGAGTTAAAGGTGAGCCACCATGACCAGGTTCCCAAAAGATTTTTATTTTTTTAAAGAAAATAATTTTAAAATAAAGTTCATTACTTTACTCTGCTGGTTTTACTAAGAGTCTTTCATTGTTATTTTATGGTTTTATTTTTCAGAATAACTTAATACCCACTGGCTCGTCTCGTCCTTCCTTCTTTCCCCACTCACCCTCAGCCTCTGCTAACTACTTTTGTATTACCCGCTTTTATTAAGCATTGTTATTTAGATCTGTGTACTTGTTTACTAACACACACGTATATATTACTTTTATTCATTGTGTGTGTGTGTGCACATGTGTGCATGCGCTGTGGCACGCACATGGAGGTCAGAAGACAGCTTGGAGATGCTCTCTCTGTCCACCATCTGGGTTCTGAAGATTGAACCCAGTTCATTATGCTTGGTGGTAAGAGCCTTTTTCTTCTGAGCCATCTCCCTGGCCCGGCCTTTGTTTGTCTTTTGATTGTTTTTCCCCTTTCATGTCTTATTTCTTATTTGGAAATGACAATGGCTCAGAATCTCACCTAAGTTATTTGTTTGTTTTTTATTGTTCTGCCTATAAGGAAAGAAACTTGTTAAAAATAATGGCAAAAAGAATGTGTAAACCTTCCTAGAAGAAGGAGAAAAGAGTTAGAGAAGTGTCAATTCATTTCCATTTAGATCCAGTGGATGCCTTGCTAGGGAAGACTTACATTTCTTTAGGCCGCTCAGCTACTGTAGGATTACCTAGAGCAAGCCTGTACTTTGACAACTTGGATGTGGGCATCTGGTATTGTATTAGGGAAATCTAAGTGGGATTATGAAGTTTAGCTTCCAGGGGCCTTTTGGTGCCTTGCCAGTGTTCCAAAGCACTTGACCACAGAAGATGCACCTTGTGTACCTCTGACCTGTTGTGACCCAGCTTGCTCAGCCTTCGCCCATCGCTTCTGGGAGTCACTGTTGTGTGTCTGTCCCCAGCCTTTGCTGGTCACCATGTTCAGCGATTCTGATGTAAGCATAATGCTGTATCTCTGTTCTCTCTCCAGTCCCCATCTACGTGCCATTTCTCATTGTTGGCTCTGTGTTCGTTGCCTTCATCATCCTTGGGTCCCTCGTAGCAGCATGCTGTTGCAGATGTCTACGGCCAAAGCAGGATCCCCAGCAGAGCAGAGCCCCAGGGGGCAACCGCCTAATGGAGACCATCCCCATGATTCCCAGTGCCAGCACTTCCCGGGGCTCTTCCTCTCGTCAGTCCAGCACGGCTGCCAGTTCCAGCTCCAGTGCGAACTCAGGGACCCGGGCTCCCCCAACGAGATCACAGACCAATTGCTGCTTGCCGGAGGGAACCATGAACAATGTGTACGTCAACATGCCCACAAATTTCTCTGTACTCAACTGTCAGCAGGCCACCCAGATTGTACCCCATCAAGGGCAGTACCTGCATACTCCATATGTGGGGTATGCGGTACAACATGACTCTGTGCCCATGACGCCAGTGCCTCCATTCATGGATGGCCTGCAGCCTGGCTACAGACCAGTGCAATCCTCCTTTGCTCACACCAGCAGTGAGCAGAAGATGTTCCCTGCAGTGACCGTATAGTCTGCAGGTCACAGATTAGACTCCTTTGTGAGACAGAGCAACACAGGGCCCTGATTCTTGCACCAGAAGTCTGCTCAAGTTGGTGGCGGTCCCATCACTGCTCTTCCGGATGACTTCATTGGCCCCTAACCTGTTAGGGGACATCTCCAGAGCAGCGTGTCTGTGCATGTGTCCAGATGCAAAATGGAAAACCACAGCTTCTGGAGTTGCCACCTGTGTCCTCAAGCATGTGACAAATGCTTGAGCCTCTAAGTGCCCTTGAGGTGTGGTTGCAGGAGTTGGGTTGAATGATGTCGTTGTTCCTTTTGGTTTCAGCGGCACAGGAGAATGCCTGTTACCTCCCCTTTACCTGGGCTCTTTTAAAATCAGTGTTCAAGGCTGAAAGGAGATGTAAATTATATAATTATTATGGAAAGAAGCGTGAACTCCAACCTTAGTCATCAACCTCAGTGGCCAGGGGCTGTCTTAATGTCATTGTAAAAGATATAGTCTGTCTATTTTTACGCTTTGGGGGGAGGGGAGGAGGCTATTATGTGCTTTTTTTTTTTTTGATAACCATGTGTAGAGATCTTATTAAGTGATTTTCTACATTAAAGAGATTGAAAGAAAATGTACATTTCTAATGAAAACATTCAAAATTCTGGAGGTGGAGTGGCACTGAATCCATTCGTTTCTTTTTGATGGCACCTTTTTATTTCCTGGCTCCACAGTGGTACCTAAGAAGCGATTGGATGCTTTATTTTTTCAATTGAAAACATGAGCTGTCATGTGATGCTCTCCAAGTTACTTTCAACTTTGCCATGTGATATGGCCTGGTGGTTCATTTTGTTCTGCCTGGTTTCGGGATCCTCTTGTCTAAATAGTCCCAAGGGTGGGAAATTATCCATGGGCAGATGAATTTCAGTTAAAAAAAAAACTGTGCTGAGGAGATGCTCATATAGGCCATCACAGGGGAACAGGGGGCACTTAAACCTCAGATGTGAACCACTTTGCAAGTCAGAAGAGTATAAAAAATACTCTTGTTATCGGAATGGTTTAGTCTTTCAGCGGCAGGAGCTATGAAATCCAGAGAAAACCTCCTCAGGGAGACATGACCTCCCTTTTCTCCTCATTCTTCAACAAGCTCTGTGTTCATTGCCAAGGTTTTAATTTATCAAATTCAACTGAATTTATATGTTGATTACTTATGGAAAAAGTTTAAATACACTGTAAGTAAATTTTCAACTGCTAGCAAAGTCAAATTTTGTTAAATAACTGTGAGGTTTGGTCTTTAATACCATCCTACCTTCATCTTGCCTTCTGTCATCTGTCTGTCATCTCATGATGACAGTGATATCATTACAATTATCGCTGGCAATTGGTATCAACAGAGAAGAATCAAAGATTTTTAATAACCAAAGCAGGAGAAAATCATTTTAAATTTTTAATAAATATTTTATGGTGTGAATTCTTTAGAGAATGTTTATTTTGTAATTAGTCATTGTTAATAGAACACAGTTACACAGAATTATAACTGCTGTTTCTGGGGCCACGAGCCAGCCTTACACAGTACCTGGTATCAGGGGAGGTCAGGTGTATCTGTGACAAATCTTGACACTCAAAAGCAGGTGTTTTTCTCTGGTGATCTCCTGCCCTTGTGGTAATGCTTAGGAGCTGATCAACCGCCTTAAAACAACCACAGTTGGCACTTCACAAACACTTGAGTAAGGCTGTGTGTGTGTGTGTGTAGGTATGTGTGTACAGTGACACCTCTGTAGGGGCCGTAGGACAACTTGTATGAGTCACTTTTCGTCTTCCACCATGTGAGTCCCAAGAACCAAACTCAAGTCATCATCAAGCTTAGCTGCAAGCACCTTTACCCACTGAGCTGTCTTGCCAGTCCCAAACCTGATTAAATACTGAATTCCATGAAATTTAAGTGTCACAAAATAGTTTTCACCCTATCGCCTCCCCCCAACCATCTCAAAGGGTAAAGTTGGGCTTAAGCACTGGCTCTACAAAGCCAAGTGACCAAGCCACTGAGCTGTAGTCCCTTAGTTCTTTATCTGACACCAGGGCTTTGCTTGATGCAGGTTGACCTCTGAGTGTTTCAGAAGCAGTGGGTGGCGAGTGCTTGCTTAGGTGAAATCGTTTGATTTCTTCACTTTTCTGTGTGGTGAAAACATAAGTTCTATTAAATGAAATGGGGGTTTCGCCCAAGGAAGCTACTAAGTCTTTTCCGAAGATGACATCACTAGAAGCAACTGCAGAGAGCTAGCTAGCAAAGTGGAAGTAAGCATACCTATTTCCAGCAGGCCTTTCTTGCTCTCTTGGGAATATAAAATTTCTGATCTTCTGTGGTGTAATTTGTACTCAGTTGAAACATCTTACAGTCTGTCTGAAAAGGGGAGTCCTTTACTGATGAAAAATAGTCACATTTTCTACAGGGTGTTTAGCTGATGACTTTGGTTCATGAGGATAGCAGGGGATTTTCTAGATTTCAGGAGATCTTTGCAAGGAAGAAAAAACTAACCAGTTCATTTGTTGAAAAGTGTGGGCCTAGCATGGTGGCTCAGGCTTGTAATCTCAGCACTGGAGAGGCAGTGGTAGGGATGGCCATGAGTTCAAAGTCAGCCTGGTTCAGAATGTCTTCCGTACAAACAAGTTTGATCTGGGCCTGGTGGGCCATCACTGTCATCCCAGCACTCAGGAGTCTACAGCAGGACAGTTTGAGGTTCCTGTAGGCTACAGAGGAAGATCTTGACTCCAAGGAAAGTAAATCAAAACAGGAGTGGAAATTCCACATCCACCATTTCTACTGCAGGGGAAAGGTTACAATGTATCAATATCAGGCTGGGGTGTAGTTTACTTAATCCCTCGCTCGCCTACCTCGGTAGGAGGCCTTGAGTTTCATTCTCAGCACCAAAAAATACTGTTAATCAGCATCCAGGGGGAGGAGATAAATGTGATTCACAGGTTTATTCTGAAGCATGTGCCTTCCTTCCTTCCCCTCCATTTCTGATCGGGTTCCCACAGGCCCCTGTGTTCATGCTTTCAAGATTATAGAACTTTATTTCCTGAGCTCACTGACCCATATGGTCCTTGTTTTATTATAAATTAGGATCTATGATTCTATGAGAGCAAAGTTTATAATGACAATTGTGCTGGTATGTATATGCCTGGCGGGGGGGGGGGGGTAGCACTATTAGGAGATATGGCCTTGTTGGAGTAGGTGTGTCACTATGGGCATGGGCTTAAGACCCTCACCCTAGCTGCCTGAAAGTCAGTCTTCCACTAGCAGCCTTCAGATGAAGATGTAGAACTCTCAGCTCGACCTGAACCATGCCTGCCTAGATGCTGCCATGCTCCCACCTTGATGATAATGGACTGAACCTCTGGACCTGTAAGCCAGCCCCAAATATATGTTGTCCTTTATAAGAGTTGCCTTGGTCATGATGTCTGTTCACAGCAGTAAAACCCTAACTAAGACAACAATCGAGCCCATAAATGCCCTGGACTGTGGGAGGGAGACTGAATGGTTCTCAAGGCTGAGGCTAGGAGGACTTCCGAGTCAGAGGCTCTCCTTAGTCAACTGCACTTTGTCCAAGCACAGTGACCCTTGTTACAGTGCCAGGCCACCAGCACACAAATGCTCAGTGATTTCTTGAAGTGGCTCAGTCAACTGATAAATGGCACACACACTTGTTTGCAATTGCTTCCTAGATGCCAAGGGATAAAGTTATCAGGCTTTGGAATTGACTCCTGTTAACTTAGCCCAGTTCGACAGAATGGTGTTCCTGAAGTGTGTGTTTGACTGCCATAACCAAGGCCAACTTCCGTGTGTGGCATTAGAATCAGATCCTGCTGGGATCCAGAAAGTGGGTGGCCATAGGCAGACAGAGAAATCATTAATAGAAATCAGACTTCCCCGTTGGTCATTCGGGCAAAAAGCAAGCCTCCAAGCATGGGCTGCTGCACAGGACTTCATCGAACTACTGCTGAATAATAACAATCATGTGATTGCATTAATGGTTCATTGAACTTTCTGGAATTGAAAAAAAAAAATCTGGTCACATCCTGCTTGTGCTTATTCCTCTTGCATTTTGAGTAATAGAACAATCATGGCCTCTGAAGGGCAGCCTAGTGTGGTGAAGGTAAAGGTCTCGAACAGAAGACTTGAAGTGCATGGAGCAGGTTCAGGCAGCTTTAAACACTTAAACACATTAGGCACCTACAGGGACCTGGAGCATGCCAGAGAAAGGGGAAGGGGCAGAGAGGGCCAGACAAGGCCACTGGGGGAGCACCACATGATGGAATTTCACAGGGCTTAAAGGGCCAGTCCAAGAACACCAAGGGTTGAAAAAAGTCCCCCCTGTGTCAGGAGGACTGTGGCCAGCACAGGAGGATGCCTCCCAGAGTGCCCAGTGCCACCTGGCTTCACTGTCCCCTCTCCACTGGCCCCCCTTCCTCCACACAAATCAACTGACATGTCTTCGCTTTCTCAAAAATTTTTCTTTATTAATAAAGAAGCACTCATGTTCCTTTGATTTGAGAATCTTCCAGGGATAAAGAATTGGAAACTGGGGCTGGAGAGATGGCTAAGCCATTAAGAGCACTGCTGCTCTTCCAGAGGAACCAGGTTCAAATCCCAGTACCCACATAGCTCCCAACTGTCTTTAACTCCAAGATCTGACAGCCTCACATAGATATATTTGCAGGAAAAACACCAATGCACATAAAATGAAGATAAATAATGTCGAAATACATTTAAAAATTGGAAACTATTCTCTTTCCAACAACTGAAGCTACTCATGTTAAAGATGTTGAGTGTAAAACCTCCTCACTGTGAAAGAATGATTCAGTGGTTTGAGATAAGGTCTTCTATATAGCTCAGGATGGAACTCACTGTGTAGCCCAGGCTAGGCCTCAAACTTCTGGCAGTTCGTCTACTTCAGCTTCCCGTGTACAGAGATTACAGTTGTGAACCATCAGTTCCAGCTGTAACATCGTAAAGTTTTGCTGAGGATTTGGCTCTAATAATCATTTTATCTCCTACAGCTGCATCTTCTGAATGTCTTCAACATCTATACCCAGAATCAAGGGACCTAGACCCTTGATTTGTAAATCGTAAATATCTCGAACAAGAAATTAAAAAGTAATGCCCTAAAAAACCTAAGTGAAAATTGACAGTGGCCTTTTAAGACTGTTTTAAAACATAAAATCTTGGATTTTAATTTCAGCCATCTTGACATGTAGGTCATTTAGAAAAGTCATACCTTCCTGACCTAGTTTGGATTCAAGAAACTGAAAAACCAGCCACTGATTGTCATCTTAACTATAATATAAAATTGCTACATGTGTGTATGTATGTGTGAAGACTGATTTCAGGATGTTTTGAACAGAATGGACTGAGTACATGTGGGTAGCTTGCCCAGGATTCTGAAGGGATTAGCTTGCTTAGACCATGCAGAATCAGGCAGAACCAACTTAGAATCATTTTCTAGTGCATGCTCAGTGGTCTCTGATAACAGCCTGCTCTGTCGTCTCTGAACTGAGAGTTGTAATTCTCACCTCTGAGGAACAAAAGGAAATCACATAGCAAATAACAGTGGCACCCATAAACACACGCTCCAACTCTTATTCAGATATTTTTAATCTGTTCAATATAGAGAAATGCATATATTTATGTAAACAAATACATCAAACAGAGAAAGAATCCTAGAAGTAACTTAGGGGCCGATTCCTGTTTTTCTTCCGCTGGCCAATCAAGTGCTACACTTTGCCTGGCTAACCTAATTTTCAGCTGGGTCTCTCTGCCCTGATCAGTACTTTCTCTGTGCTGTGCCTGGTGGAGCCGTCTTGTTTCTTTACACTGTGGTTTTATAACCCACAAGGGTTCTCTCATCTTTGGGTCTCTCTCTGGCACGGCTGGTCATCTGGAGCCTTCTCTTGGATGGATCCAGATCCAGGAAATCAGAGTGAGAACTGAGCCCGGGCTGAAGGCTGGAATCTTTGGCTGGCATGCATTATGTTCCCACACCACACACACACACACACACACACACACACACACACACACACACAACTACATCTCCTCTCCTCAATAACTTTACACTCTGGAACAATTAATTTTATTGTTTAGTTTTGACTGACACTGAATCCTTTCATCTAACTTTTCTATCCAGTTAATCACAGTCACATACAGCAAGCACAAAATTTTAAGTGGCTAGGTCAACAAACCATCACCCAGGTAAGAAGGTCAGAAGTTCTCTTCCTTGGGACATGGGCTGAGCCTGGTGCTGAGCATCATATACATAAAATTATACAGTGTGGAATCTTTTGTGTCTGCCTTCCTTCTACATGATGACCACTGTGTATCTTTTAATTGTGGTGGGGTATTTCATTGTAGGATTCTTGCCTAATTATCTAACTACTGTTGATGGACATCTGGGATATTGTCCATTTTATACTTTCAAGGACATCTGAAACGGCCTCTTGGAGAACATGACACTCAGTTCCCTCAGATGGGGGCTTCAGGGGCTGAGTTGCTATACTTAGCCAGCCATTTTGACACTTAGGGCCTTTGGGAAGCAACAGTTACAATTTGGCTAGCAGATAAAAGCAAGGGTTGCCAATGTGTGCTTGTGTGTGTGTGCGTGTGTGCGTGTGTATGCGTGTGCATGTGTGTGCATGTGCATGTGTGCTCGAGCACTCGCTCACTCGTGTTTTTGTCTGGGCCTGGAGATGGAACCCAGAGCCTCACCCACACTAACCAAGTGTTCTACTACTGAGCCACATTCTGGCCCAGGCACAAAGACTTTTAACCACAGAAAATAATATATGAAGAAACACTTTTGGAAAGTTGGGGAGAAATCAAAAGCAATTTCTCTGCAAATAACTTAGAATAGTTCTAATCAAAACACATTTAAAAATTTCAGAATAGAGGGGAAGCATATCAGCGTCATGTCGTTCAATTCTGTGAGTGATTCCATAATAAATGTTACAGAAACCATTGAGAAACAGGCCATTCAGACTCTCTGGAGCAGGTGGCATTCTGAGTTCAGCCAAGGCAACTTCCCTTAGACAACTACCACTCTGGAATCTCAAGTCCGGAGCACTTCATTGCAGCTGATAGAGGTTAGAGGTCAGTCTTCAAGATTTAAATAATTTTGCTTATGTGTGTGACACACTGTTAATGAGTGAATACCCAAGAGCTGGCCAGAGTGGGCTTGGTGCAGGCAGCTTTGTAAAAGAAAGGTTTATCCTCCTTTGGTAATATTGACTGTGAAGGTTGGCTTTTACTGTCAACCTGACAGGCCCTAGAATCATCTGGGAAGAGTCTTGATGAGGGGTTGTCTACATTGGGTTGGACTGTGCACTTGTCTGTGAGGGATTGTCTTAATTAAGTCCACTGATGGAGGAACCAGCCCACTATGGGTGGGACCATTCCTTATGTCCCGGACTGTGTGGAGAAGAAATCACAGTGAGCATAAGCAAGCAGGTCTGCATTTATTTCTCTCTGTTCCTGACTGTGAATGTGATATGACTAGCTATTTGACGTTCTTGCCTTGCTTTTCTCACAACACTGGAATAATAACCTGCAACTATGGCAGAAACAAACTCTGTTCTCCCTGAAGTTGCTTTTGTCAGGATATTTTATCATAGCAACAGAAATGAAACTAGGATTCTGACTGAGCATCTCTTATTAGAAACATCTACAACCAAGTGTCCTAGAAGGTAACTTTAGATTCATACTCTTTAGATAATTTTGTAAATCAAATGAAGTTCCATCGTGAGAACTGTCTACTTGTTGCATCACATCAGGTTTTAAACGTTTTAGATTTGCATGCCATTTGTATGCTTGCCTAGTGTGTGAGAGGCTCTGCATTTGACTCATAGCACTGTAAACAAATGGAAGGTAAGGACAGCTAGCATACAGGGGGATCTCTGGGTTTTCAAAACAGATTGTAGGACATGCACCTGAGAAACAATGACTCCAGGCTGGGGTGCAGCTCACAGCAGTGCACCTGCCTAGAACGTCCAGGATTTAATCCCTACACTGGAAGAAGGAAAGACTCGAACACTGGTGCCATGAGTTGATGCTGTTCCTGATATTATTTGAAAAGTTCCCTCCCAATTTGCAGGGATGTGGAGATGAACCCAGGATGGGGGTGGGGAGTATTGATTTAGACACAGTTCTTTCCTTTGGCTGACATATCATAAGTAGGTGCAGCCTCCTAGAGCCTTTTCTCAGGAAGGAGGTGTGGTTATGTGGTTACAGTAACTACTTATGGCCGTGGCAGGGATTCCAAAATAAAACATGGCCCAGTCTTTTGCTTTAACCAAACGTTTATTTGAAATGGATTTGTGCAGACATACACCAGTTAACAGGATTGTTTAAAGCTACTGATCAATAAAACCAATGTACAAGGAGACATCCTTGGCATGGATTCCCTTCCAGGAGGGAGACTGACTTCATAACACCACACTGTTGTCACGTAAACAACCAGAGATTAACAGCACTGAAAATCACTACACTCCCAGAGAGAGGGAACAAAACCCTGCGTGTGTCCTGGAAGCATTCACTTGTCCACAGGGAGCCAGTTTAACAAGGCCCAGCCAGCTTCCCAATGCATGGCTAGATTAAGACCTGTCCATGATAAACAGCATTGGAGCAGTCTCAGAAGAGATGTAACAGGGGACAGGGGGCATATGGCTTTGCTGATGCCAGAGACACATCCTCATTGTGGGTCAGTGACAGGTAGGATGTAGGTCTCTCCCCAGTGACCAGCTGAGCAAGTTGCATTGCTCTGGGGAGGGAAGCCTAGATAGAGGAGTCCTGGTGCTGGTCTGCTCTTGGCCATTCCTGGCAAGAAGGGAAAGGGAGCAGGAGGCTTGGGCCTTACATAGAGTTTATGACTGGAAACCAGACAAGTCTTTACTGGTACAGGGATCTTTGTAATTGCCATAGGATAATTGTCCACAGTTATGGAATATGCTGCCGGGATCTTGCTGGAAGGAGAGAGACTCCATGACCAGGCAGATTTCCTCTTTTTTTTTTTTAAATTGGCATTTGCTGTTTGCCCTGTAAGCACGTCCCAAGCTACTTCTAGGAACACAGCTAGATCTTGTCCAATTTCATGGCTCTATAGCTTTTCTCCTTCCTAGTTTATACAGAAATCAGAAAATCTTACCTGTACAAAGCTCTTATTTGTTTTATTTTATAGGATCTGGCTTGTGGCCCAGGCTGGCCTCCAACTCCTGATTCGCCTGCATCCAGAGTGCTGGGATCACAGGCATGTACCCCCAGGAAGGGCTCCCTGCTTTTGATAAACCCTCTTGACCCCTGCTTTCCAGGGCAGGACTGTTTGGGTAGTGATGCTATTTCAACTTTCTTCTTCCTATTTCTGCCATAAATCACAGCCACCTGACACTTTGTTCCTGATTTCTCAAACAAACAGGTCTCCTTCCTTTCTTGAGCCAGGTCAGAAGAAATGCCTAGGGGCTAATCCTGTGAGTGTGTTTTTCTTGGTCTGATGCCTGGGAGAGGGAGCAGAGTAGATATCTCAGAGGCAGGGAAAGCAGGAGCTTGTTGTCTGAAAAGGAGCCAGCCTGGGTGGAAAAAGAATCGCTCCTTTGTCTCTTCTCCCTGGGGACTGTTGAGGTGTTCCGAAGGCAAGGCTGGGCCGAGAGTGGGCTGATCTCTCCCCTGTTTGCTCACAGCATTGGTTTGCAGCTTCTGACCACTTAGATTTATGTGGCTTCCATAACTCTTCTTTTCCCACCCAAGAAAATCACTCATCCTAGGTGAACGGGGTGGGGGTGGGGTTAAAAAAAACCAGGACACTCATAGTCTGAGCCTTGATGGTCGGTGAAGCTGGTGGAAAGGGAAGCAATCAATATGGGTACCAAGGAAAAAGAATGCAGGAATGAAGGGTACCATACACTGTGCTGAACTGTGCTGAGTACTGGGCTTTCTCCTTCAGGGGTAGTCCACTGTGGGAATCCTGGGCCTGTACCTCTGCCATCTGTGGGAAACCCTTCTTGATTACTTTCTATTAAGGCTAGCCTGAGTTAATCTCTCCTACTGTATGGATATAGATAACAGCCTTGAAGTCAACATAGAATTACCAACACTGCCAACTGATGCACACTTTCTTATTTTGAGGGGCCTTTATTTTAAAATTATAGAAATTGTATTTAATTTTCCCATTGTTGCTACATTTGTTAATTTAAACACATGCATGCAGAGAGTATGACGGGACAGCCACATCTGTTCTATTTGGGTTTTTTTGAGATAGAGTCTTCCTATGTAGCCCAAGCTGGCCTAGAACTCACTGTGTAGCCTAGGCTGATCTCTAATCCTGGTTCTCAGCCTCCTTGGGACTGGGATCACAAGTGAGCACCATCACCCCAGACCTTTTGGGTTGATCTGATAAACCTATTTCTTTGCTAAGTTATCACTTTAGGCCTGCTTGGCCAGTTTCCCTGTTCTGTTTTTTAAGGAGCCTAGGAGATGAAGGCTACATTTCAAATGCTGGAATCACTCCTTGAATTACTTTGGGACAATGACCCTGGGCAGTAATTCACACCCTGGCTGAACTGTGCAACCCTTTCACGTGTTCCAAATAAAGACCGCCTCATCTGACCATGGTGTTGCAGACCCTTGATTATAGCTTAAGGCATAATCCTAGGATGAGAATAGCTGATGAAAATTATCTTCCATATGACTCAAAAGAAAAGCTCATTATTATAACAAGCAAGAGATTATGGATGATAGCTTTCTTTATTTAAAAAAAAAATTGATCTGAAAGCCTACATAGCCATTTACAGGTTCAGATTCTTCATACCTAATTTTGCTTAAAAACAAAACAAACAGAAACCATTCACTGATTTGGAACAAAAGTATATCAGCGGCAAACACTAGCCTGGCATTCACAAGGCCCTGAGTTCCAGCAAGACAAACATATAATAAAACATTTTTCAGGAGGCAAAGAGCATTAGATGTTCACAGGCAGTTTCAGAACACAGTGAGTTCAAAGTCAGTCTGGACTACATAAGAATTTGTCTCAAGACAACAACAAAATCATTTATTGCTTCTCGATTAGTCATTGATTTTCACTGTGCATACCTGCAGGCTTGTCAGAGATGAGAAACTGCTCAGCCGGGCTCTGCTGAAGCCCAGGGCCATTGTCTAGCACATTTCTTTCTAAATGTTGAAGAAGCCTTGTCCCCTACACCAGAGCACTGTTATCTACCTTGCTCTTTGTCTCTGTGTTTGCATGAGTGTTGGGAGATGGGAAAAATCATACTGATCTAGAAATCTGGACTGTTCTGCACGGAGACAGCAGACACACCGTCTCTGTTTCCAGAAGCATCACACAGAGGACCACACCCTGCTAGGTGGTGCTAATCCAGGCTGCCAGGTAGAAATGGGCAGGGTATTGTGCCCATGGATAGTGTGTGCAGTCCACACTGCTGCCATCCCAGTGGGTGTGGGGAGCATTGCACAATCCAGAACTAAGTTGAAAGGATACTGGCTGGACTGTTTACAGTTTCAAGAACAGGATCCAGCCAGACACAAGAGCCTTCTGTGAGCTGACTTAGCCCTTAAACCCAGTTTAGCTCAATCCAGAGGCAGGCCTGGAAGTGCTGACCGAATCTGACCTGCCAGCGCAAGGGTCACAAACTATTTGACAGAAGTGACATGTCCCACATGACATTTCCACTGAGCTGACAGTCAGTGTGTGCAGCCTAGTCTGATCCATTCTATTCCCCAGGGAGGGGTTGTGTGTGAGACACTCTGACCTCAATTTAAAGACAGGACAAATGACACAGCTCCCTGTGGGCCCTGCATAAATAGTATACATCACACACCATGACAGCTGCCTTGCCTAGAAACCCAATTTAGTCATTTGGCTAGGAGAAAGCTTAATCAGGAGAGGAAAAAAATAGAAAACCATCCCTCCCAGAAATGTTTTCTCCTGCCTGTATACCTCATTATTGCAGAGACTGTTTAGTCTACTTCTCAAAAGAAGAAAATACGCTCCGGGAAAATGCACACTGTAAAGTCAAAAGACAAGAAAACAAAACGAAACAAAAAACCCCCTCCAAACAAACACTTGGATTTGCTAATCTGATTTAGGGTCTTTGAGAGAGGACTAGGTGTCCGACAAAAAGCTGAATTTTATTTCAATCTTTTCAAATCTGTTTAGCTCCCAAATGAAAACGAGTAGGGAGTGGGGCCTTCAAGCTCTCTCTTCCCCTTCTGACATGGAAGCCTCAGCAAAAAAGATTAAGAAGGGGAGACCACCTCCCAAACAGGCCTTATGGTTGAAGGTGGAGGGGAGGGGAGCGCTGGTTTCCAAACCAGTCAGCTAGGCTGATTTAACAGATGATCTGGCACGGTAATGATGACATGTTCACAGGGCACCTCCAACAGACTGTTCCAGTCTCCCACTGCTCCACGGGCTGCCGAGGAACTAAATATCACCTGGAGTTGTCTTCCCAAATCCTCACCCTACGCTGTTTTCTTAGGGAACCTGCCCTATGACATGACAGAACTCTTAGAGGATGAGATACCAGTGTTGTACACTTGCCAAGCGACCCCAACAATCCAGACAGGTTGGAAGGTTTGGCTCTGGAGAATCAGAGGATCCGAGTGCTCCGATCAGTGCCCTGAGGATCAGCGAGGACACTCTAGGTAACGAGCATTTGAGTGGAAGTCTCTGATGGAGCACTTGGAAAAGACCTGCATGATCTTTTGGTCAAGATAGAAATTGAGATTTTTTTCACAAAACAAATACAGACAGGAGGGCCTGTCCTGATGCAGACAGCTTTGAGGCCCACCCTCCTCGAAGACTTAATGTTAGCTTTGGAGAAAAGTATGGAGATCATTACAGTTCCAAGCAGTATCAGGATGGCTTTCGGATGGGCATGCTGAGATATGGATCAGTCTGGGTGCCAGGATGGCTGTCACAGCAGATACGGCATGAGTCTAGGACAGGCAGAAGAGCATTGGATAGTGGGTACCATTGGGATGATGATTACAGACGAGTGAGGACCACTATGAAGACAGTTAGGACAGATGAGGTGATTGATCGGTCATGGAACACCAGAAATGATTACTCGAAGGGTGATGGATTATAGGAGTGATAACAGAGGTTCTCCCTCTTCCTCCTCCCCCCAAAATCCAAACTGAATATAAAGCCTCTGAGTACTCCTAAGTAAGATGACTCCTCTGCTAGCACCTCCCAGTCCAGTCTCGCGGCTTCTTTCTATCTTTGGAGGGGCAAAGCCTTTTGACACAGCTGCTCGAGAAACAGAAGTAGGAGAGTGGCTGAGAGAGAGCAGGAGAAGTTGCAGCATCAGCTTGATGAGCCAGAACTAGATGGCTGATCCCAGCGGAGACACCTAAGTTGGCCCAGTGAACTCAGGAAAGAACCGTTGAAGACAGGAAGTGAGTCATCGCAGACTGGGGCCTCAGCCATGTGGGGCAGATTCATGAAAGAAAGAGAGCGAGAAGTCTCTAGAAAACGAAGCACTCTGTAAAGACTGCCCCTCTCCAACCTCTAGACCTCTTAAACCTCATCAGCCTCTAAAGGTAATGCCAGCCCCTCCACCAAAGAAGAATGTCTGTGTGGGAAGCAATGCTCTGCCCCTCCTGCTGGATCTCAGAGCTTGGACACAGGGCAGCACTCCCTACAAGTGATGGGAAGTAACTTTGGCTCTGCCTTCTGAGGAAGGAGAAGAAAGGAAGTAAACAAAATAGATCGGTGAGTGTCCCCAAAGAACATCTCAGGCTGTGATCCTAGAAATGGAGGGAACACACACCACTGGAAGGAATTGGATAGGAAAGACAGCAGAAAGGATCAAGACTCCAGTTCTGCACCTGAACCAAACAACCCAGCCTCCAAGTGCAGTTCTGCAAGCAAGCATACTGCTGTCTCCGTGGATGGTGAAGATGAGAAAGTGGGAAACAGCCATACTAAGTAGGCCCCCAAAGCCTATGCTCTCTCACAGTCTCTCTATCCTTGAACATTCTAGAGCAAATCAAATACTGTTGTGAATCCTAATTTTGTCTGGTCTAAACACTGAACTTTTGAATACATCCACATTCTTTCGAAGCCTTGTCACTTTGGCGATCTCATGTTCTTGATGATTCTGTTAACCTCCCCAAAATAGCCTCTAAGTCACACATCTGTCCTCAAAGGCATTTTATCTTGGCCACCACCAGCTGTGGCCTTTGGAATCTCTGTTTTGTTTTTTTTTTCCAAGCAAACCAGCATTTCTGCACCCTCTTTCCCCACCCCATCTGTGGGTTCCTACTGTTGTCACTCCTTGGAGAACAGAGTAATTCAAATGATAGGCTTGGGTGGTGAATAGGGGTGCACAAATGAGGAGAGCTGAGTTGGATGCCTTCCGCCTTGATTTGGGTGTTTTAAGGTTTCTGTAAGTTTCCTTCACTGGAACCCCACGCCAGTGCATGGGTTTATAATGTGACTTACACTGTGTGGCTTTCTGCTTAGGAGAGTCGGTTTCTTAATTTCCCTTGAGAATAAAGAATAATGCAAAGAACTATTGAATGATACCTTGGTCTTAGTGTGCTAGCGTTCGTATAAGAGTGCTGCAGCCATAGGCACAGCAAAGTGCTTATCCAGTGGGCTTGATTCGCTAGTAGCTAGGAAGTAGGCTTTTTGAGATATACCCACAGTTGACGGAGCTTTTAGAAAACCATTGGTTGTAGACACTTTCCTTTGACAAAAGAAACCTGCTGTATCCCCATCTCCTACTTTGCTCTCTGTTAAATAAAAGCAGGGACAACTTAAATGAATACATGTAAAATCTGTGCAAAAATATTTTTCAATGAAAATGATTTGTAATCTGTAGACTTTATTTGGGAGATGTAAAATCCCATCATTGATTGAGGGTTTTTGTTTTTTTTTTTTTTTTTTTTTGTTATTTTGTTTTTTCTTCTTCCAAATAACTCCAGTCTTTAAAGTTGAAAAAAAAAAAAAAAAGACAGGAAGGAAGAGAGGGGGAGGGGGAGAGAAAGGGGAGGGGGAGGAAGACAGGGCAGGGTAGGGTGGGGGGAGCCTAGGCACATTTAGTTGGCTTTCTTTTCCTCTCCACAGTTCTGCCCCAGTCTCTCTGAGATGCAATTCAGATGTCCACCATGGCTGGCTCACTGATTTGAGGCACACTTCCTGCTGTTTCTCCCGTGTGGTATAATCTGTCAGGATTCCAACTTGTGGTGCACACTAGATTTTCTTACTTGCCTCAGGGAGCAAAGAGAGGTCACTTCCCAGATTCTTGTTAATTGCACCACCCTGCCCCCTTTCAAGCCATCTTAGCAGCCTGGTCACTTCCCAAGTGAGAATCAGTTTTCTTACTCACTGCAAATCATACCCAAGGTTTTTTCAGTACCTGTTTATCCCCAATGTTGCAAAAGTAAGGAGTCAGGAAGCAAACCATAGTGGCCTTTCCTTTCCTGAATGCAGCACTGTGTGCTGCTCAGCCATCTCTATGTTGTTTTAGTTTCTAAAGTCACACAGCATCCAGTGGTAGGGTACTATGTTACCCAGGAACAGGTGCCCAGGGTATTCACTGTAAGCCATCCAAAAATCTGGGGTTTTGGAGTTTGGAAACCAAAGTAAAAGGAAGAAAATGTACTGCCAGGCCTGTGTTCTCTGTGCGCTCCTCCCCCCATCATCACATGCAGGCTTGGGGACCCCAGGTTCTGTTCCAACTCAGAGTGGGGACCTGCAGTGGATGAAGCTGGAAATGGGCACTTCTTTTCCTTGTTTTAGAGCCTAAGCCACTGTTCAGAGAGGACCTTGGGTCTAAAACTTGTTGGATACAGAAAGGAGACCATAACTAGGAGGCTGAGGAATTGCTGAGAGTTTGAGTCTAGCCTGGACTACAAAGTGTGTTTGAGGTTAGAATGGCATACAGTGTAAGACTATGTTTCAAGAATCAACCAATACCCCCCCCCCAAAAAAAAATAATCTGTGGGATGAGGTCTGGTTCTGCTACAGTGTACACGGGCTGATCACAACCACTGTCTGTCAAGGGTAGGGCGTAAGAACTTCCATGGAGACCTGAGGAAAATGTCCTCTGTGTCTGCTTCCCAAGTCTCATGTCCTTTGTCACCTTCCAGGGAGATCTAGGGTCTTCTTCCTCACCACTCTCTGCCCTGTGCTATCTCCTTGGCTCACCCTGATTCTAAAATCTCAGAGGGGCAGCTTTGTTCTTTCAATGCACAGACACCATTATAAACCTACTTCCAAAACATGGGAATTCTAAATGTGCTCTGAGCATCCAAGAAGCAGATGTCAGTTCTGAGAGGTCACCAGAGGCCTACGGATATAGTGTGCAAAGCCTGCCACCCTCACCCACAGGATTCCATCAGAAAAGGACAGCTAAGTAAGGCTTCATATGAAACAGCCACTTCCCTTCAGTTATGGAGTTATAGGGCAGCAGTTGGGCCCGGCAGGGTTGGGCAGGGCTAGGTAAGAGGAACGATTTCTGACACCCATATCTGAATGTATAGAGGAACAAAGACACACAGAACCTGGATGGGTGGCTATCAGTTGTGAGGCACCTGAGGCCAGCTGTGCAGATTCAAGGACAACAGCACAGGGTAGCAACGGTTAGATGAAGGCCCGCACCTAAAATAGGCGCGCAAGGCATGGGACGCTGGCTGGTTGCCTTGCTGAGGCTGCGGCTGAAAGAGCCAAAGAAATGTTCTCAGGTTCATCCCTCAACCGTAAGTTTTTCTGATTTCACTGCAATCAAGAAGTTTATGCCAACTTCAGACAAACAAAACAGGAATCAAAGTGAGCGAGCAATCTGCAGAAAGCAAGGCGTGTATGATCCATGCATGCACCAAACAGGAAGTAAGTGTACCCTGTTCCAATTACACAGGACTGGTCTCTTATAATGTAATGCCCCTTTCCTCTCTCCCAGTTCCACTGGTATTGATGTTTAAGCATTGGTGAAACATAGATTTTAATTTCACACCTCACAAAGCCCAGCTGAATGTTTTATAACAACGTAAACAGAAGTCAGGCCAAGCGCTGCAGACAAGCTGGGAGAATGGTTTCCCCTGATGCCTATGCCCTGGGACTGCATGGGGACAGAAAACTGCTAACAAACTGGTCGGCTAAGGCCACAGAAATGTGTTTTCTGGTGTTCGGATGCTGGCGCCAGCCTTTTCTGACAAAAACTTTAACACTGTGTGCAACAAACAGAATCTCTTTCCTTGGAGCCATCAGGAAACTTTGCCTTTTATTTCTTCCCTGATTTCTCTTTGGTGGTGTCATAAGCACGGACTATTTCCTCCTGTGTAACAGCTCCATGTTCTTCTTGAGAAAAGGCATACCCATCTATGGAAACACACAGGAAGAAGTGTTAGTGGGAGAATTAGGGAGCATTCTAAACAGAGGCCAAACTGCTTTCCTGGAAGAACCCATTGAACTGTGTGGTCATGGGACTTTCTTAGCTTTGGATACAGAGACCTGAGATGAAGTGGTCTGCAAAAGCAAAGGAGACCCTGACCAAGAGGGATGGAGCAGGGGGCTGACCAAACTGGAATGGGAATGGTTCAAACAGAAGGAGTTTGCTTTCTGCAGCTGTAGCAAAATACCCATGGACTAGGTGAAGTACAGACTGGAGGTTTGGTTTATAGTTCTGGAGCCTGGGAGTCTAATATCAAGAGGCAGTACCTAGTGAGGACTTCTTCACGGCAACATAACGTGGCGGGACATCACCCCACTCCTGGGTGACTTTAATCCATTGGCCAGAATAGAGCTCATGTGACTCTATCACCCTTAAAGCTTCCTTCTCAACTTTGTTACCATAGCCATGCCAGGCCCACACGTGTTACGGAGGACATTCGAATCACAGCAGTATCTTTTCTAATTCCTGGGGACTCAGTATGAAAAACGTAAACACAGGCTAGTGGGCCGTGACCCCACTATCTTCCCACTGGTCAAGAAGAAATGTCCTGATCTGCCTAATGCTTTGTCAGGAGAAATATCCCTAATAGAGACGCCCATAAAGCACAGTTTATAAAGGGTTCCAGTTTATGAATTGGTCTGGTTCTGGCTGGTAAGCAAATGAAGCAGTACCATGACTACAATGTGGGCGAGCCACAGAGTTAGAACGAAACCAGTCCCACCACAGTTCTACACACTGCATGGAAATGGCTCAAGGACTCCACCCATTGACACGTGACACTATGTTCCCACTTCACAGCTGAGGAAAGTTAAGGCCCAGAGACTTTTTCACTTGCCCGAGGTCACAGACTGAGTGAGTGGCAGAGCTGGGAAGCAAAGCTGGGCAGTGTGACCTGCTCTCTTATGACAATTACTGCTGTAGCAGAGAGAGAAGTCCCATTGCACAGTTAGATATCCTGGCTTAGAAGACAGACAGCACAGTCAAACCTGATGGTTGTAAAGGCACCCTGTCTTCCTATCTGTCCTTTATCAATGGAGTTGTCTGATCATTGGCACAGTATTTTTAAACATTTTTCTTTGTTACAGTGTGGGGGATAGAACCCAGGGCCTCCTGCATCCTAGGTAACTGCTCTGGGTCATAACTACCCCCCTCCATTCCTGGTATATTCTTTAAAAGGGGAAAAGGAAATCAGCTGTCAATTTGTTAATTGGGTTGTTAGTTTTTTCAGATGTTTGACAGAGAGTAAAGTCATCTGCAGGGTGTGAAGACACAGCCACAAGCAGGACAGGCTGGCAGAGGCTGGGGATTTGGGGGGAGGGAGACTCCATGCTATTGTTCATTTGTATGGCAAAACCTCAGAATCCATGTCCCCAGGCTGGCTTCCTGCCCTTCAGGAGAGTGAGCCTGCCAGGTACTACCCAGAAAGCCTAAAGGCTTGGGTGGGCACCAGGGATTCCTATGCAGAGTGGGCTGGGGGTTCCCTCAGACACCAGATCTGCACAGAAGGGAGAAGATTGCAGAGCAGGCAGTCCCAGGAGGGAGGATGGAGCAGAGAGACAGAGCAATGAGAGTGGGAAGGTCACATCAGTGTGAACACAGATGACAGACAACCCACGCCTGCCTGCTGTCCATCCCCCCCCCCCCCCCAAAAAAAAAACAAAAAAAACCAGGAAGCCTGGCCACGTGAGAAGCAGCTCAGTGGGCTGGGGAGAGGGCTCAGTCTATGATTGGTGTGCAAGTTGGGGAAATGACTTTGATCCTTGGAACCCCCCTAAAGGTAGAGGAGAGACGGACTCCACAAAGATGTCCTCTGACCTACTCATACTCCTGGTACCCCTTCCCCCAAAAGTGGGGCGGATCCTTGAGTAGAGGCAGAAGCCAGCCTGGATGGGAAGTCCCACTGAAGCCACACCCTGCCCATAGGCCCTAGGGACAGGGGCTTCCTTATGGTGCTGTCCACATAAGCAGGTGACCTTGCTCCACACATCCTGCTTCTGCGAGTAAGGAGCAGGTAAGGAGGTGTAGCTCACCTCCATTTCCAAAGATCTTCTAGAAATGGACCATAGCCTGCTCTTTGGAAATAGGAGGAACTGCTCTTCCCTCTGCCTCCCCTGCTCAGGACCCTGCCCTGACAACACACAAGGTGTGCTTTGTGATACATTCAGTCTAAGAGGATGGCCTCCCCTTGGAACGGTTCAAAGCACAATCTAGTAAAGAAGAGCAGCTTGCTTTTTTGTAGCAAGGCTGTTTGCCACCGTTCAAGTTGACAATGGTCATTCTCTAGTCTTCTAACAAGGCAAGTTTTGTGTGTCCTTGAGGGTCATCAGTCCCAGCAGCTGCCCCTGGATGGGATGGACTGCTGGAATGATTTCTCTGGCTTGCACTGTGGCTGTGGCTGCTGCCACCCAGGAGCAGAGATCCTTCAATATGAAGGAAGTCATTGTGATCAAGGGCAGGTCTCCCAGTGGGATTCTAGAAATATTTTTGAGGCAAGAGGGGGGAGGACTGGTGCCTTCTGAGAAGATGGCATTGTCAGTTGTCTGGGCATCTATCTTGGATGGATGGAGTACCAAGGGCACAAAAGGGAACTTCTGGTCCTTGCTTGGCCATTACTAGGCTTTGTAACTTTGGATTCATGAAGCTCTCTGGGTTTGGACTTGCTTCTATGTAAGATAAAATGGCCTGGGACAAGGCATGCCCTATAGCTTCAGCTCTTCCTGACGGCTGCAGAATGCATCTGTGGGTCATCACACTAAGGCTGCAGCCATGCCCTGGTCTGATTCATGCTAGTTCACTCTGCATTGGGGTGGGGGTGGGGTCTACATAAAAGCCATGAAGGAGCCTGTCTCAACTGTCAGTCCAATTTGAAAAATTGCTAATCCTTTTAGGTCTTTGGGATGTGTGTGTGTGTGTGTGTGCGCGCACACACACGCATGTGTATGAATGGATGTTAACACATTAAAAATAAACATTACTAGGGTTATCAAAATACAAGTAAACAAATAATAAAGACTAGTTAGGGGTACTCTTTGGACATCTAACTCTGGATGAGTCTTCATCTCATGGCTACATGGGGTACTGTGGGCTGGCAAGGGGCTGCCTCGGTAACTCTGGGTGAAGGTTTCTAGGCTTCTCATCAGAGAGGCAAGCAAACACTTTCATCCTGTCCTGTTCTCAGGCGAGAAGAGAGTGACTGCGGCCCCTCTTGAGGCAGAAGGATGGCAAGTTCAAAGCCAGGTGGGGCAACAGTTGAGAACATGTCTTGGGATGAAAAGTAAAAAGAGGGTTGGGCTCTAGATGGGCAGCAGAGAACTTGCCTGCCATAAAGTTCTGCTTCACCCAAAATTAAAGGAAGGAAGGAGGAGGACATGCTGAGAGATTTATCCTAGGAAGGGGTAAGGGTTTCCCAGGCAGAAAGATTTCTCCTCTTAGAAAAGAGGCCTGGTGGAAGTTAGGCTGTCAATGACAAGATGGATGACAGGGGTGGGGGTGGAGATGGGGGTGCCACTCACAGACTCCACCGGGCGGCTCCCAAGCCTGGCCAGGAAGCAGATTTCTTTCTAGGTTATTTTTGGGGGTTGGGGGACATCCCTATGGGGAGTTAGGGAAGCTCCAGCCCACTGCATTCTCTACTTCTGGTCATCATCAGGAAGTCCTAATGGGGAGATGGGGACCAGGAGGAAGCATTCCCTGACCGTCTTGTGAACCTTCCTGGCTCCTGCTCCTGCTTCTAGACCGAGTGGTGTGGTTTATTTCTTAGTCGTTTTGTCTTGTTGGGGTGGGGCATCTGGTGAAGCAGATAAAGTTAAGTCATTTCCCCAACCAACCAACCAAAATTGCAGAATAAAATTCTTATATTCTATTCCTTTGAACCTGAGATCTGATCATAGCTTAATAAAAGGAGAGTTTTAGAGAGGATGCAAACCATTGTGCTGATGAGGAAATTTAGACTATGCAGGAAACACTGATCTCAGTTACCAATACTGCACACTGGCAGGTCATCAGAACTGTACTATTCTGTTTTGTGTCACTATAAAGAAACATTCAAAGGTGAGAACCTTATAAAGCAAGAAGATTTATTTCAACTCACAGATTTGGAAGCTAAAGATTGAGGAACCGTATCTAGTGGACTTGCTGGCAGGATCCTAATGTAGCACAAGGCATCACATGACAAGAGGCAGGGATGTGCATGCAGCTTCTGATCTCTCTCTCTCTCTCTCTCTCTCTGAGAGTGTGTGTGTGTGTGTGTGTGTGTGTGTGTGTGTGTGTGTGTGTTTCTCTCTCTTTGTTTGCCTCTGTCTCTCTTCTCCCCTTATATTGTCACGGGATTCAGTTTTAAGGCTTTCCTGTGATGACAAGCACAATTTGAATCATTGCTAAAGGTTCTGACTTAACTAATTTTCTGTCCCTTATATAAAACATGGTGACAACTGAGCTCTGAAGATTAGAGTCTCTCAGGTTCCCAGTGAGGCTTAAATCTGTGACAGCTGGACAGTTGGACAGGGACATTCAAGGCTTAGAGATGTTACAGAGTCCTTCTTAGACCCAGAGTTCTGAGCACTTGGAAGTCTAGTTGTGAATGGCAGGGGCATTCTAGGTTGTTTAATAGGCTCTACTAGAACTCATTAAGGGTTTAATTTTTAAATATCTTATTTATTGTTATTTTATGTGTATGAGTGTTTGTCTAAATGTATGTCTATGCATACTGTGAGTTCTGAGAAAGGCCAGAGGAAGATATCAGATTCCCTGGGGTTACAGTCCAGATGGTTGTGAGCTGCTATGTGGGTGCTAAGGATCGAACCTGGGTCCTCTGCTAGAGTAGCTAGTGCTCTTAACTGCTGAGCCATCTCACCAGCCCTACCTCAAGTGTTTTTGTAACTGTGATGTGACTTTAGAAGCGGTCTTATTTCTTGTATTTGTTCAGTAGACCATTTTTGCCTTTCAAGTATTGACTTAACAATGAGGTCATTGTTAAGATAGTTATAGCTGTCCCCTGGATGTATGAGAACATATGTAATTGGTTTGGTACTGAAGAATGAACCTAGGCCTTGTGCATGCTAAGGATGCATCAGGCCCTGCCTCCAGTCCTCATCTCATTGTTATTTTGAGACAGGCTCTCACTGAGTTGCCCATGCTGGCCTTGAACTTACTTTGTAGCTAAAGCAGCTTTGACTTATGATCCTTCTGCCTCAGTTTCCTTGCCTGGCTGCACATACTCTTCCTGTGATTATTCTCAGACATTTATTCAGGAAGCAGTGTGGTCCACAGTGTGAATGCAACCATCCCAAAGGCTTTATACACTTCATGTGATAGCAATATGGATCCCACATAATTGTATTTTCTTTTTCAGAGGAAAAATGTAGAAACTTTGAGAAATATATGCTTTGTCCAGAGTTACTCAGCTAACTGAATAATAACCATAGCACCTAGCATTTATTTACTGAACTCTTTAGGTCCAACACTCTTCTAGACCAATACATACATACATACATACATACATATATATAATATTTAACATATAATGTATATTATGCATAACATATTTAACATATAATATGTATTATATAAATCATACATATAAAATATTATATATATATAAAATCTCATTTTGCCCTCCCAACAACCCTGGCTGGGTTCTCACAGTGTTCCCATTTTACAGATGTGGATACAGGACAGGAATCCTGCAGTGTGAGTCCAGAGGGGGAACCCTTGCAAACTGCTTTCTTTGGAGGATCTTGACCTCCACCTTAGGTCAGAGACTATGGCTGTGACCTAGATCCCTGGGCGGTGACCTAAAAGCCATAGCACCACAGCATGTTTCATATGGATGTTCTCTCTTTGGGCTTCTAATTCTGTGCCCTCCTGGATGTGCTACACCCCTCCCTCGGAAGATAGGTAAAAGGAGTGGAGAGCTGTCAGGTGACAGCTCCACTGAGAACATCTCTGTTGATAGGCAGAGAGATCAGCTAAACTGCCCAGTGGACCATCAATACCTGTTCTTGGTGAGCACCCACCTTCAACTTTCAGAAAGTAAAAGTTCTCATTCTTCCCAGTATGGCAGCCACCCCTGGCCTGGCTGTCCTACTCACCCTGTAGCCTGCCACCCATTGCCACCCACTGTCACTTACGGCTGACACATTGCTGGATGGAGCCTGTCCGGAAGAGGGTGGGAGGTGTCTTCCTGCTGAGCCTCTTGATCAGACGGTCTCGCTCGTTCATCCTGCAAGAGAGCAAAGAGGGCCAGGACTTGGTCACCCCAACACCTCTCTGAGGGATCCAGATAGCTTCAGACTAAGAGAAGCTGTAAAGTAGCCTCCTGTGTCTAGACGGTTTGTTTGTTCCTCCCAGAGGCATCAGGTAATACATATGCCCTTTTCTTACCAGGTAGATTTATCTCTATCTCCCTCCTTTGTCTCTCTCTCCATGTTGAAGCCCAAACCCAGATTAGGATTATACTTGGAGACTGGAACTGAACAGAGGGTACAATGACATACAAATGGGCACTGATCCTTATAAAGAAAGGTGATCAGGACTCAGACAACACAGAGGGAAGTCCATGTGAGTACCCAGACAGAAGGCAAGGAGATACTGCAGCCGGCAACCCTGTGCACATTTCTGGCTTGGGTTTGCATCTCCATAACAGAGAGTCACCAGCCCTCACCAAGGGCAGGAGAGCTTGGATGAGACAGCTGTAGCCCCGGCAGGCAAGTCCACCACCCCCACTATTGTTTGCAGAAAGCTGAAGCACCCTAAGAGCCTGGAGCCTGAGGACATCTGTGCTGATAACAGCCCCTTCTTGTACCCAAAGCACCAATAACAAAGACTGGAACCAACTTCATTTAAATTAAAACCTTTAAACTGGGTACAGTGGTGCACACCTGTAGTTCCAGCTACTCAGGCTGAGACCCGAGTATCACTTCTACCCTGAGAATTTGAGGCTAGTGGGCAAAACAGCCAGCATAGCAAGATCCAATCTAAACCAAACAAAACAAAAATCCAAAGTCAAGTGAGGCTGCAGAGATGGTTCTTGCAGAGGACCAGAGTTCAGTTCATTCATTCAAGTCCTTTGCTTATGATTCAATTGCATTGTTTATCTTTCTGCTGTTCATTCATAGGGGTTTCTTATGTATTCTAGATGCTAGGTCACATGATGGTTCATAAGCATCCATAACTACAGTTCCAAGGGATCTGATGCCCTCGTCTGTCCTTGGGCACCATGCATACATGTGGCACACATACAGGTCAAATACTCACACATGAAAATTTAAAAATCTAAGCCAGGCAGTGGTGGTACACACCTTTAATCCCAGCACTTGGGAGGCAGAGGCAGGAGGATTTCTGAGTTGGAGGCCAGCCTGGTCTACAGAGTAAGTTCCAGGACAGCCTGGGCTACACAGAGAAACACTGTCTCGAAAAAAACAAAAACAAAAAACAAACAAACAAACCTTAAAATACATCAAAGGACATTACAAAAGAGCAAGAGACAACTACAAAATGGGAGAAACATTTGCTAATCAATTATATCTGATAAAGACCTGGTATCCAGAATACATAAGAAACTCCTATGCATGAACAGCAAAAACATAAACAAGACAATGAAACATGAACAAAGGACTTGGGTGCATTTTTGTACAATGAAGAAGCACTGGTCAGCATGTACATGCAAAAATTTCCAAGATGTTCATGACTAATCAAAACCACGGCGAGACAGTATTTCACGCCCACGAGGACGGCTAGGAAAACAGCAAACAATATAAACTTTTAGAAAGAGACAAGGGTTGGAGAAAGTGTGGAGAAACTGGAACCCTCTTCTACCACTGATGGGACTACAAGATGGTGAAACCACCCCCCCAGAAAGTCAGCCTGAATCAACAGTATCACTTAGACTCTCTACTACCAGGTAGAGGAATTCAGCCATGATTCATGATACACACCGATATCCTTTAAAAACTTACCCAGTTCCAAAGGCCAGGCATGAGTATATAAAATTTCCCAACTAGTAGGTAAATGTGTGGAGATAGAAAACTACAATCTGTGGGTGCCAATGGCTGCAGGGCAGGAGGTGCAGGAGCAGAGGGAAGGGAGAATGTTTAAAGCATGACAGGTTCCCTTTAGGGAGACATGTCCTGAGACACAGGCAAGGGTTCACAATATTGTGAACACAAATGCCACCGAACTGTAGACTTTAAAATGACAAATTCTAAGTTCTACACGTTTTATCACAACTGAAAACAGTAAAATTCAAATTTAAAAAGGAAGAAATTGGTCTTGACTCAAGATCAATTCCTTCCCATCCTCCAGACTGCTGGCATGTTTGCAGCTCATTTCTTCAGAGTTTCGAGGTGTTGAAGTAAAGTGTTGTCTTTGATTATGCTCCTCCTACCCTGTGTGCTGGCACAAACAGGTATGCTAGCTGGGATCTACTGGTATGGAAGGTGTTAGGTAAACATGAACTCAGCCTAGCTATGAGCTACGTGCGGTCCTGGTGCCTTCCCAGTAACGACTTTGAAACTGAAGCTCCAACAAGTCCTCACAAACGGGCCCTTTTTAGAAGCTGACATAACTTGGAGGAGGTGTTATGTTTCTGTCCTGGAAAATAAGCAGCGGGAGGAAGGAGGGGCACACTGGAAAGGGTTATGCTTGGGAAAAACAAGCTCTCATGTCCACACTTCTGCTAGGAAGTGCTTTTCCTCCCAAAAAGAATCACACAAGACTGGAAATCACCTAGGCGGGAGTGAAATGCAGCCAGTGATTACTGGCCTGTTGTCTCCCTGCAGCAGATCCCACAGCTGCTGCTGAGATGCCACGACAGAATCCCAAACAGTAGTAGTTTTAGAAGCCCATCTCTATATTACCCCCCTGGGCGTCCCTGAAAGCATAGATGTACAGGGCTTGCCTAACAGGCTCAAGGCCCTGGGCTCACCCCGCAGCACCCCAAAAAACAAGAAGCAACAACAAGAACAAAATAGAGAGGGCTGTTATAGCCCCTTCCCTTTAGGAAGAGCTGACACCTACCAACTCAGAAGGCACTGGAAGTCTCATGTGCCTCATGTGACAGCTGTTCTTGGTTGTCAACTTGACTGTAGCTGGAATGAATTAAAACCCAAAACTGGGGGCCGAGCACACCTGTGAAGGGTTTTTGTTTAATTTGAAATGGGAAGATCCACTTCTAATCTGGATCTTTGAGGTAGGAAGAATATCTTTAATTCAGAGTTTTTGAGATGGGAAGACACACCTTTAATCCAGGTCTTTAAACCAGGTCTACTCTGGACCATGTCTTCTGCTAGAAATCTATATAAGGACATGGGAAAAGAAAGCCTTTGCCCTTTTGCCTGCTTGGTTTTGCCCTGCTAGCAAGTCCATTCCTTCACTGGCATTGGAGCCTACTTCTTGGGGATTCTCTTGTATACTGTAGACCAGCTGAGACATCCAACCTTGTGGACTGAACAAAAACTGGATTCTTGGACCTTCCATTCGTAGGTAGTCATTGTTGGATTAGTTGGACCACAGCCGGTAAGTCATTCTTATATATATAAAATTTTTTATTCTATAAGTTATGTTATTCTAGAGAACCCTAACTAATATACCTCAGAAGCAAATGGAAGGTTTCACATATAAAACCTAATTTGTTGTGTTTCTACAAAACCCATTCTTCTAGCACAGAGCTGATATATCGACTGTTCAGAATACACCTTTAGTGCTTTTATTGCTCTAAAAGACTTCTAGAACCTTCTCACCCTGTTGAGTTTAATGCAAGAGCTACCAGGGTACTCATGGTCTTAGACTGTGATATTTATATGCACAGTAATGTTCCCAGGGATTGTCTTCTTGCATGTCTTCCAGGGCCTGAAGCAGGCTGAGCACAGAGGACTTGGTTACAAGTATGAACTTTCACAGATTGTGCTGTGACAGCTTTCCTCTTCTGATGTGTACCTATGACATAACCATGCCAGCCTTTGCTTCTTCATGTCTGTTCTAGGATAATGCCAAGTACATAGCAGGTTTGCCCAAAGTGGCCCAAATAAATTCCTCTGTATTATTCTCTGAAAACCACAGACTATCTATTGTCTCCTAGGGAGGAGAGCTCATTTCAAACGTAGAGAATGTGAACAAAGTCTGAATTTGCAGAAAAGAAACACTATTTTCTTTAAAATTCATGTTGCAGGGTATTGTGGGAGGCCAGTGTAGGTGAGGTTGTGACAATGTAAATGAACAATCTAAATTCTATTCCAAAAATGAGAAAGCAACATTTCCTGTCCTCCATGCACTCAACTCCCATTTGACTATCAGAATGGGGGTTGGGCAGCAGAGACTGGCAATGGCATGGTGGGTACTTTCCTTAATCCTAAACAAGCTGTCAGGTGGTGGAGACTAGAGGATGCTTCTGAGTATTAGAAGAAATCTTATTTTCTATTTTCTTTGTTTTTTTGAGACAGGGTTTCTCTGTGCAGTCCTGGCTGTCCTGGAACTCACTCTGTAGATCAGGCTGGCCTCGAACTCAGAAATCCACCTGCCTCTGCCTCCCAAGTGCTGGGATTAAAGGTGTGTGCCACTACTGCCCGGCGAAATCTTATTTTCTTACAAAGTAGTTGAGTAAGTTCTTGCCAAAAGGAGAATTTGTCTAAGAAGTACAATACCAAGTGGGTAAGCCAAGTAAAGGGGAAAATAACAGGTTCTCAGCCTTAGAATAGGTAGTATCTGCCAGTCCGAATGGCCAACAGTCAGGGCAGAGGTAAAAGCTGGCAGGCTGTGGGCAGAATGCTGAGGGAGGCATCAACAAGGAAGATGGGCAGAGGTGCTACTGGTGACTGAAAGTGTCGTTGTGCTCTGTTGTGCCCGACAGCTGGGATGGTAACTTGAACAAATCAGTAAGGTCACGAAGAAAGTTCAAAACGAAACATACGCTAACAGCAAGTGGTCACCCTGTCCTTTGACCTGCAACAGCAGCCTAGGGAGAAATGGACAAATGGCTGCGTCTCAAGATTGCTATTTTATACTTATCAGAACCTCTTAGCTCAGAATAATACCAAAGATAATGTCAAATCTTTGCCTGGAGGGACTTCTGCTTCCAGGAAGGGGGATGGACTCCATTACTCCAGCTGAGGGCAGCTGATGATGCTGGACACCTGAAAAGGTGGCAAGGAGGAAGAACCACAGCATGAGAACCCAAGTTTCCACTGACCTCACACCTCAGACTTAGAGCTGAAGAGCTCACAATCCCAAATACTCCCAAGAACAGATAAAGAGCTCAGCCTCTGCTTTCTAGCCATGGGGGCTCCACAGTATGATAACCTTCCAACTCAAGCTGCTTTATCCCAGCCAGCCACTCTAGAGCAATATGTGATTCTCTCCCGCCTGTACCAGCCATGAACAAGAGGAAGTCTGGGTTTGTACCCTGAAGAAACTGTCAAGAGGCTGTCCAGTAGCACCTTTTGCAAACAGAGAGCCTGTAGTCCTCCATGACAGCCAATTGGACCACTCTGGGAAGTATCAGTGGACAACAGTGGGATCCCACAAGGAGCAGGATGTCTCCCTCCAGCCAGGACATCGTGAGGCTTTCCTCCTCCTGTTTACTGGGAGTCAGGGGAGCTCAAATGGAGAACTAGGAGCCAGACATCAACAGAGGTCATTATTTCTATCCTCTGACAAGTATAGGCTGCTGTAAAACACATAGTCTCTCATGTCCGGCTTTTATCACCAGGATGATAGGGACAGTGGACTTTAAAGTGCTTATGACAAAAAGCTTAAATAAGCAACTATAAGCTATCTTCATCCAACAAAAAATTTTGGCCAAAGATAAAAAGAATTTTAGAACAGAAAACCATAATAACTGAGATAAAAGCTTTAGTGGATGGGCTAACAGAAAAATGCTAGGGGAGTAGAAATAGTCAATGGACTAGAAGAAGATGGAATAGTCAAAATCAGCCACTTTAAATAATAGAGATAAAAGGAAACCAAAAGGTCAGAAGGAGCCAACATTCCTCTCTTCAGAGTCACAGACAAGACGAAGCACCTGGGGTTGAAGGCACTGGGAGAAATAACGGCTGACTGAGTCCCAAGGTTGCAGAGAAAATAAACCTACAAAGAGGGAAAAACAGAGGAAATGCATGACAAGAAAGGATTTAATTGAATGTATCTGGGCTAAGATAAAGGCAAGATCTCAAAAGCAGCCAGGGAGACAACACCTTATCTACAGGGAAGGCTAATCAGAATGTTAATGTGTTCCTTGTGAAAAACTACTGAGGTCAAGGAAGAGAACCAGTTTTCCTCCCTGCTGGAGAGCAGCCAGACAGTCAACCAACCAGCCAGTCAATCAACCAACCAGCCCTCCAGTCAATCAACCAACCAGCCAGCCAGTCAATCAACCAACCAGCCAGCCAGTCAACCAGCCAGCCAGTCAACCAACCAACCAGCCAGTCAGCCAGAAGAAGGAGATGGTGAAAGAAGGGGCTGGGTATGAGATGGAGGGAAAAGGACAGATGGAGAATGCGTTTTTCTCTTCTTCTGCAATGCTCCAAGTTGTATTGGATGAGCTTAAGTAGAAATTATGCACGATTTGATGTATGGTGAGAAAATAGCTATAAATGAAGACAAGAAAGGATTTTAAAAGGAAGCAATGTTTCCATGAGTCACTAAAATTGATAAAATAACCAACAGTGTAAGCAGTTATGTATCTATGATAAAGTGCCTAAAGCAAAGAGTTAAAAAGCAATTCTAAGATATAACTCACAATCACAATAGGTACATGACAGTGGAATTCTAAAAACACATTTTATAGTGGGGGTACAATGATGATTAAATATACAGAAATCAATCAAGTAGCCCCATTAACAGGCTAAAAGAATAGGGGAAAATCACACTATTTGTTTTTATAGGCAAATCACCTTATAAAATTTGACATCCATTCATGGTTTTAAAACAAACAAAAACAGCAGATTAGATGGGAACATTTTAAACTTGACAGAAAAACATCTACAAAAAGCACCACAGCGAATATCATACTCAGTGGAGAGAGACTGAATGTTTTCCCCCTGGGAACATTGCAAAGGTGTTTCTCCTTACTATTCTTATTTAACATGGTGCTAGAAGTTCTAGACTATGCAATAAGGTAAGAAAAGCAAATAAAAACATGGGGTTTAGGATATAAGCAATAACAGTGTCTGCATTTATAGATGACAGATTGTCTAGAAAATTTCAGGAAACAATGTATCACCATTCAGCTAGAACACTTGGAGCAGTAACAGGTGACTTCAGCAAAGTGGCATGATACAGACATGCAAAAGTACAAAAATTAGCATGTGATACATATAGCTCATACAGTGATGCACATATGAGCGCCAGAATTGAAACCACACAAATAACAACGGCTCAAAGAATTACATAAATTGTTTATATGAAAAGCTAACAGATCATTTATGATACTATGAACAGAAACTGCAATACTCAAGTAAAAGATGTCAATAATCTTGGAGAGATGTGTCATTTGCATGGATCAACTCCTCCCAGTTTGATATGGTAAAGGTTTAATGTGCTTTCTATCAAAGCCCCAACAACATTTTTGTAGCCCAAGTATGGTTATCTTTACTAGGTTTGGGTAGGTGGCTCAGTGGTTAGCGTGCTTGCTAGATAAACAGCAAGTGTGAGGCCTAGAGTTTGGATCGAAGGACCTATAGAAAATATGGGTGTGTGGTGGTCACTGCAGTTCTAGCATGCAGGGGATGAAGTCAGACGGTCCCCAGTCCAAGGTGGCCAGCTCTGGATTTCAGCTGATAGACTCTGCCTTAGTAAATAAGGTTCGAGATTATTAAGAAAGACTCCCATTGTCAGCTATGGATCTCCACACATGTGTGCCTGCTCACACACATGTGAGCATACATGTACATACTTACTCCATACGCAGAGACACATGCAAAAAATTATACTAAATATGGAAAGGCATGAATAATTGTTAAAAATCCTTCTGGAAAAGAATATTACAGTGGGGATATCAGTCTTCCTGATTCAGAGATGTGTGATATTTCTGTGGTTATCCAGATGCTGTGGGGTTGGCATGGGTTTTATAAGCACACAGATATAGATGGAATAGAAAAGCAGAATAACCTAGAAGCAAGAACTCCTCCCGAGCCCTCCCCGTGCAACCACTTCCCCTTCCTTTGTATCACGGAGGGACCAAGTCCGAAGCCTCCCATGCAAGAGGCAAGCTCTCACCCACAGCCCTACACCTCTGCTCTGCGCTGAACTTTTGACAAATGAGCAAAAGCAACACAGTCTAGGAAAAGCCTTCTCAACAAAGGGATCTCTAGAAACCATGTACACATGGGCAATAAAACAAAACAACACAAGGAATCTTAAGTCACGAACCTTATCCAAGGTTAACTTAACAGGCACCATAGGCTTTAAAACAAAGTCTAAAAATAGAAAACCTGAAGGAAAAAAACAGATTGGGGGTCAGTAGAGAGCACAATGACTTCTTCAACTTGTCACCAAAAGCATAACCCGTGAGGAATGGAACTCGATTAAGATTCATGACTTTTCTTCTGAGAATATTCTACTATGAGGCTGGAAGAACAGGCTTGAGAGTGGAGACAGCACTGTGGACTACGTAACTGATGCAGAATATCTTACTAGACTATCTTAGGAAGCTTCAGAATTCAATAACAGCAGATAATCCAGCTAGAAAATGAACAAACAGTAGGAAAGCACATCTCAGCAGACATAAGAGCGGGTGGCACACACAGACACTCAGCACCAATGGGCAGCCAGGGAAACGTGAACCAAACTCACAAGACATCACTGAACACCTATCACAGTGGCCAAAATAATAAAATGGCATCAGGGATTGCTCACAAGAACTGGAAGGGTCACTGTTATGCCACCACCAGAAATGGAAGACGGCATGACCTTGCTATAAAACAATTTATAATGAAATGTGCCACAGTCTTGTCACAATATACTTTAAAATGATGGTGTTTACATTTGCATTATATCTCAAAAAACTGAATCAGATGACTGTGGCTAATGTGCAGCCCAAATTGTTAACTCACAGAATCATGAGCTGAACAAAGGGCTGCTTTTCAAAACAGTCAGCTAGCCCATGTGGCACTGCACTCCATGATACCAGCACTTAAAGGAGAGGCAGGACTGTCCCGTAAGTTCAGGTTCTATCTGGTCAACACAGTGAGTTCCAGGTGAGCCAGGGTTACAGTGTGAGCCCCTGTTTCAAAAATGAAGCATTAGTAGACACAATATTAAAAGTTAAAGTTATGGGGCTGCAGCTCAGCAATTAAAAGCACTGATACTTTTGCAGAGGACCAGTTCAGTGACCAGCACCCATATCATGGCTGGCAACAGTTCCAGGGAAACTGACACCCACCCTTTTCTGTCTTCTGCTTGTACCAGATACACATGTACTCATACATGATTTAGATAAAACAGTAATAGATATTAAATATGTAGCTACCATAAACACAGCTACTGTGTTCCTGGACATTTATCCCATAGAAAAGAAAATAACGCTCTCAAAAGTTTTGTCAAGAAATACTTGTGTTTGATTCTTTTCCAGGCCCAAATTGAGAACTGACATGTCCTTTCATGAATAAATGGTTAAACCAGGCATCAATATCATGGAATATTACTCCACAATGAAGAGAAAAAGTAGTGATAAAAAACGGAAGAACCTTTTTTTATTTTTTGTTTGTTTGTTTGTTTTGAGACAGGGTTTCTCTGTGTAGCCCTGGCTGTCCTGGAACTCACTCTGTAGACCAGGCTGGCCTTGAACTCAGAAATCTGCCTGTCTCTGCTTCCCAAGTGCTGGGATTAAAGGCGTGCGCCACCACTGCCAGACTGGAAGAATCTTTAGGAAAGTATGTATGTGTGTGTGTGTGTGTGTGTGTGTGTGTGTGTGTGTGTGTGTTTTATGTGTGTCACTACATAAAAGGAATACATTATGTGATTCTATTTATATGCTTACTACTCCTGAAGTGACAGCTTTGTCAAACTAGAGAACACCTCACTGGCTGCCTGGGCAGTGGGACAGCAGCAGGGGACGCTAAAAAGCCACCTGAGGAGCCCTGGTATGTTGGAAATGTTCTGATGGTTACCATGCCAATGGCAGTTTCCTGGTTGTGATATTGTACTAAGGCTTTAGATGACCTGACCCATGAGGAGAAATAGGAAAAGGGTCCTGTGATCCTGCATTATTCCTTGATTGCATGGGGATTTCCAATAATCTCCAAAGGAAAGTAAAAACCCTGTTTACTTTTTATGAATCTCCTGTTTTCATTCACATCTCTCTGTTCTCATGTCTTTCTAGGCATTACAAAGAAATGCTAGCTTGCCAATCCTGACTGGGTAGGTGGGAATCTCTCTTCTACCTCCAGCAGGCTCACCAGAGGGAGAGCTTCAGCCTCACTAGCTGAGCAGGCAATGGAGAATTTCAGTGACAGCCCCAGCACATGTGGAAGCCATTACCTCATTCCATGACCCTAAATGAGGTAAGAAGGCTTCTCTCGAACCAGGCTGAGCTCTGCAGTACAGTGGGTGAGCCTTGAGCAGGTTAGGTTGGAGTTATCGGACTGCTAGGAACAGACAAATTAGGAGGCCCCAGGGGAACGGGGCTATACCAGGCTGTAATAGTAAGTTAAAGAGGCCTAGGAGGAATGGAGCAAGGGACGGTGTAAGTTGTGTGTATCTGCCAATAGGGGCAAAAGGCAAAGCAAAGCCCCCTGTGAGCAGAAAGCTAGGCATGAAGACTCAACTGCAGACACTGGGGGCTCTATTACAACCATGCAGCATAAACAGGACCGCATACACCCCTTATTTCAAAGCCAAATGGTCAAAGACCTCCACTTCCTCTCAAGCTCTTTCCAACTCTTGCCCTCCCTCCCTCCCTCCCTCTGCTCCAGCCACATGACTATTATCCACCCAAGACCTCTGTATTGGCGTTTGTACTCACTCTATGCTCATCCGACTGAGGAGACTCCCTCCCAGCCTCCTGACCAGCCCCCCTCCACAACAGCTTCCATGTCAGCTCCCACACTTGGTTTTGCTTTCTGGATCTCACCTCGAAGCTGGTGTTAGCTCTTGGATTCTCTGTGGGGAACCAAGTTCTACATGGCAAGAATTCTGTCTTTTGGTTTTATTTCCAGCACCAGAAAATGCCTGGCACAATGAGGATGCTCAGAGTTGTCTGCTGGGCTGACAGCTGGCCCAGTGCTAGAAGCTTCACCAAGCATCAGCCAAACCCAGGTCTCCATTCCCAGCACAGCTAAATAAGGAAAGAGAACATCTGGTTGGAGAGTTGAGGAGATGACCGGATGAAGGAGTTCATGGGGGTGGACCAATATACAAAGCAATGGTGATAGAAAACACAAAGGTGCTGGGCTCTATGTCTACACTGGG